>SJYX01014153.1:549197-584383 GCA_006410675.1 Oreotragus oreotragus
CTTTTTTTTTTTTTTTAAGAAACTTTCACCTTTATTTATTTATTTTATGTCTTAGACCTGGCCATGCACGGCATGGGGAATCTTAGTTCCCCGATTGCACCCATGCCTCCTGCCTTGGGCGTGTGGAGTCTCAACCACTGACCGCCAAGGAAGTCCTTGTCCTAGTTCTTAAACGCTCTGCAGTCTGTCCTGCCTAGACCATGGGCTTCTAGAGGACGAGGACTCTGCAGCTCCTGACCTGGCCTGATGCTCACCCTGCAATGGTGTTTGTTGAATGAACTACTGAGTTTGTGCTGAAGTCACATTTCAAAACTAAAAGTTCCTCAAATGTCATGAGAGATGGGGTTGGTGGGAAATGCTGATGAAGTTGAAGAGAAAAGGCCAGGTCCTGGGCAAACTGACTGTGAACAATACCAGTGAGCCCACGACTGTCACTGAATCTCAAGACAGAGGACTGCCCTGCCCACTACTGTGTCCGGCAGGTAGGACTGTTGCTCGGGGTACACCAGGTAGTGCCAGGCTGGTGCCCTCATGGTGATCAGCCATCACTGGTCAGCAGAGTCTGCCACTGCTGCCCTCCACTCCACCATGCTTCTGCGGGGTGGGGGTAGAGGACTTGCATACGGATTTCAGCTTCCCAGGCAGCACAAGTGGTAAAGAACCTGCTTGCCAATACAGGAGACGTAACAGACGTGGGTCCCATCCCTGAGTCAGGAAGATCCTCTGGGGGAGGGCATGGCAACCCACTTCAGTATTCTTGCCTGGAGAATCCCATGGACAGAGGAGCCTGGCGGGCTTCAGTCCATAGGGTTGCAAAGAGTCAGACACAACTGAAACGACTTAGCATGACCCTCATGGAGGAACACAGGTCTCCCGCCACGTCCTCCCTGTAGTTGCATCAAGAGTTATCAAGGCAGCTGTGATTCCACCACAACCACCGGAACCTCACGGCTCCATCCCAGTGGCCTGGGTGCTCCCTCTGCTCTGCTATACTCTGGAGAGGCTGGCCTGGGGCATGGGAGAGAAGCCAGCGTGCTGAGCACCTCGCACTTGACCAAATTAGATTCAGCCACCTTGGGTCAGGGAATTCAGCTCAGCGATTCTGGTGGTAGCTGACACTGTATGTTTCTGAGGAAGCAGAGACAGGATCAGAGGAGGCTCCATAATATACATCAGATCTCAAACGCACTGAGACAGGCTCTTTTAATCAAATCCCTGATTCAGCCTTCACATAGGAAAGACTTGTTAAAAAGATGGTTAATCACCACTTAATTAATCTGTTTCAATATTCCCATTTTCATTTATTGGGCTTTATTCAAGTCTACCTTTTCTACACTCTCTGCCCCAAATATTTCTATTTAACACGTTGTTGGAAGCTGCCTACTGATCTCCCAAAGACAGTTCTGTGTATGTGTGTGCACATGCATTGTCCTAGGTCCCCTGACCCTCCCTGTTCTCAGAGTTGCCTCATGAGAATAGAATAAAAATGATGTGGGCCCAGGAAGAAACTGGCGATGGGGAAGGTGGGAACATACCCGGCATTTTTCTCGGAAACTTTCAGAATTTTAAACAGTGTCTTTTTCAGGCTCATGAATCCTGACAGACAGTCACCCTGTGCTGTGACAGAGAAGGAGCAGAGAGAGCCTGCGTGGACGGGAGCCGGGGGAATAGAGAGGAAAGGAGGGTGGCTGTGGGCATGCTCACAATTTTAGAACAGCTGCGGTGCTTAGAGTAGCTCCCCCTGAATGAGATGACGCTGGGCCGCTTCAGGGAAAGGAAGAGAAAGAAGATTCCACCGCTGATGACGATGACGGGAGAGGGGACTCGGTTTACACCGTGAGTGGCTATTAAAGGATTATGTATTAAGCACTGTTACCATCACCCAGAAAAGCATGTGCTGTAACTGCCAAGAAACCAATAATGAATTGGAACACCTTCCAGGGATGAGAACAAGTGAAAACAATGTATTCTGAGTTCAATATGTAAGATATTTTGAAATTGGTAGCACGTTTGGACTGATGGGGCAATCTGAGGGAGAAATTTTAGAGGATCTCAAGCTTGTCAATTTATTTATTTATTTTTTTAAAGTCACATAATAGGGCTCTCCTTAGTGAAGATATTAGCCAGTGTTTATTGAGTGCCAATATTATTGAGTACAGGCCTGTTGCTCTTCTAAATGTTCTACATCCATCAACTCAGGTCATCCTCATAACTTTATGAGCTGGGTACTCTTAATATTGGAGAAGGAAATGGCAATCCACTCTAGTATTCTTGCCTGGAGAGTTCTACAGAGGAGCCTGGTGGGCTACAGTCCATGGGGTTGGACATGACTGATCAGCTAACTTCCACTTTCACTCTTAATATTACCATTTTACAGATGGGGAAATAAAGCCACAGATAGATTAAGTAACAAGCTCAAGACCACAAAGCTAGCCAGTGGAAGAGCTAAGATTTGGATTTAGGCATTCTGGCTCCAGATTCTAAACTTATAATTGCTCTTCCATACCATCTTTGTAATAGCTCATGTGTCCTTTTAAAACTGTTGATGGTATGCAAAGCATTTTACCTCAATGCAAAAGAATGCAAGAAGCTATGTGGAAATCCTGTGTGGACTACAGCATGACATCATTATTAATACATGCTTATGGATCCAGGTCAGTCATGTCACCTTCAGGACTTAGCAGTAAGTCCATGGAAGCCTCAGAGTGAGTCTCATTTCTAGATGGCCTCCCTCAAAGGATTCAACAAGCCATCCTTTTATTTACTGAGCACTGACCCTGTGCCAGGCATGTCAGACACACTGTACTAGGCTCTGGATATAAAACTGGGACTAAAGCATAGTCCTTGTCCTCAAGGAGCATGTAATACATGGACATTTCTCAACCAGTGGCCAACAGGTTAAAAGTGTAACAATATCCTAAGGGCCAATGACCACCTGTTGTCCATTTGTTACTTGCCTCAGATGTGTGGATAATTCTTGTTTGCTGGAGGCCTTAGGGCAGCTCAACCACTGGCCAAGTGGGCAACCATCCCTGGGAGTCACTTGTGTTCAGAAATGCTTCCCCAGCCTTCTGCCAAGAACTTGACGTTCTCACCAGGGAACTGACATGGAGGAAAGTCAAAGATGGTAGTTGATGAGCAGAATGTTGCTGGGAGCCAGCGTGAGGAATCCCGCCCATGGCAAAGGTCCTGAGGAAGGAAGCCGACAAAACGCAAAGGCGTGATCTGGCTTCAGGGGTTCCCCCTGGGTTTTCCTGAACATCTACCCCCCAAAACCAGAGTCGGCCTGACTTTATTGTCCTGTGCTTTCCACTCTTCTGACATTCTCTGGAAAAAAGTTAACTCAGGGCTTCAGTTTCCTGCATATGAAAGGAATGTTTCAGCTCAAACCCCTCTGATGGCTCTCTAACTTGCCTGACAGGTTCCCCCGGAAGTTTACAATTTGTGAATTGCTTACAGCCCCCCAACTGTGAGAGGCACAAAGCTTAAAGCAGCTTAAAGATACAGAGCCTTTTCTAAAGAGCTAAAAGTTATATTGGTGATGGGTTTTCACTGTTGACTCAATGACTGCTGCCAGGCCACCATATTCTTTATCTTTTAGGCACCTGAGGGATATTAATCAATGTAACTGGGATACAGAAAAGGGAATATAGTAGTTTTGATGTTAGCAACACTAGACTTTTGAGTTAATTACTTTTCTCTTTGTTATAAATCACTGTACTTCTTTCTTGTTATAAAATGTATCCTTGCTATGTAAGAATGTAACTTTATTTAGTGCTTTCTGAGAGTGGTACCAGGCTTTGGGAAGAACAATACTTTTAAGACAAATAAGTCTTCTGGTCGACAAACCCTTATCAGAAAAGGGCTGTAAAATGTTAACTGGCCTTCTGGCCAGAAGATGATGTAAATCACCTAAGACTTGTGTATACAACTAAATATGCAGAGAAAAAGTCTGGTCTTGATAAGAGTCAGTGCTGCTGATGCTACATAATTTTATATTATCCATTAATCTCTATATACAAAAAAAAAACACGGTATAAAAGGCCTTTCTGGACAATAGAGGATGGGCCAGTCACTGGACTGGTTTCCCCCGTGTGGTCTATTCTCCTTCTCTCCTTTTCTGGCTGAATTCTCATCTGGGGCTTGCCATGTCTACTTACTTGCCCTGGCTTCTAAGATCCACGTGACAGGGAGCCCAAGGCGGGGCACCCCCTGCTATTCAAGAGGACACCGGTGGCCTAACATAGATGGTACAAGTTCCTTGTCTTGGAACTTTATGGGTTTCCACGTAAACCAAGTTATTAAGCCTCTTTTCTCCACTAAATTTCCTACTGCACTATTTCTTCCTAATTTCTTTTATATTTCTAAAAAATAAGTTTTCCTCGCTGACGCCGTCTCCCCTTCTAAATCCCTGGATCCACCGGGGCAAGACCCCAGCAGAATGTGTGATGTGAATCTGTTGTGGTTTAAATAAAATATATAGAATAAATATATAGGAAGGTTTAGGACGAGTTTCCAGGGATCAGCCCGTGGACCTGAAAAGTTCAGGCCCAGGGGTGCCTAAGTCAAGCAAGGCTTCACCTAAAAGCTCTAGGACTCGCCTGCGGAATGAGTGGTAGAGTCAACTCCACATGAAGCACAGGGATTGAGAGTAGGAAGGGGTGATTCCCTGGAGGAAGATGAGAGGTTCAGCCACCAGGAGAAGCAGGAAAGAGTGTTGGAAAGTAAAGAAAGAAGTCTACCACATCAACTGAGCGAGACATGCATTTCAGAGGAAAACCTGATGGGGTCACATCACTTCAGATGATTTATTTCCTTGAACATTTCCTCATCAATATCCCTCACATCCAGACCTATCCTGGAGTGCAGCAAAGAAACAACACACTTTCTTTCTCCTCAGGCAAGGGCAAATTATAGACAACTGTTTAGATCTAGAGTGGCTGGCACTAGTGACCTCGAAATCAGGAGCCTCGTGCAGGGAGGAATAAGTAGGTGAAAGTGAAGGCTTGAATACACAGAAGATCAAACTCAGGACATCAGGAACCTATACCTGGCTCCTCAGGGTGCCAGCTTTGTGACTGCTTTTCAGATAACACAGACTGTAAGTCTGGAATCTCAAACTGACCCCGAGACAGGCAGGGAAAGCAAACTAGGGCAGTGGGCTGCTTCACGGAACCCAAGACACATGTAGAAGATCAAACTCAGGACATCAGGAACCTATACCTGGCTCCTCAGGGTGCCAGCTTTGTGACTGCTTTTCAGATAACACAGACTGTAAGTCTGGAATCTCAAACTGACCCCGAGACAGGCAGGGAAAGCAAACTAGGGCAGTGGGCTGCTTCACGGAACCCAAGACACATGCACCTCTGAAGGAGGCAGCTGTCGCCCACTATTACCATTTCTCCTTCCAGTTCAGTTCAGTTCAGTCACTCAGTTGTGTCCGACTTTTTGCAGGCCTATGGACTGCAGCACGCCAGGTTTCCCTGTCCATCGCCAACTTTGGGAGTTGGCTCACCGACTCAAACGCATATCCATTGAGTCGGTGATGCCATCCAACCATCTCATCTTCTGTTGTCCCCTTCGCCTCCTGCCATCAGTCTTTCCCAGCACCAGGGTCTTTTCCAATGGGTCAGTTCTTCACATCAGGTGGCCAAAGTATTGGAGCTTCAGCTACAGCATCAGTCCTTCCAACAAATATTCAGGACTGATTTACTTTAGGACTCCCAAGAGTCTTCTCCAATGCCACAGCAGAAGCATGAATTCTTTGGTGCTCAGCTTTCCTTATAGTCCAACTCTCACATCCATACATGACTACTGGAAAAACCATAGCTTTGACTAGATGGACCTTTGTCAGCAAAGTAATGTCTCTGCTTTTTAATATGCTGTCTAGGTTGGTCATAGCTTTTCTTCCAAGGAGCAAGCATCTTTTAATTTCATGGCTGCAGTCACCATCTGCAGTGATTTTGGAGCCCAAGAAAATAAAGTCTGTCACTTTTTCCTTTGTTTCCCCATCTATTTGCCATGAAGTGATGGGATCAGATACCATGATCTTAGTTTTCTGAATGTTGAGCTTTAAGCCAACTTTTTCACTCTCCTCTTTCACTTTCATCAAGAGGCTCCTTAGTTCCTCTTCACTTTCTGCCATAAGGGTGGTGTCATCTGCATATCTGAGGTTATTGACATTTCTCCCAGCACTCTTGATTCCAGCTTGTGCTTCCTCCAGCCCAGCGTTTCTCCTGATGTACACTGCATATAATTTAAATAAGCAGGGTGACAATATTACAGCCTTGACATACTCCTTTCCCAATTTGGAACCAGCCTATTGTTCTATGTCTGAGTCTCACTGTTGCTTCTTGACCTGCATACTGATTTCTCAGGAGGCAGGTAAGGTGGTCTGGTATTGAATCTCTTTAAGAATTTTCCACAGTTTGTTGTTCTCCCCACAGGAAGGTTGTAAACCCAGATTGGACGTGCATGCACACATATGTGAGATACTCTCTGTTTCTAAACATTTGCAAAGAAGCAAATTTAAAAATACATTATGTGGGTTGGAACAGAAAAACACGTCCATCGGTTAGAATCTGCCCATGGACTCTTGGTTTGTGAAATCTGAAAGAGCCATAGCGTCACAGAGCGAATGCAAATCCTTTCTCTGTTTGTACAATATTGAATCTGTGAGCTAACCCGTGCCCAAGTCAACAAACGCCAGTGACAGCCCCGTGCCCACATTCAGCCCTTTCATCTACAGTATCTAAACTCTGAAAAACACCATGTGGGCCAGGAAAGGAGAGGGAACAAGACTGTGAGAACTGTATTTTCATTTCCTGGCGGGGGTGTGGTTAAGTTCACAGCTTCGATGTGATACTAACCGTCAGAGGGTTTTACATTCGATTTCCTGTTTCCTTTTCTTAATAAAGAAAGGAAAAGCAGCCCCCGCAGCAACGGCAGGCTGAGTTCCATAGGAAGACACCATGGGAGTTCCCATTTGGCCACAAGCAACAACAAAGCATAACCTCCACTGCCTAGCAAAGAGCAACGCGCAGAAGACCTGTGGCTTACACACTCGCTCAGGATGGTTTTGATCACCTGGGTTACACACTCGCTCAGGATGGTTTTGATCACCGGCAGCAACTTTCCACGCACTCATTAAACCAGTGACCAAAGTCCTCTGAGTTCAAGCTGCTGGAACCATTTCCCATGAAAGCTTTAGAAAATAATAGTGGTGAGGTGCTTCACATGTCTCTAACCAAATATAAACTCTCTGAGAATTATCTCCACTGGACAGAGGAGAAAACTTGGAGGAGACTTGAAAGAGTTCAGATAATTTGTCCAAGTCACTTGTAAGTCACCCAGACGGAGTTCCTTTCTTTCATTCCTCAGGTAGTTAGTGATCACCTATTCACTGAGCCAGGCATTGCAAAAATATTTATGGCTGAAAGTAGCTAAGCTCAAAATGATACTCACTTGCAGAAAATAACCTCTGTGTAGAGGCTGCCTTTGGAATGTTTCTCTTGAGCTTTCTTTCCTTTGTTCAGACACTTGGTGAACATCTTACTGTGTCCAGAATTGTAGACTGAGTGCTGAGGGGTACATGCTGACCTTGACTTTCAAAAGCTTATAGTTTGGGAGGGGAGACAGAGCCAATGCAACAGAAAGTTTGAATAATAATATAAGATGATGCACAATTAAGTGTCCGAGTAGATGGCCCAGATGAAAATCTCGAGGGATGCGAGACTACTTTTGGTTGGAGTGGTTGGGACAGCAGAACAGAGGAAAAGGTCTTGCGGGAAGGATGGAGTAGGGATGGATACAGTAAGTGTGCAAGAGAGAAGGGTAAAACACAGCATTCACAAAGGAGGAAAGACTATGGTGATGCTGCATAATTTGGTGTGTAAGTGCTCTGCTTTGACAGTCAACATGATACGGTCTCAGGTGCAAAATTCAGACTTGACACCTTTCTACTTGTGTGATCCTGGATCAGTTACTTTACTTGTATTGAGCTTCAGTTTCCTAACCTGTGAATGAAGGAAGCAGATAAAGCAGTGCCTGGCACCTGGCGAGCCTTCAGGGGCAGCTAGAATTATGAATATGAATATGGTCTCTTGGTGGGGGTACCTTGTGGCTGTTCCATCTGAATAGTGGAGAGAGAGAGGTCTGTGGCTAACCCCAAACCATAACGTAAGAGCCGAAAGGAGGACTGGAAACTCTACAGCCATGAACTGAAAGCAGCAAGTATCAGCCCTAGAATCGGATAACACAACCACATCACAAATGTGCTGCTCAGGGCTGTAAAGTTCGACAGCAGGCAAGGCCCACTGTAAACTTACTCTGTATGAGAGGGTCAAACCACAATTTTTTTTCTTTTTTTCATCAGACTTCACAGGAAATACAGATTTGAGATCAGCTACCCCTCCGCCTTGACTCTCCTTCGTGGCATTAACTCACCCATTAAGTGGCTCACTTTCTCTCCTGAGCCCATACCATCAGCAGCTTATATTTAGTAGGCCAGTGGATTTGTATTGCTGTTGTGTTAGAAGTTAAATCTATTAAGACATGGTTTGCAGTCAGACTGAGATGATAATCTAAGAAAAGAAAGGTGCAAGTCCCCAGGGGACACAACCGGGGGGTGAGGGTGGTGTGTGGCTTTTTTTAAGGGTTATTCTGCCATCAGTAATCCCCTACGTTGCTGTTGCTCAACAATTATTTTGGGTTTCATGACTTTCAACCTAACCTCTGTGCCCAACAGGGATGCTCTGTATCAAGGTGTTGACAACAGTTTCTCAGCAGCTGTTACAAATTAATAGCTTTGGCTGCCTTCCCAAGTGGGCCCATTAAAATTCTGAAGAAAATTGGCTTTAAGGAATTTCCCAAAGACCCCTGACCTAGTTGAAAGAGATCTCTCCCCCCCTCATTCTAAGAGTACCCATTCCTGGATCTCTTCAGGGAGAACTACATAAAGACTGACAGCCAGGGCCTCCCCTGGCAGTCCAGTGGTTAAGACCCTGAGCTCCCAGTGCAGACGGCCTGGGTTTGATCCCTATTTGGGGAACTAAGTTCTGACATGCTGCAACTAAGCCCACGTGCTGAGCTGCAGCTACCAAGCCCACACACTCTAGGGCCCACATGCCACAACTAGAGAAGCCCAGTGCAGCCAAAATGAATAAATAAATAAAAATAAACTATATTAAAAAAAAAATAAAACCGACAGCCAGAGAACAGGGGAGAAGGAATATAAACAGTTGCTTAGCGAGGGAGAGTTTAGAGCCAGTTTTCAACAAACATATCCAGGAAAAGATGGATGCCAAGAGATAAACTATCACAGCAACAATAATGCCCAACATTTATTGAGCATATTTTTGCACACATACATTATTTCAGTGTCCTCCCAACAATAGTATAAGAATGGTACTATTGTTATGCCCATTTTACAGATAAGGAAACTGAGGCCCAGAAAAATTAAGTAATTTGGAAGATAAATATTTTGCAAGTGAGTGTCAGAGTTAGGATTAGAACCCAGGAAGTCTGGCTCCAGGGCTGGTGTTCTTTTTTTTTTTTTCAGGGCTGGTGTTCTTAAACAGTACTGAGGAGTGTGTTTTATTGACAAGAGGTGAAGAGAGAGGAGGTGCTGTAAAAGGGCCAGAAATAGAAGGGTACCTTGAGGATTTTGGCTTTGGTCTGGAATGATGCTGTCCCAGTCACTGAATAGATGGACAGGGGCATATTCAGACAAATACTCAGAAATATGACATAATTTTATACCTAATCTCTGACCCTTATCCATTTCTGTTCTTGTAGAGTCAGCCAGTCTCCAGCTCAGCTTTAGACTTCTAGCAGGGGACCTAGTTAGCCTAAGAGAATTAATGAAGCCATCTCTGGCTCATGGAGAACCAGAGTGGTCAGTGAGAGCCTGGGGGCCAGAATCCACTTCTAAAGAGATGGACCATCCCCAGTAAACTGGATCTGGGGGCTTTGAACCCTCTCAGACCAATATGGAAATGTCTCAGGACTTCACCCTGGACCCACGTCGCCACTGACTCTGAGGGAAGGTCCTCCACTTTGCTCTGGGTAATCAAGAGCACAGTCTCAGGAGCCACCCAGTCCTGGGTTTGAATCTCACTCATGGCCCGTGCAGATTTGGGGAAATGAACTGTGCCTACAGTCTTCCATCCGTCAAATGGGCATAATAATAGAACCTACTTCATAGGATTGTTATAAGGATTAAATAAATGAATCCATATCAGCCATATAAAGCATGCTAAGCACTCAATAAATGTGGGCGATGGTAATTATCTACACCCTGTCTCCATTTAAAAAGTAATTTGGTCTTGAGCGCACAGTGTACATTATCACATCTGGTAGGGAGAGGCCTGGTGAACAAAGCCTGTGGCCTTGCCAGGCCCTGCAGCCATGTGCTTGGGCCTCTCCGGAATTCATCACCCACTGTCTGGGTCACGACCACTTCAGGGAAGGGCTCTGTGGCCTCGTCTGCTGGATGGGCTTGGTTACGACGAGCACCCAAGCCTGGCTCTGCCACCCACTCTCCCAGCGTGTGGAGAGGCACACACCCACCTGCCTGGCAGAATGCTCTTCCATGCCGTGCCAGGCTCTCTGGTGCAGGGGAGGATCCCATGGAAATGAGTTCTTCTACTGACCTGGCTGGACGACCATGGATCACCAAGATAATGCCTGCATTCAGCGAAAGGCTATTGAGGGTCCAGGGCAAGAGAAATTTCTAGATGTGGTAGAAAGGCCCTTTGCAAGCTGACTCGGGAGCCTCGGAAGTAAAGTGTGGAGATGACGGGATGGGGCCTGGGGACTAGGTCTGTGTCTGATCCCCATGGTGTCTTTAGTCCCCTGCCCAGTGTTGGCTCCCTAGGATCAGCACACCACACAGTGGTTAAGCCTGGGCTCTGGAGCCAGACAGCCTGCGGTCTCGGCACTGTCTTATTAGCTGATGACCTCTGGCAATTTCCTTTCTTAAAAAAAGGATTTTTAGTTTTTTTATGGCTGTGTTCGGTCTTAGTTTTGAGGGGCAGACTCAGTAGTTGTGGTGCTTGGCTTAGTTGCCCTTTGGCAGGTGGGATCTTTGTTCCACCGCCAGGGATGAAACCTGAGTCCCCTGCATTGGAAGGCGGATTCCTAACCACTAGGCCGCCAGGGAAGTACCCCTCTGACCATTTCCTTAACTTCTCCCTGCCTCTGTTTTCTTATTTGTAAAAAAGGAGGATGATAATAATAATACCGCCATACCTCTTTGCTACTAAGTCGCTTCAGTCATGTTCGACTCTGTGCGACCCCAGAGATGGCAGCCCACCAGGCTCCCCCATCCCTGGGATTCTCTAGGCAAGAACACTGGAGTGGGTTGCCATTTCCTTCTTCAGTGAATGAAAGTGAAAAGTGAAAGTGAAGTCATCAGTCGTGTCCGACTCCTAGCGACCCCATGGACTGCAGCCTACCAGGCTCCTCCGTCCATGGGATTTTCCAGGCAAGAGTACTGGAATAGGGTGCTATTGCCTTCTCCGCCATACCTCTTTAAGTTGCTGTAAAACTTGAGTTGTCAAAAAAGTGCTTAGAACACCGTCAGGCATGTAATAGGGTTAAGTGTTAATTGTTATTTCCCACATGTTAGGGATTTTAGTTCTAGATAGAGGCTCAGGTAAGTAATGGCGCAAATCCAGATTTATAGACTATTTGATCTTGAAGTCTGCTCTCTTTGCATGCTACCACCGTGTATGAAAAGAATACCTTACCTTGGATACTTTAAGAAGGCCCAGATTTCAACTTCAGGAACAAGAGTCCCCCGAAGTGTCCAACCCTTTGCAACCCCATGGACTGTAGCCCACCAGGGTCCTTCATCCATGGGATTTTCCAGGCAAGAGTACTGGAGTGGGTTGTCATTTCCTTCTCCAGAGGATCTTCCTGACCCAAGGATTGAACCTTAGATCTCCCGCATTGCGGGTAGATGCTTTACTGTCTGAGCCACCAGGGAAGTTCCCCGAAATAGAACACAGTTGTCAGACCTTGGATTTTTGTTATAGATAGAGAAGTTAAACTGCCTATGGGTAGTAAGGATTTAGCCCAAAGGGATGGAATCAACCGTGCCCTGGTCCCGGATCCCAGGGCAAGTCTAGTAAGCTTGCCCTTTGACCTGAATCTGGGTGACGTTCGTAATACAGGAATAGGTGAAAAGTCAGCCACACTTGGCTGGCTCATAAAAAGGAAATACTTCCCACACCTTGCTTTTGCACACCGAAGGCCCCCAGGTAAAGGCATCCCCGCCACAAGCCTCTGGCTTTAATGTCTGGGTGTGACTGCAGGAACCACCCAGTACAAACCGGAGTGAACCGGCTGCCCTTTCCCTACTCGGCTGCCAAGTCAAACAGAACACAGAGAACACAAATAGAATCGTCACAATAAACTGGTTGTTGGAGGCAGACACAAGAGAACCCACTCCCTGGCATGGCCACCCTCTTTGCGGGTCCAGACATGAGGTGCTCCGAGGGCTGAAGAAGGTGTGGCCCATGGGCATTCCTGCCCAGCGAGAAACCCTCTGACTTGTCCGTACTCACTGCCACCCACATGGATCCCTCCAGGGGCTGCTTGCCAAGACGGGAGGGAGGAGGGTGTCCCCCAAGCTCTGGACCGGAAAATGCCCTTCCCACCCACTCGACTAACGTTAAGGAGGGACCTTTTCAGACACTTAACAATCCTAAAGGCATCTGCGGGTTTGGAGGAATTCGTGCTAGACGTGCTTCTCTGAAGGGTCAGGCATGGGGGAGGAGAGAGGAGAAGAAGCAGGGACCAGGCCCAAATGACAGCTTCAGGTAAATCTGGGCGGAGCTCTCCAGGTAGCCTGTGAACTTAGGTGGTGCCCTCCCTAGCCTGGGGCAGGTCAGAGTCTCCCAGAACTCGCCCAGACGTTTCTGCTGTGTGTGCTCTGGGGCATGTCTCTCTTTGCCTCTTGGATCTCAGGCCAATGAGGAAATAGAGGTGAGTCCTAGGAGGCTGGGACGGAGCCATGTTTTTACTTTGTGGTGTCAGCACCTTTTCTAGCAGATCTCGCAAAAGATCTTTAATTTCTTCTCTGCCTTTTTGAAGAAATAAATTTTGTAAAAAAGGTGGGGAGAGTTTCCCTGTGGAAAGGTAAAGTGTAAAGTGACCCAGGTGGAGGTTTTCTGGGCATTTCACCTCATCTCATGGGAATGCAGGAAGCGCAGATACTCTGAAAATGGACATTTGAGTTGGAAGACTGGCTCTGTACCACATCCTTGGGCAGGTTGCTTAACTGCTTGAGCCTCAGTTTCTTTAGTAGTCAAGATGGGCACAAGAAGACTTAGTTCACAAGGAATGTTGGAGGGATAAAATGATATCACATATATGGAAGCAAAGAACATTCTATATAGTTTGGCACATCGAAGGGCCAGATCAACCTGGCCTTCAGTTATTTTCTTCCCTCACACTCATTGTCAGTGGCTTGCTGGGTTTTCGATTGGCCTGAAGAATTGGAAAAGAGATCTAGAAAGAGATAGAATCTTACGGTAAACAAAACTGTCTTATTCTAACTTAAAGTTTTAAGTGGGGAAGATAAGAACTGCTACTCCACTTTCTTTCTAGCTGGTAAGATAGGTTATTCATATGTCTGTGGGTAAATCATTTCAATGCTTTACATTCTCATCTGAAACAAAGCACAAATCATTTCATTCTTACGCCCAAATTGACTCAATCTAATCTATCCACAAGTTGAACCTTTCCATTAACCATACTTTGGCCACCTGATTCGAAGAACTGACTCACTGGAAAAGACCCTGATGCTGGGAAAGATTGAAGGCAGGACGAGAAGGGCACGACAGAGGATGAGATGGTTGGATGACATCACCAACTTGATGAACAAGAGTTTGAGAAAGCTCCGGGAGTTGGTGATGGATGGGGAGGTCTGGGGTGCTGCAGTCCACGGGGTTACAAAGAGTCAGACACGACTGAGCAACTGAACTGAACTGATTAACCTAACTTGAGATTTCTCCCTTTTCCATATGCTTTATGCTCTAGGTGTTGTATTATGGGGGTATGGGTGGTGTGGGTAGTACAACCCATATTCTCAAAGGGGTCTAGTTTGATCATTAGTAAACAGGAAAAAGTCAAAACTATCATTACCTTTCTGAAAATGTCAGAATTAGTAAACTGCTGCCTTGCCCACAGTGCTGGGATAAGCAGAGTCTGCATAAGGCTTGAATATGTGTCATGGGTCTCAGCTGTTATCTGGGGATTTTTGTTTCTAAGTGCAGATGATGGCTTTGTTCGACTCACCAAGCCCTTCCTCCTGTGTTCAGCCAACGTTTGCAGAAGACTGCCGTCTTTTAGTAAGTAGGAACCAGACAGGAAGAACATTATGGTAGAGATGGGTGGATGGGGCAAGGGTTTGAGGAGTGCTGGTCAACTGGGTACACACCTGGGGAGTGGCAAGAGAGTGGGAAGGGAATCGAGGGAGAACTGTTTAAAGAAGGGAAGTGACTAATAGGCAGGTCAGAGGATGGAGCAAGGGAATATTGAAAGGGAACGGATATGCTCTGTGGGCAGGTAGTAAATATCTGAATGGGAGCACAGAAAGGCCTAGCATGGAGTAACAGGGAGGCAACCCTGAGGGGCTGATTTGTCAGTGATGGAAAATGGGATTGGATGTGTGTTGATGCAGGCATAGAGGGATCTCAGACCAAGTCCAAACACCATTCATTTTAATGAAATGCTTCGTCTTTATGTTTCAGCCATCAGAAACAGATGCTGTCATGCTCACTGCCATGGCTTATTTTGAATTCCAGCAACTAACACCCCTTTGGCTCTTCCTCAGAAATAAAAGTCATAGTTTAAATTCAGCCGAGCCTGAACATTATGATACTTAGAGAAAATTCAAAGTCCTGGCCCCTTTGGTTGTACCTATCATTCAACTGCAACATTCTGTTCAGGGTGGTTGCCCTCACATAGTCATCTCAACCCTTCACTCCTCTGTTAGCTGGTTTGGTTTTATTTACAATCACAATATTCCTGTAACTGTTTCCAGAGTTGAGTGAAGAAAAAGGAGGCTGGCACACAGATTTGTCACACTGGAGTTAGCTTCTATCAGTTCAGTCACTCAGTCGTGTCCGACTCTTTGTGACCATGAATTGCAGCACGCCAGGCCTCCCTGTCTATCACCAACTCCTGGAGTTCACCCAAACTCATGTCTTAGAGAAGAAATAAGGCAAGAGGGTATGAGCTCAAATGGGAGGCTGCTGCAGAAACTCTGCTGAGAGATATGAGAACCTGATTTCAGCTAATACTAGTTTGGAGAGAACCTCTGCAATTGTAATTATCTTTCCATTTGTGTAACAGAAATTACACAAAAGATTTGAGGCTATGTCCTATGAAGACATAGCAATATGATATAGTATATGGGAGGGGTAAAAAAAATCCAGGCCAGAAATAAAATATAAATAAGAGTAGGAAGAAAGACCAAAGTCAGGGAGTAGATACCAACATACAAGCTGTAAGGACATACTCAGTTGTTACAGGCTGAATCTCAAATCTTTCTCTGAGCATCCAGGAAACCAAAGGGAAAAAGAGGTATCAGTTCAGTTCAGTCACTCAGTCATGTCTGACTCTTTGCGACCCCATGAATCATAGCATGCGAGGCCTCCCTGTCCATCACCAACTCCTGGAGTTCACCCAAACTCATGTCCATCAAGTCGGTGATGCCATCCAGCCATCTCATCCTCTGTCATCCCCTTCTCCTCCTGCCCCCAATCCCTCCCAGCATCAGGGTCTTTTCCAATGAGTCAACTCTTCGCATGAGGTGGCCAAAGCACTGGAGTTTCAGCTTCAGCATCAGTCCTTCCAATGAACACCCAGGACTGATCTCCTTTAGGATGGACTGGTTGGATCTCCTCGCAGTCCAAGGGACTCTCAAGAGTCTTCTCCAACACCACAGTTCAAAAGCATCAATTCTTTGACACTCAGCTTCCTTCACAGTCCAACTCTCACATCCATACATGACCACTGGAAAAACCATAGCCTTGACTAGATGGAATTTTGTTGGCAAAGTAGTATCTCTGCTTTTGAATATGCTATCTAGGTTGGTCATAACTTTCCTTCCAAAAGTAAGCATCTTTTAACTTCATGGCTACAATCACCATCTGCAGTGATTTTGGAGCCCAAAAAATAAACTCTGACACTGTTTCCACTGTTTCCCCATCTATTTCCCATGGTGATTCTTATTGTCCAAACAGACCAAAAACATAAATTACATAAAAACAGTTCTTTAAAAGAAACAAAGCCTTGTGGACTCAGCCAGGGGTGGCCAAGAAGGCAGAGTAGGAAGACCCTGAGCTTACCTTCTCCAATAGGCACACCAAAATTACAACTATTTATAGAACAACTATTGAATGATACAGATCTGAAGACCGGTAGAAAGGAAAACTAGAGATATAAAGATACATCTTTCTAAACTAAATATATAAAGAGGGAACCACAATGAGATGAGCAGGAAGGGCAAAGATATGGTGTAATCAAGAACCATACCCAGGTGAACAACCCACAGATGGGATGATAATTACAACTGCAGAGATTCTCTCCAAGCAGTAAAAAGTCTGAGCCCCCACATTAGGTTCCCCAGCATGGGAGTCATACACCAGGAAGATGAGCCCCTAAAACATTTGACTTTGAAGGCCAGCAGCGCTTACTTTTGGGAGAGTCAGAGTGCTGTATGAAATAGATATTTCACTCCTAAAGGGCAGAAACAAAATCTCACCCACTCAGAGACCCACTCTGTAGAAGCAGTAATTTGAAAGGAGCCTAGGTCAGACCTGCCTGCTGATCTTGGAGAGATTCCCAGAGAGGCAAGAAGCAATTGGAGCTCATCCTGGGGACATAGACACTAGCTGCAGCCATTTAGGGAATAGTCTACCATAGGACACTGGTGCTGTCAAGCATCATTTTTGAATCCTCCCTCTAGCTTATTAGCAACACGACCTAGTCCCATCCACCAGCCTGTCAGCACCAGTACAGGGACACCTCAAGCCAAGTAACAGGCCAGCTTCCTTTGGGCCCTCTAAGTACTCAGCCACCCTAGAACTCAGCCCTCTCTACTAGAGGGACCAGAACCTGGCCCCATCTATCAAAGGGCCAACAAGTCTAGACCCCCAGAGCCCTTCAATGACCTCAGTACTTGGCTCTGCCCACTGGTTAGACAGCACTAGCCCCAGGACTCCCTGGGCCCTGGCCTTGCCCACTAGCAGGCCAACATGAGCTCTGAGACCCCTGGATTCCCCTCAGTCAGAGATCCCAGGACCTCACTCCACCCATCAACAAATATAAAACAGCCCTAGGACTCTCTTGCCCCAGCTCCACTCACCAGTGGGCCAATACCATCTCTGGGACCCACAGGAACCAACACCTAGGGACCTCAGAACCCAACTCCACCACTAGTGAGCCAGCACCAGTAGAGGAGTCCCTGTGCCCCCAGTCCACCCACCAGCACGCCAACACCAGCTCTAAGGGACTCAACACCCTGAGCCCCTCAGCCAGCTCCCCCAGGATCTGACCCCACTCTCCAGCAGGCAAAAACCAGCTTCAGGACATAACCAGGTTTAATGGACAGCCATGTCATGAACAAGCCCTATCCACCAGGAGGTCGACATTAATACCACAACCACCCAACCCAAACCCAGCTCCACCCATCAGTGGGTCAGCACAAGCACTGGGAGTTCCTGGGGCTCCACAGCCAATGGTCTCATGACTCAGTCCCTCCCACCAGTGGCTGGCAGCCTCCCCACAAGGTAGAGCCTAGCAACCAAAAAGACTGGTGTCCAACTATGCCTACCAGTCTTCCAAGAGTAGTCATCCCACTCAACAGAAAGGCCCAGGAAGGAGTACTAGGAGGTACCCCTAGACCATATAGCTCTGGTGACCAGAGGAAGGGTGCTGCTGGAATGCATAGGCTGCTTCCCTCATAAGGCTACTACTACTCCAAGATCCAGAAATGTAATCAACTTTCCAAATATATATAAATAAAAACAGTGAATTAGACAAAGTGATGTGACAGAGGAATATGTTCTAAATGAAGAAACAAAATAAAACCCCAGAAGAAATAAGTGAATTGGAAATAAAGAGTTCAAAGTAACAATCATAAAGATGCTCAAAGAACTCAAAGATGCTCAAAGGAGAAGAATGTACAAACACAGTGAGAACTGTAACAAATGGTTACAAAATATAAAGATTTTAAAAATCATATTACGCATATTTTCTGACCACAATGCTAAGAGACTAAAAATCAACCACAAGAAAAAAACACAAACTTATGGAAGCTAAACAATATGCTACTAAACAACAAATATTGGGTTAGTCAAAAAGTTTGCTCAGGTTTTTCCACAAGATCCTTCATAAAACCCAAATGAACTTTTTGGCCAACCCAACAGTTCACTGAAGAAATGAAAGAGGAAGTCATATGTAGATAAAATAAAAACAAAAACACAACAATCCAAAAATCTATGAGATGCTGCAAAAGTAGTTCTAAGAGAGAAGTCTATAGCAATACAAACATCTCAGGAAACAAGAAAATTTCAAATAAGCAACCTAAACTTTTGCTTTAAAGGACTAGAAGAGGAAGGACAAACAAAATTCAAAATTAGTAGAAAGAAAGAAATCGTAAATATCAGAGCAGAAATAAATGAAATAGAAACTAAAAAAGCAATAGAAAAATTCAATGAAGAGTTAATTCTTTGAAAAGGTAAGAAAAATTTATAAACCTTTACCCAGATTCATCAAGAAAAACAGAGGAGAGAGCAGGAACTCAAAGGTCAAAAGGAAAGGGGCATGACAGGGAGAAGAAAGTCGAAGCAGGTTAATCTGGTTCATCTCAGGAGAGTAAAAGGCTTAGGTAGAAGAAGAGTAGGCTTCAGTTCAGAGCCATGATGCGAATCCTTGCTCTACAACTCATTGTGTTTGCCAAAAGATTCCTTTGGTGTTTTCCATAATATGGCTCTAGTGGTGCTTTGTTGTCTTTAACTTCATTTGAAAAAACTGTGTTAGACTGTATTATGAAAGCTCTTACCAATGTGTATTTAAAAAAAGAAAAAAATTATCCAGACTTCCCTGGTGGTCCAGTGGTTAAGAATCTGCTTGCCAATGCAGGGGACATGGGTTCAGTCTCTGTTGCAGGGAGATTCTACAGGCCGAGAGGCAACTAAGCACACCCATGAGCCACAGCTATAGAAGTCCATCCGCCCTAGAGCCTATGTTCCACAAGATACACCACTGCAATGAGAAGCCTTCAATGAAGATTAGCCCCACTCTCAGCAACTAGCAAAAACCAGCATTCAGCAAGGAAGACCCAATGCAGCCAAAAATAAATAAATTTTTTAAAACTTATCAAAACTGGTGAATTTTTTAGTAACCATTTTAATATTGAAGATAGAAAAAAAAGCAGCATTTTCAGCATATTATGCTTTATTATTTCAGGAAAGGTAAAAAGGCAACTAAAACACACACACACAAAAAAGATATGTGCAGTGTATGGAGAAAGTACTGTGATAGATCAAACATGTCAAAAGTGGTTTGCAAAGTTTTCTGCTAGAGATTCCTCACTGGACGATGCTCCATGATTGAAATTGATAGCAATCAAATCAAGACATTAATTGAGAACAATCAATGTTGTGCCATGTGGAAGACAGCCAATATACTCAAAATACCCAATCAAGCACTGAAAATTATTTGCACCAGCTTGGTTAAGTTAATCGCTTTGATGTTTGGGTTCCACATAAGTTAAGCAAGAAAAATCTTCTTGACCATATTTCCACATGGGATTCTCTACTGAAACATAACAGAAGTGTTTTGCTTTTAAGACAAATTGTGATGGGTGATGAAAAGTGGATACTGTACAATAATGTGGAATGGAAGAGATCGTGGGTCAAGCAAAATGAATCACCACCAACCACACCAAATGCCAGTCTTCACCCAAAGAAGATTTTGTATATATGGTGAGATTAGAACAGAGTTCTTCATTATGAGCTCTATCCAGAAAACCAAACAATTCATTCCAACAAGTACTGCTCCCAATTAGGCCAACTGAAAGCAGCCCTTGATGAAAAGTGTCCAGAATAAGTCAACAGAAAACATAACATTCCATCAGAATAACATAAGACACATGTTTCTTTCATGACCAGGCAAAAACTGTTACAGCTTGGAAGTTCCAACTCATCCACCATATTGAGCAGACTTTGCAACTTCTAATTACCATTTATTTCAGTCTTGACAAAATTCTCTTAATGGAAAAAATTTCAACTTCCCTGGAAGACTATAAAAGGTAACTGTAACAGTTCTTTGCTCAAAAAGAAAAAGTTTTGGGAAGATGGAATTACAAAGTTGCCTGAATAATGGCAGATGGCAGTGGAACAAAATGGTGAATATGTTGGTTGATAAAGTTCTTGGTGCAAATGAAAAAATGTGTATTTTATTTTTACTTAAAAACAGAAGGAACTTTTTGGCCAACTGAATATAAGCAGAGAGACCTTGTCAAGGCAGTGCTACACCAACAGTTAAGATGGAAAAGAAAATCTGATTGACTCACCTTAGAAATCTTAACCAAGAGGCTGCCATTTCTTGATTCTAGATTCTGTTCAAACTCCTGACAATTAATCTGAATTATTTTTTTGTTTGTTTGTTTTTGTTATTATTGTTCTCTAACCACTTGAAAATGGGCCATCAGGACAGCCCCAGTGGCTATAACTACTTTGGCTCTCTTGATTGGGCCATTTCTAAGGGCTGGTTAATTATCTTAGTTTTAAATAGGGGTTGACCTTATTTAGGATCTGAAACATAACAGAAGTGTTTTGCTTTTAAGACAAATTGTGATGGGTGATGAAAAGTGGATACTGTACAATAATGTGGAATGGAAGAGATCGTGGGTCAAGCAAAATGAATCACCACCAACCACACCAAATGCCAGTCTTCACCCAAAGAAGATTTTGTATATATGGTGAGATTAGAACAGAGTTCTTCATTATGAGCTCTATCCAGAAAACCAAACAATTCATTCCAACAAGTACTGCTCCCAATTAGGCCAACTGAAAGCAGCCCTTGATGAAAAGTGTCCAGAATAAGTCAACAGAAAACATAACATTCCATCAGAATAACATAAGACACATGTTTCTTTCACGACCAGGCAAAAACTGTTACAGCTTGGAAGTTCCAACTCATCCACCATATTGAGCAGACTTTGCAACTTCTAATTACCATTTATTTCAGTCTTGACAAAATTCTCTTAATGGAAAAAATTTCAACTTCCCTGGAAGACTATAAAAGGTAACTGTAACAGTTCTTTGCTCAAAAAGAAAAAGTTTTGGGAAGATGGAATTACAAAGTTGCCTGAATAATGGCAGATGGCAGTGGAACAAAATGGTGAATATGTTGGTTGATAAAGTTCTTGGTGCAAATGAAAAAATGTGTATTTTATTTTTACTTAAAAACAGAAGGAACTTTTTGGCCAACTGAATATAAGCAGAGAGACCTTGTCAAGGCAGTGCTACACCAACAGTTAAGATGGAAAAGAAAATCTGATTGACTCACCTTAGAAATCTTAACCAAGAGGCTGCCATTTCTTGATTCTAGATTCTGTTCAAACTCCTGACAATTAATCTGAATTATTTTTTTGTTTGTTTGTTTTTGTTATTATTGTTCTCTAACCACTTGAAAATGGGCCATCAGGACAGCCCCAGTGGCTATAACTACTTTGGCTCTCTTGATTGGGCCATTTCTAAGGGCTGGTTAATTATCTTAGTTTTAAATAGGGGTTGACCTTATTTAGGAGGCTTCCCTGGTTGCTCAGTGAAGAATCTACTTGCAATGCAGGAGACCCAAGTTCAGTCTCTGGGTTGGGAAGAGCCCCTGCAGAAGGGAATGGCTACATATTCCAATTTCTTCCCTAGAGAATTCCATCAACAGAGGAGCCTGGCAGGCTACAATCCATGGGGTCACAAAGAACACAAGAACATGTATCTGCTCTTTTTCAAAGCATCTGAATTTAGAAAAGAAGAATTTTTTTTTTAGAAAAGCAAATATGGTGCCCATATCTTTATTTCAAGATACCTTGGCTTTGTTATCTTGGAGGTCTTCAGAAAAAAATTTTTTTTCATTCCTAATAGGAATAGGAATTCCTATAGGAATGTTAGGAATTCCTAATAGGAATGTTAATTTATCACTGTCTTTTAAATCATTTCCTATATAATTAAAGAAGGAAGAGGAGGAGAAAAGAGGGAAAGAAAGAAAAGGAAAAGGAGGTAAAAAATAAGGAAGAAGAGGAGGAAAGAGGAAGAAGAATAGAATGAGATAAATGTTTCCAAAGTATTTCAAAGGCAAAGAAACAAGGAAAATCAGGACACCTTCAAAGCAAGAGTATGGACAGGCTATTTTCACCAAAGAAAGATGTTTTGCCAAGCTTTTGTGAAAAGGAAGGGACATCTTTAAAGGAAATCAGGCAGAAATGTAATACCACTAAGTTCTGTGATTTGATCAGCTTTAACCTACAGATATGGTTACCCACATGACCATTTTATTCTTCAGCCTGACTCATCTATCTGCCATGCTCAATATGAAATACTGCCTGGGCTGATGCTAGCTGTCCATCTGTGGATGGTAGCCTCTTGTAAACATAATCAAATAACAAACCAATTCATGAAACTGGTGTCTCAGATCTCCCAATCAACTTCACTCACAAAACCAAATAAGTTAACATGATAACTTTTTTTTTAATTCCTATATGCCACTGAGAATGTCTTCTTTCCTTAACATTTATATCACTCCTTAAATCTGTATGCAGGTCAGGAAGCAACAGTTAGAACTGGACATGGAACAACAGACTGGTTCCAAATAGGAAAAGGAGTACGTCAAGGCTGTATATTGTCACCCTGCTTATTTAACTTCTATGCAGAGTACATCATGAGAAACGCTGGACTGGAAGAAACACAAGCTGGAATCAAGATTGCCGGGAGAAATATCAATAACCTCAGATATGCAGATGACACCACCCTTATGGCAGAAAGTGAAGAGGAGCTAAAAAGCCTCTTGATGAAAGTGAAGGAGGAGAGTGAAAAAGTTGGCTTAAAGCTCAACATTCTGAAAACGAAGATCATGGCATCTGGTCCCATCACTGTATGGGAAATAGATGGGGAAACAGTGGAAACAGTGTCAGACTTTATTTTGGGGGGCTCCAAAATCAGTGCACATGGTGACTGCAGCCATGAAATTAAAAGACGCTTACTCCTTGGAAGAAAAGTTATGAGCAACGTAGATAGTATATTCAAAAGCAGAGACATTACTTTGCCGACTAAGGTCCATCTAGTCAAGGCTATGGTTTTTCCTGTGGTCATGAATGGATGTGAGAGTTGGACTGTGAAGAAGGCTGAGCACCGAAGAATTGATGCTTTTGAACTGTGGTGTTGGAGAAGAATCTTGAGAGTCCCTTGGACCGTAAGGAGATCCAACCAGTCCATTCTGAAGGAGATTAGTCCTGTGATTTCTTTGGAAGGAATGATGCTAAAGCTGAAACTCCAGTACTTTGGCCACCTCATGCGAAGAGTTGACTCACTGGAAAAGACTCTGATGCTGGGAAGGATTGGGGGCAGGAGGAGATGGGGATGACCGAGGATGAGATGGCTGGATGGCATCACGGACTCGATGGACGTGAGTCTGAGTGAACTCTGGGAGTTGGCGGTGGACAGGGAGGCCTGGCATGCTGCGATTCATGGGGTCGCAAAAAGTCGGACACAACTGAGCGACTGAACTGAACTGAACTGAACTGAATGAGTATCAGAGTTCCTTTACCCAGGTAATGTATGTTGGTCTGCGTGTGTTGTGTGTGTTAGTGACCCAGTCATATCCAACTCTTTGCAAACTCACGGACTGTAGCCCACCAGGCTCTACTATCCATGGAATTCTCCAGGCAAGAATGCTGAAGTGGGTATCCTTCTTCCAGGGGATCTTCCTAACCCAGGAATCAAATCTGGGTCTCTTGCATTGCAGGTTGATCCTTTACTGTCTGAGCCACCAGGGAAGACCCTATTCAGGTAATAACAGGTGTTAAACAAGGAGGAAAGACTGTCTCTGATGGAACCATAAGAATGTGAGCCTGATGTGGGCAAAGATTTTGTCTGTTTTGCCAACTGGTGTTGTTTCTATGAAAACATACATGAATGTTTATAGGAGTGTTTCTAAAACCACGGAATGTTAAGAGTTGGAAAAGAGCTTACAGGTCTTCCAGTCTAGCCTGAGATTTAGGAAATACTAATAATGATGACTATAGCAGCAGTAAGTAATAGTAGTAAATATTTGCTGAGTACAGCAAAGTTATGTGACTTCAGATTCACACAGTGAATCTGAACAAAGCTAAAGTGTTACTCTGGCCTCCTGACTCCCAAGTTTTTTTCTCCACTGCCCCACAGAGTTCCCAGGAAATTAACACGTTCATGTCTAGATTTCTAGTTTGACCCAGAGGCTCACAATGCTGGATGGTCCTCAGGAGGAAATGAGCAGAAAATTCCTAAATTTGATTCTAGACACTGAGCATCATGGAGAGGAGAGCTAGAAAATTCCATGGGAATAGGGATGAGGATGAAAAAAGTTGTCCCTGAAAAATACAGTTGGCTATCCATTTCCATGGCTTATGTATCTGCAGATCCAACCAAATCATTTTCCACTGGAAAATATTGAGAAACAAAATTCCAGAAAGTTTCAAAAAGCAAAACTTGAATTTGCTGTGCACTGGCAACTATTTACATATATTTACACTGCATTTACCATGTACTTACATTTTATTCAGTCAGGATTAGTTCAGCTCAGTTGCTCAGTCATGTCCAACTCTTTGCGACCCCATGGACTGCAGTACGCCAGGCTTCCCTGTACATCACCAACTCCCAGAGTTTACTCAAACTCATGTCCATCGAGTTGATGATGCCATCTAATCATTTCATCCTGTCGTTCCCTTCTCCTCCTGCCTTCAATCTTTCCCAACATCAGGGTCTTTTCCAATGAGTCTGTTCTTCACATCAGGTGGCCAAAGTATTGGAGTTTCAGTTTCAGCATCAGTCCTTCCATTGAGTATTCAGCACTGATTTCCTTTGGGATTCACTAGTTGGATCTCCTTGCAGTTCAAGGGACTCTCAAGAGTCTCCTCTAACACCACAGTTCAAAAGCATCAATTCTTCAGCACTCAGTCTTCTTACGGTCCAACTCTCACATTCATACATGAATACTGGAAAAACCATAGGTTTGACTAGACAAACCTTTCTTGGCAAAGTAATATCTCTGCTTTTTAAAGTTCTATCTAGTTTTGTCATAGCTTTTCTTCCAAGGAGCAAGCTTCTTTTAATTTCATGGCTGCAGTCACCATCTGCAGTGATTTTGGAGCCCAAGAAAATAATGTCCGTCACTGTATTACAGATGATGTAACATATACAGGAGAATATGCATGGATTATATGCAAATACTACCTCATTTTATAAAAGGAACATGAGCACCCCTAGACTTTGATATCTACAGGGGCAGGAGTGGGGGTGTCCTGAGAGGAGAGGGAGATGTCCTGGAACCAATCCCTCATGGATATCAAGAAATGACTGGATAAGTACTGCCACCCATTCTGCACCCTGAAAGGTCTAGAATAATAACCCCCATCTCTTGTTCACTGTGTTAACATTTTTATATTCTTCACTGAATGTCACAAAGCAGCATCCTGTTGCTCAAAACCACTCCAGAGACATGTTTTATATTGGTCCATGAATTGATATACTGATCCCTGTTAAACTATTTTCTCAGGTTAAAAAAAAGTATAGCAATTGAACAATAAAACTGTAAAGGTAATAAACAACAATTTAAAAGTGAATAAATACAGTTTGCACATAAAATATAATGTGAATGTNAGGCTGTCTCTTATACACATCTGGTGGGAGGTGGGAGGGGGGTTCATGTTTGGGAGTTCGTGTAAAAAAATAAATAAATACAAAAAAATTAAAAAAAAAAAAAATAAAAGTGAATAAATACAGTTTGCACATAAAATATAATGTGAATGTGATGAAGGTTTATTGTGCTCATGTCCTCTCTTCTTTCTGTATCATTTTCTTCATCAATTTTTCAACCTTTTGGGGGCACGTGGTTATCCTGCACTCAGACTACACTTGAAAATAAAGTTATAACACAGAAAAACACCCTCCGGGGAAAATAAAAGCTAAATAAGAGAGCACTTCAAAATGTGGAAATAGCACACACATGCAATTGCATAGCACACACATGCAATTGCTGGAGAGTTAGAAGAAAGTGCTACCTCTTTATCCCTGGCACTTGGCATTTGTACACAAAGCAAAACATCTGGAGTTCATTCAAACATGGTGAGCAATTCAAACTCATTCCATATGATAATCTCTGACCTGAAACTACTGTATCAAATAATGGATCAGAAAGTATTTTTGCCTAAAACAGTATTATAAAATATTTCTTCTTATAATGCTTTTGTGTAGTGTATACACGGGAGAAAAAGTCATACACCAAAAAACAGAGGCGACCAAAAGATGGCATAATTTTTCAAAACCTATTAGGGTTAAAAAGTCTTTAAGTGAGCAATAGCAATCATTCTATGTCTGTATATTAAAACTAGACTCAGTTGGAAACATTTAAAATTAAGACTGTCTCACAAAAATTCAAAATTTTGGCTTCCCTTAAGAAATTAGAAGACCTGAGCACAAGACCTGAGAAGGTCTCAACATTCTCACACAGCAACAATAAGCAGTCTGGAGATCCTATTTATTTGACCATTTATTGCAACACTCCTGTATGTGCAGGCTACCTTACCATGTAAACTGCTTTTCATGGGGAAACTTGGACTCCAATAACTGAACTTCCAGAACAGACTACCTGAAGGGCACCATGCTTAAGTAAGAGAAAACTGGGCATTTCAGGGGGCAGCTGTGGTAACAGGTCACTGCCTGGGCCAGATGAACAAGGAAGATTTAGAGTCTGAAAGCTCTGAATGCCCTCTGCTTTTGTCATCACTCCATAGTCTGTACTATAGATATTTTTATGCATGCCTTTTCCCCCCTGTTAAACTCTCAGTGTCTCTTCTATGTGTCACATGTGCACACACACACACACACATACACACACACAGAGAGAACTGCTCTAGTACAGTGCTTTAGGTTCAAGGTGGAGGTAGGGTAATTCTGTCATTAACTCTTCTTCCCTTGGTGTTCCTTTCAGAAGTTATAATTAAACAGAAAGAATAATTAAACAGAAAGCCAAGTACAGTATTTCAAAGTTGTGGTAAAGTATGCTGAGAATCCCTCAAATTACTGCCCATTAGTTAGGGATCTCAGGACTAGAGAGAGATCCAACCTCTCTGCTCCCACACGCGAGAAGGAAGTTCAGATTTCTGCCTCAAAAGCATTTGCCTTTCCCAGGTAAAATATGGCCCAACGAAAACCTTAGAGTGATCTACTGTCTTATAAGCTCCTTCTCCCTGGGACAAAATCTAAGTATTAGATAAAATAAGGGTGGAAGTACCCCTCCCCAATGATAGGTACTCAAGAAATATGACTAATATTAATATTTGTTTAAGCAGGCTAGGAATCATCATTCCCATTAGAAACTGAGACTCTAACATGTCTGGTGGTGTGCTCAAGCTTGCAAATATAGAATTGGGCTAAAATCTATTAATAGGTATTTTGATTCAAATTCTCCATCCAGAGCACATTACTAAGTGGTGCCATTTCTATAAGATCTGTCTAAGAGATCTAGATTATCTGATTAAATGTGTTAGGAAGTCAAATGTAGAGAGCCTAGAGAAAGATACCCTCTTCTCTATCAACCTCTGACTCCTGCATTTCCCAAGTGTATAGTGCTCTTTCCTTTTGAAGAACAGCTTCTGGAATCATATTTAAGTCATCAAAAAAATGATTCTTAACTTTGACTACACATTGGATTTCCCAGGGGATCTTTAACACACACTGATGCTATGATCCCTCCCCTAGAGATTCTGATTTAATCAGTGAAGCATTGGGAGTTTTCAAAGATACCAGGTAATTCTAATGTGGAGATAGCATTACAGCACACCATAGTTGCAAACTCCCCATGAAGCTGAACCTGGGCCTTTTACCAAGAGAAGTCCCGGCTTTGCTGGGGGCAGAGAGAGGTAATGTCCCTTTCCTACCATGTGGGCCACATAGGGAACTTGGACCTGAATTCTGTTCCTTGATGCTAAAACTTCACTTGCCAAATTCAAAGACTCTACTATTAATAATAATAATCACTACTGTCAGAGAGCACTGACTTTGTGCCAGACACTGTGCTAGATGCTTTGTATACATTAACTCATTTAAACCTCAGCAGCACCTATGATTCAGGCACCATTATTTTCTCTGTTTCCCAGATAAAGGCTCAGAGAATTTACATAATTTAGCCAAATTTATCCAACTCAAAAAGACAGAACTGGATTTCATCACAGTTTGACCCCAAAGCCTGAGCTTTTAGTCATGCCACATCATCCAACCTATAATTTTCCAGCAGGCCAAAGATTATTTTATTTTTACAAAACAGATAATACTGTTTCAATACTGTTAGCAAAAATAGACTTGTGTTGAAGAGTGGTTAAGAGCAAGACCTCTGGATCCAGGCAGTCCCTTACGAACTGGGTGACTTTGGGTAAGGCACCTGACTTTCACCATTCTCAATACTGGAGTGGGTAGCTGTTCCCTTCTTCAGGGTGTCTTCCCAAGCCAGGGATTGAACCCAGGTCTCCCACATTGCACACAGATTCTTTACCAGCTGAGCCACCAGGGAAGCCCAAGCATACTGCAGTGGGTAGCCTATCCTTTCTCCAGCGGATATACCTGACCCAGGAATCGAACCAGGGTCTCCTGAATTGCAGGCAGATTCTTAACCAGCTGAGCTAAAAGGGAAGCCTAATTTTTCCCAAAGAGGGCTAATAATAGCATCTAGACCATAGAGTTGTTGTGAATAAATGACATTAGCAGATTGAGAGCACACAGCACAGTGCTTGACTCACAGTGTTTAATAAGCAGCATATTTTATTTATTTTATCATCATCATAATTACTACTATGCAACATTCAGGAAGAAAGATGAGTCCTTAGACCTTGTTTAGTTCCTGCTTTTATTTGTGACACTTAACAACCCATTGAGTTTCAAAATGCACCTAAAACTTGATACTAAATACAAACCTTTGAATATGTACACAGAGTAGGACAAGTACCAAGGAGCAGAACTCTCTTTTCTGATGGTTCAGTAATCTGCCATCAAATGTGTACATACCCTGCAGTATCAAAAAGCATCAAGCCAAGGGAACTAATTTTATTCTCTTACTAAAACAGAGAGTTGAGATCTTGGGGAAAAGTTTACTTTAGAGGAATTTATAATCCAGATCAGACAGCTGTTCAAGATACAGAGACCATCAAACAAGGCTCAATATTCATAAGAATAAATGAAGCTGGTATTATAACTCTGTGATAATCAGAAGTAAAAATATTCCCTGAAAGGAGAAAAGAAGGTAATGTATTGTGTGAAATTCTAGGGATTGGGGATACCTATCTAGAAGACATACATTTAGCACACTGATATGGACAAGTAGGCACTTCATAAATGTTTTATTATCATTGTAATTAGAATCCAGAACTACTTAATTGTAGTTTAACCTTCTAAATTATTTTTGAAGCCATTTCTCCAAAGGCTCCAAAGGCTTTTATTATAATCTCACCTCTGGGTATAATCTCATGTCTGAAAAAAAATGGAGAAGGATAAGAAGATGCTCTGAATAATCAGAAAATTCAAGAACCTATAAATTCTACCTGGGGTTCTCTGACCTGGTGGTTTTAAATTGGATGTTGAACAAGCTTAATTCTCTATGGTCTGTCAGTTGCTCTCCCAGTTTGCTACTCAATCAATACATGCATGTAGATATGTGTCTGCATGTTAGGGTACTTTGCATTTCAGGGGAAAAAAAGACAAGAGGTCTTAGCAATGTCTCTAATCCAATTACAGGAGCCCGCAGAAAAGCACAGAAAGGTTGGAAGAAGCCCACAGTGGGAGAAGATTCCAGAATGACTTTATTGGTGGTCTTGAAGAGCTGGGCTAATATANTCTGCATGTTAGGGTACTTTGCATTTCAGGGGAAAAAAAGACAAGAGGTCTTAGCAATGTCTCTAATCCAATTACAGGAGCCCGCAGAAAAGCACAGAAAGGTTGGAAGAAGCCCACAGTGGGAGAAGATTCCAGAATGACTTTATTGGTGGTCTTGAAGAGCTGGGCTAATATACCTCAGTGAGCCATTAAAGGGGAAAGGGGAAAGAAAGACAGTGATGCATCTTTATGCATCTGAGTCCCAGATGTACTCTTCACAAAAAACTTGCTTTTTTCCATATGGACAATACCCAACTGTTGAAGTAATGATAAAAGCTATTGAAGCAGATAGGACCCTTACCCGAAATACCATTAAAAAAAACTCTTAACCAGAGGTGGGCAAGGGCTTCTAACCACACATTTATCTTTTCAGCTAAGTGCATATTTTCAGGAAACAATACTGTTCAAGGATTATCTTCAAAAAACAAATATACATATTCTGCCCTTAAGCTAAATACATGGCACATGTTCACCTATATGGCATATGGAGTGTGCTACATGTATGCTCAGTCATGCCTGACTCTGCAACCCCATGGACTATATCTTCTGCCAGGCTCCTCTGTCCATGGGATTCTCCAGGCAAGAAGACTGGAGTGGGTTGCCATGCCCTCCTCCANCTAAATACATGGCACATGTTCACCTATATGGCATATGGAGTGTGCTACATGTATGCTCAGTCATGCCTGACTCTGCAACCCCATGGACTATATCTTCTGCCAGGCTCCTCTGTCCATGGGATTCTCCAGGCAAGAAGACTGGAGTGGGTTGCCATGCCCTCCTCCAGGGGATCTTCCCAACAAGACCACATGAGAAATATAACTCTTTTTCAAAGTCTGGCCTTTCTGAAAATCTGTAGGTAGACTCTATCCATGTATGGAGAAATATTCTTATTCAGGATACAAATAAAAACAAGGTAACTATAATACTTCCACTGGATTGAAAAGTCAGCAAGTTACTTTAATGAAGTGAATTCTCACTTTTAATGCATTTAATAACTATTGAAAGTGAAAGTGTTAGTTGCTCAGTCATGTCTGACTCTGCAACCCCATAGACTGTAGCCCTCCAGGATCCTCTGGAATTCAGTCCATGGAACTCTCTAGGCAAGAATGCTGGAGTGGGTGGCCATTCCCTTCTCCAGGTGACCTTCCCAGTCCAGGGACTGAACCCAGGCTCCTGCATTGCAGACAGTTTCTTTACTATCTGATCCACCAGGGAACTGACTTTTAATTAGATATTAATAGATAGTGTTTTAACAAAGTTGGATTTCAACTTCTCGGCCAGCTTCCTCTCTTCTTGAGGCCTTTGTCAAGGAAGAGGCATTGTTTCTCCTCTGCCCTTTCTCTTACAACAAAGTACTCTAGAAGTTTATCCAAAGCCACAAGTCAAAGAATTATTCATGGACTGGCTTAAAGCTCTAAAATCCTTAAAAACAGTACCCCCTAGTCAATAAGATTATCCAAGAATTCCATGACAGAATATGTCTTAGTCCATCTGGGCTAACAGATGAAACAAAATATAACTAAATATCATAGGCTGGGTAGCTTTTAAACAACAGGAATTTATTTCTCACAGTTCTGCAAGTTGGGAAGTCCAAGAACAAGATCCTAGAGGATTTAGTGTCTCTTGAGAGCTTGTTTCTTGGTTCACAGATAGCTGTCTTTCTGCTATGTCCTTACATGATGGAAGAGGTAAAGGAGCTCTCTGGAGTCTCTTTTATAAGAGTACTAATCTTTTTCTACCCTCATGACTTAATCACCGCCCAAAAGTCCCACCTCCAAATATAAACTGGGGGTTAGGTTTCAACATATAAATTTGGGATACACAAAAATTCAGTCTATAACAGAAAAAAATAAAAGAAAACTAGAATTGGAATCAAAGATGTCTGAGTTCTGGTCCCAGAAGCTTTCTGACCTTGGTCATCTCTTACCATAAAATCAGTAAGTGGGACTGAGGTCTCTTTGAGGACTTTATAAAGTGAGACAATTATAGGAGCTGAAACCAATGCTGAGGTGGGGGAACGGGCTTATAGCTCAACAGCAGACCCAAAACAGAGCTACAAAGTGGTGAGGAAGCTGAAAAAAGATATTTACTAATTCTGACTTGAGAAGCACAAGGAACTCAGAAGATCTGAGCTTCAGTGTCTTTGTATCCAAGGTCATCAAAGAAATGGGGCATTATTTTCTATTATTGAAGCTTATTGAATATCTCTTTAAATAAATTAAAGATCTCTTTAAAATAAATTATTGAAGATCTCTATAAAATAGATTATGACTGCTTTATTAAAAGTGCTTGGAACTTATTTTTGGAACCAGTCTTCGTTTCATGGTCCTGAGTTTATACTAAGGCTTGATTAGATCAATGATTTCTTTTGCTGTTGACAGGGCCCTAGTTCCTACTCAGAACCCAACCACAAAATTAAGATACAACCTCAGAAGTTGAGCTTCTAAAAATGAAGATAATATATTTCCTTATAAATGAGCCTTACCTCTGTCCCCAGGATCAACTCCACAACAGTTCTAGGGCTTCCAGGTCTTATAAACACCCAGCCAACAACAGAAGTTATGCTCAACCATCCAACAGAGACACCAACGGATCTCAGCCGACCCTTGGATCCTGACAACTTTCATTTATATTTATTCTGGTAAATATTAAGTGCCTACAATGAGTAAAACACTGTGAAGAAGAAAAATATTAAGAATCTGGTCCTTTTTGCAATGAGTTTATGATCCACTGGGAAAAAGATTAAATTGAAGCTGAAATATTTTATAATTGAGGCATAAAATGCTATGATACCAGCAGTCACAGGTAGAGGGATGGAGACGCCCCTCAAGAGGGGCTGCATTCTCACCAGTCTAACTGAGCCTCTTAATGTTCCCCTATCCTTGGTCTACCTTGGACACTATTGATCTGATCTCTGGGACCAAGTTATTGCCTGACCTTAGATAATCCTTAGACCTAGCAGGTAACCCAGGCCTTGGTCATTGCCCAAGAGAGATTTTGATCAACCAGGAAACCTTGTCACATTGTCAAATGGCCTGCAATTGAACAAATGGGGCAATTACTGACTTGGAATACCAGGAAAAGCTTCCCAGCTTTTTGATCTAGCTCTTGAAAAAATAAAAACAATTTTAATGACTGTTTGTATTGGGCTACCAACCTAGATAGTATATTCAAAAGCAGAGACATTACTTTGCTGACTAAGGTCCGTCTAGTCAAGGCTATGGTTTTTTTCCTGTGGTCATGTATGGATGTGAGAGTTGGACTGTGAAGAAGGCTGAGTGCCGAAGAATTCATGCTTTTGAACTGTGGTGTTGGAGAAGACTCTTGAGAGTCCTTTGGACTGCAAGGAGATCCAACCAGTCCATTCTGAAGGAGATCAGTCCTGGAATTTCTTTGGAAGGAATGATGCTAAAGCTGAAACTCCAGTACTTTGGCCACCTCATGCAAAGAGTTGACTCATTGGAAAAGATTCTGAAGCTGGGAGGGATTGGGAGCAGGAGGAGAAGGGGATGACAGAGGATGAGATGGCTGGATGGCATGATTGACATGATGGACGTGAGTCTGAGTGAACTCCGGGAGTTGGTGATGGACAGGAGGCCTGGCGTGCTGCGATTCATGGGGTCACAAAGAGTTGGACACGACTGAGTGACTGAACTGAACTGTATTGGTTTGGCCAAAAAGTGTGTTCTGGTTTTTCCATAAGATATTATAGAAAACGCAAACAAACATTTTGGCCAATCCAATATATCTGTTGGAGTCCAGAGAAAAGGAGAGGAAAAAAAAAAAATCCTGGGGTTGGGGGGAGGAGAGAAGGTAATAAAAAAGGCACAATGATGGATATATGTATTCTCAAAAGGGACATATTAAATGTATGCCAGTGGAGAATACAGAGGTGGATCACCAAATTTCAGCAGGCTTTGGGGCTCCTTTGCTGAATTGGCATATTCATGGATACTAAGTTTCCTATCGCAGTGTTCAGTCAGTCAGTTCAGTCGCTCAGTCATGTCCAACTCTGTGACCCAATGGACTGCAGCATGCCAGGCTTCCCTGTCCATCACCAATTCCCAGAGTTTGTTCAAACTCATGTCCATTGAGTCAGTGATGCCATCCAACCATCTCATCCTGTTATCCCCTTCTTCTTTTGCCTTCAATCTTTCGCATCTTTTAGACATATATATAATAGGTAAGGAAAACAAAAACTCATGAATTGTACTTCCCTGGGGGCCCAATGGTTAAGAATCCACCTGTCAATGCAGCGGACACGGGTTCGATTCTTTATCTGAGAAGACACCACATACTGTGGAGCAACTAAGCCCTTCCAAGAGCCACAGCTACTGAAACCTGTGCACTAAGAGCCCGTGCTCTGCAACAGGAGAAGCCACCACAATGAGAAGTCCCTGCACCACAAGTAGAGAGAGTCTGCATGCAGCAACGAAGACCCAGCACAGCCAAACCTAATAAATAAATAAATAAATTTTTATTTAAAAATTATGGGTTGATTTGATTTCCTCAGCCATTGGGATGTATCATCTGAATGCTGTGGTCCTAAAATACAAGAGACTCATAATCTGTTAAAATAAACTTAGAAGATAGAACTTTAGATTACTTATACATACAATGGAAAGACCATCCCCATGGAAAAGAAATGCAAAAAAGCAAAATGGCTGTCTGGGGAGGCCTTACAAATAGCTGGGAAAAGAAGAGAGGTGAAAAGCAAAGGAGAAAAGGAAAGATAGAAGCATCTGAATGCAGAGTTCCAAAGAATAGCAAGAAGAGATAAGAAAGCCTTCTTCAGCAATCAATGCAAAGAAATAGAGGAAAAGAACAGAATGGGAAAGACTAGAGATCTCTTCAAGAAAATCAGAGATACCAAGGGAACTTTTCATGCAAAGATGGGCTCAATAAAGGACAGAAATGGTATGAACCTAACAGAAGCAGAAGATATTAAGAAGAGGTGGCAAGAATACATGGAAGAACTGTACAAAAAAG
>SJYX01014153.1:588174-614265 GCA_006410675.1 Oreotragus oreotragus
GGATTTCTTTGGAAGGAATGATGCTAAAGCTGAAACTCCAGTATTTTGGCCACCTCATGAGAAGTGTTGACTCACTGGAGAAGACTCTGATGCTGGGAGGGATTGGGGGCAGGAGGAGAAGGGGACGACAGAGGATGAGATGGCTGGATGGCATCACGGACTTGATGGACGTGAGTCTGAGTGAACTCCAAGAGATGGTAATGAACAGGGAGGCCTGGCGTGCTGCAGTTCATGGGGTCACAAAGAGTCAGACACGACCGAGCAACTGAACTGAACTGATACATACAATGAAAAGATATTGATTAAACCACCCTTGAATAATACCTCTTTGTTATCATATGTAAAGACCAAATTTAACTGATGAGTGACAGCAGAAAGAACCCAAAAAAGCACTACAAATAAGACTTCCATAAGTCTCAAGAACAGATCCCTTCAGGTTTTAGAGGTGGAGCAACAGCCAGCACTTACTTTCCATCAATTCTTGTGTATTGATGCTGAGAAAGGCTCATCATGTCTGAGACCTTACATTCCAGCTCAGTCTGCCTAGGTGGGATGGCAAGGTTGGGCACACTACAGCTGCCAGGTACTTCCTGCACCCACCTCCAAGGCCTCTTCAATAGCTTACAGCACTTAATCAGCCATGTGGTCTGGCTGCTACAAAAGCCACCAGCTATGGAAGAACTGAATGGTCATTTACAGGAACCAAGCAGAGAATGAGAAAGGAAGACAGAATTTGGGTAACTCCTTTTCATATGTAGCTCTGTCAGGTATGAATGGCAGAGAGATGGAGTAACTTTCTCTTTACAAACCTGTTTTCCATCCTGGTTTTATTTATTTCCACACCCTCCCCACCCTGGGGCTTTCATTCTTCGTCAACCACCCAACTTGGTGTGCAGTGCATAAGGAAAATTGTCAGAAGTAGTATTTGTTACTTGACATTTTCTACTGGAATGATTTTTAAAAAGTATAAAAAACACAATAAAAAGAAGGTAAACCTTCTCCAGATGCTGCTGGTAGATGAAGACTAATGCTAATGTGACATTCCACTTTGCTTTCAGTTACCTCCACCCTAAAATTAACTGCACAGAGGGGTTAATCCAACAATAATTTGTCAACAGTCTTCTCAGTGCCCACTTACCCATGTCTGGGTTATCCAAGAGAACCCAGAACAAAAGGCAGGCAGAATGCATGCCAGCATCCCTGGAATTCAAACTTTCTTATGCTAAATTCTGTGCAACAGATGTACCCTTCTATTGATGTTATCTTGGGATCTATTGAATTATTTTGAATTCCCTGAACCTATATAGTCAAAGCTATTCAATTAATTCAACAAATATTTATTAAGTACTGCTGTGTATCAGGCAGTGTTCTAGATGCTTGGAATATGGCAGTTAATGAGAAAGAAAAAAAGCCATGTTCTTATCAAGCTTTCCTCTAGAGAGGGAGGCTATACAAGGAAGGAAAGAAGAGAGGAAAGAAGCGAGAAGAGGGAGGAAGGGATACTCCCCTAGATCATGTATGGCCTTGTGGACCAATTGTCAAATCTCAACTCTAATTTCGAGGAAGCCATTGAGGGGTTTTGCACAGAGATGTAGCATCACTGAACTTACACTCTGGAAAGAGATTTCTGGCAGCTGGATAGAAAGCAATGTGTAATGAGCATAACTGTCTCAACAGCAACTTCCAAGTCTCTCAGTGGATCAGACCTGAGACAGGAGGCCTCTTGCCTCTCTTGGCTCTCATCCTAGTTGCATTTCTCTCTTCGTTTTATAAAATAGTTTTAAAATATTTACTATGCAGCTTTAGAGAAGCATTTGATCTCTTAATGCACTTCCCCCTCAAAGTTACTGTTCAGAGATGAGCAAGCAAAACTTAGGAGAGGCCAGTGCTGCTAACAGACAGTTCTCACCACATACATCATTCTCCAGCTACCCAGGCAATAAGTGACCCAACCTCTTTGGATAGAGCCTAAATTACACTAGGTACTACTCTGAGCATGTGGACCCCATCCCAAGTAAATTTTTTGAAAGAAAACAAAAAAAAGAACTGTTAAATCAGAAAAGCTATTCCTGGTCCTAACTACCACCAACTCATTCTGTGTCTTTTAGAAAGTTTGAATGTCCTCACAAAAAAGTAAGGTGATCAGGCCCATCTGTCTTCATCCCACCCACATTTAATGAACAGGTCTCATGGTCCAGCCCCCTGTCCAAAGTCCTAAACATAAAAAGATAAGATTTAGTCCTTGCTCTCAAGAAGCTTTCAATAAATTGGGAGAGATGGCTCTGATGATTACATATAACATATGATAATTACAATAATAAAGATGACGGGGAAAGTTCTGGAGTGTGTAAAAAATAAAGCCATGCTTAAGTATCTTTGCAGCTCTAGCACTCGATGACTTCCGAAATCTACTCCAGGGAATCTGTCACTCAATGACCTTAGGAAAGCCTGTCCATAGACAGCAATAGCCCAACTTTGGCTCACTGAAGTCAGTTCTTCTGTGCAATGTTCACTTCATTCTTAGCAGCCTATAGAAAAGAGTCATCAAGAAAATCAGCCCTTTCTGCTAAACTTAGAAAAATCAGCAGTCAGCCCAATCTTTAAAAATATACATTTCTAAATAATTGTCTTTTGAAACTTGGTAAAGTGCTTCAAAGTGGCTTTTATGGGGGTGGGGGGGGGGCAGGTGGAATGTGGACCTTGGCTTAGCAGCTGGAGAGAGGGAATCCCTTGGAGGTGAAGGTTGGAACATCAGTGGCTCCTCCATCTGACTGCCACCAATAGCTGGAACCACACCTTAACAAATTCCTTCACTAGCCCCCTGACTGATGACAGGCCCAGTGTGAAGCATAGATGAACTCTGACCTGGGCAGCTTTCTTCATTTTCTCAAATAGTTATTCTCCCAAAAAATGTATATGTATATGTACATGTTCATCTCCACAAGGTATATTTATAAGAAATCTCCCTGACCCTCAGTAGCTAATCTTGAGCCAACCTCAGTCCCTGATTTTCTGATGTCCTAAGACCTCCTTAAAGCTTGAGGCAGCAACCAGGACTCTGCTCAAGCATTGCTCTGCCCCAACAGCAGCACACACTACCTGTTCCCACTTCATGTTGATTTTAGTGTAATTCTCAGTCCACAAATAAGTTTTCACAAAGTTAGTTCACATATAAACACACACACACAAACAAATATCCACTTGAACCCAAGCATTTGGTGAATGAATTTTACTAAAAATTTGGAGTTACAGTCAGGGAATAGTTGACCTCAGAGATTTATAGCCTTTCAGTCATTCTCTCATAGCCTCCATCCAGTTTTCCTCTCCTTCTCAGTCTTCCTTATCTCCCCAGTACAACAAGCAGGATATTCCTCTCTTCTGATGCAGAACAGACATGTTCACCTTCAGGGCCTCTCTAGGAGGTCCCTTATTTTACCTTTCATCAAAGCATTTCCCTCAGACATAAGTGACACCTTTCCTAAGAAGAATTCTGGTTAATAAAATGTTTACTTATTGCATAAAGAACTATGCAAATAACAGATGTCACCCAGACCGGTGTTATTGGAAAACTACAACAGAAGGGAATGTATGGAAATTCTAAAGGTTAACTAATAACTAGGTACAACCCAGTCTCAAGTATTTGATGTCATTTAACATAATCTTATTCTTTTAATGAATATGTATTGAATGTCAACCATGTACAAGGCATTATATATAAAATGTATGATACTTTTAAAAAGAATGCTTAACTGAACTTCATATTTACTCAAGGAAGATGGATAAAGAATACTAAAAATCTTACAGTTACAAGTAATATGCTAAAAAAAAAATCTTAGTGGAACTTTGCTAAGGTGCTATCTAATTCACTTGAGTGCAGGTACACAGAGGTTAAACAGGAGTTCATCTGCAAGAAATTCCTAAGCAACTGTGAGAAATTGCCATGCAATACTTCTTTTCCCTTTAAAGTCAAGAAAATCTATAAAATTCTTCAACTGAGTCCTTGAAGAGATTCACCAACAACTGTTCATTAACATTGAGGGAAACTCACACCTTTCACAATCACTTGAGTTTTATAGTTAGCAATTAAGCACATAAATGGTTTGGAGTCTAAGAATGTAGTTTACAAGCCTACAAGCCTGTGTAGCATAAGTCAAAATTGAGATATCAAGAGAATATTTCATGTAAAGATGGGAAAAATAAAGGACAGAAATGCTATGGACCTAACAGAAGCAAAGATATTAAGAAGAACTATAAAAAAGAACTATACAGAAGAACTATGCAAAAAAAGATCTTCATGACCCAGATAACCATGATGGTATGATTACTCACCCAGAGCCAGACATCCTGGAAAGCGAAGTCAAGTGGGCCTTAGGAAGCATCACGACAAAAAAAGCTAGTGGAGGTGATGGAATTCCAGTTGAGCTATTACAAATCCTAAAAGATGATGCTGTGAAAGTGCTGCACTCAATATGACAGCAAATTTGGGAAACTCAGCAGTGGCCACAGGCCTGGAAAAGGTCTGTTTTTATTCCAATCCCAAAGAAAGGCAATATCAAAGAATGCTCAAACTACTGCACAACTGCACTCATCTCACATGCTAGCAAAGTAATGCTCAAAATTCTGCAAGCCAGGCTTCAACAGTACATGAACCGAGAACTTCCAGATGTTCAAGCCGGATTTCAAAAAGGCAGAGGAACCAGAGATCAAATTGCCAACATCTGCTGGATCATTGAAAAAGCAAGAGAGTTCCAGAAAAACATCTCAGTTCAGCTAAGTTCAGTCACTCAGTCATGTCCAACTCTTTGTGACCCCATGAACCACAGCATGCCAGGCCTCCCTGTCCATCACCAACTCCCAGAGATCATCCAAACGTATGTTCATTGAGTTGGTGATGCCATCCAACCATCTTATCCTTTGTCATCCCCTTCTCCTCCTGCCCACAATCCTTCCCAGCATCAGGGTCTTTTCAAATAAGTCAGCTCTTTGCATCAGGTGGCCAAAGTATTGGAGTTTCAGCTTCAACATCAGTCCTTCTAATGGACACCCAGGACTGATCTCCTTTAGGAAGGACTGGTTGGATCTCCTTGCAGTCCAAGGGACTCTCAAGAATCTTCTCCAATACCACAGTTCAAAAGCATCAATTCTTCGGTGCTCAGCTTTCTTTATAGTCCAACTCTCACATCTATACATGACCACTGGAAAAACCATATCCTTGACTAGACAGACCTTTGTTGACAAAGTCGCATCTCTGCTTTTTAATATGCTGTCTAGGTTGGTCATAACTTTTCTTCCAAGGAGTAAGTGTCTTTTAATTTCATGGCTGCAATTACCATCTACAGTGATTTTGGAGGCNTCCTTTTCCTATTTGGAACCAGTCTGTTGTTCTATGTCCAGTTCTAACTGTTGCATCCTGACCTGCATACAGGTTTCTCAAGAGGCAGATCAGGTGTTTGAGTATTCCCATCTCTTTCAGAATTTTCCATACTTTATTGTGATCCACTCTACTTCTGCTTTATTGACTATGCCAAAGCCTTTGTCTGTTGGATCACAGTCTATGCTGTGGAAAATTCTTCAAGAGATGGGAATACTAGAACATCTGATCTGCCTCTTGAGAAACCTGTGTGCAGGTCAGGAAGCAACAGTTAGAACTTGACACAGAGCAACAGATTGGTTCCAAATTGGGAAAGGAGTACATCAAGGCTGTACTATTGTCACCCTGCTTATTTAGCTTACGTGCAGAATACATCATGAGAAACGCTGAGTTGGATGAAGTACAAGCTGGAATCAAGATTGCCCAGAGAAATATCAATAACATCAGATATACAGATGACACCATCCTCATGGCAGAAAGTGAAAAAGAAATAAAGAGCCTCTTGATGAAAGTGAAAGAGGAGAGTGAAAAAGTTGGCTTAAAACTCAATATTCAGAAAACTAAGATCATGGCATCTGGTCCCATCACTTCATGTCAAATAGATGGGGAAACAATGAAAACAGATGTGTATAAGAGACAGTGATTACTCACCCAGAGCCANAGAGTGAAAAAGTTGGCTTAAAACTCAATATTCAGAAAACTAAGATCATGGCATCTGGTCCCATCACTTCATGTCAAATAGATGGGGAAACAATGAAAACAGTGAGAGACTTTATTTTGGGGGGCTCCAAAATCACTGCAGATGGTGACTGCAGCCATGAAATTAAAAGAAGCTGCTCCTTGGAAGAAAAGTTATGACCAACCCAGACAGCATATTAAAAAGCAGAGATGCAACTTTGTCAACAAAGGTCCATCTAGTCAAAGCTATGGTTTTTCCAGTAGACATGTATGGATATGAGAGTTGGACTATAAAGAAAGCTGAGCACCGAAGAATCGATGCTTTTGAACTGTGGTGTTGGAGAAGACTCTTGAGAGTCCCTTGGACTGCAAGGAGATCCAACCAGTCCATCCTAAAGGAAATCAGTGCTGAATATTCACTGGAAGGACTGATGCTGAAGCTGAAACTCCAATACTTGGCCACCTGATGCGAAGAACTGACTCACTGGAAAAGACCCTGATGCTAGGAAAGATTGAAGGCAGGAAGAGAAGGGCATGACAGAGGATGAGATGGTTGGATGGCATCATTAACTCAATGGACATGAGTTTGAGTAAACTCTAGGAGTTGGTGATGGATAGGGAGGCCTGGCATGCTGCAGTCCATGGGGTCACAAAGAGTTGGACACGACTGAGTGACTGAACTTAATTGAACTAGAGACTAAATTTTGAGTAATTACCAACATAGATACTGAGTGTTCTCCAACAATGGTGTGCTAGTTCTGACACAAGAAGTGACTAATCTTCAAGAAATGAAGTGTGGCTAAAGTCACCTGGATCAGGGCAAGGCCAGAGTAAACCTGAGACATTAAGATACAAACATAAGAAGAACAAAAGCTAGACTAAAGAGAAGTTCCCTGGATACTCCTGTCTAAAAACTTCACCAATACCTTGGTGAGATGATATGGGAATTAACACCAAAACAAACCGAAATTCCATCTGTACTTGGCATTTATTGTTCCATCTGTACTTGGCATTTATTGTTCCATGCATATGCACATGGAATAGAAGCTTTCTCACCATTACAATAACCCCATGGTTGATTAGCTAATTGAAAGAACTGGTGCAAAGGAAGTTAGTTTTATTTCCCTTGATACTAAACACAACTTCCTTTGAAAGTCAAGATTGACTTGACTTTCAAGAGTAAGCCAAATGATGATTTGTAGTAAAAAACAAAAAACTATTTACAGATGGCAGTCAAGGCAAAGAAAACCTGAAATTCTCAACTGTTGAGAACTACTATTAAAAGAAACAAAAGAGCAGGAGGAAGTAAATAAATAGAAAATTCTTATGTTTAGGAGATGACATGTACTTTCTAAAAAAGGAAATACTGTCTATTTAGTTATGAAAACTAAACTTGTAGTTCTATTTTGGAAGGAGACAAATTAATCTCATTTATATATTAATTGTTAACAGGATACATGAGAATATGTATTTGTATGTTTTAAAAAGGCATTTTTTTCCCTGTGTGTTTATGAACTCCCTTATTTTCTTACGTTTAAGATTGTTGAATCTCAACTATAAGTCTAATGTTCTGCCCCATCTTTCCAATTTATAAACTCAAAGTGTACATTGATTTACAAATAAATAATTCAGAATCAATAAAAAAAAAAAAGAACTGGTGCAGAAGGAAATAACAATAGTGATGGATTCATACCTTAAACTTTGTTACTTAATATTAAAATATATGCATATATTCATTAGTTAATCATCTGAAGTAGCACCCAGGCCTGAGTGTGGTTTCTCCAATCAGAGTTCTGTAAAGTCTTGCTTATGTACACTATGCACATAATACCTTGACTTTAACTTTCAGTTTCCATTTCTTTAAAGTAGAATGATAACTTAAAGGTACTTACAAGACATCTGATTTGTAGGTTTTTCTAGTTTATTTCAATTATATACAGTCATCTCACCCATACTTTATACAGCAGATAACTTGATGTTATCAAGCCTTTCCAAAGTATTCAGGTTAGTTTTAGAAGAAACAATTCCTTTTCATTTTTGCATTCACTTCATAGATTTATATAATATTTGATTAAATTAAGTAATTACAACAATAAGTACAAGTGGCATAAACAGGATTGAAAGTGAAAGTGAAGTCGCTCAGTCGTGTCCGACTCGTAGTGACCCCATGGACTGCAGCCTTACAGGCTCCTCCGTCTATGGGATTTTCTAGGCAAGAGTACTGGAGTGGGTTGCCATTTCCTTCTAATAATACAGGATTAGGAACAAACAACTCCTCCTTTTTAAAATTTGGATTTTAGTGATACTCAAGAACTAGGTATTGTTTTTATTTTTTAATTTTTAGCAGCACCCCAAGGCATGTGGGATCTTAGTTCCCTAACCAAGGATTAAACCCATGCCCTCTGCATTGGAAGGTAGAGTCTTAACCACTGGACTTCGAAGGAAGTCCCAATAATTATTAATATCACTAGATAATCACTAACTCACCTAGTGTGAGTGTCCTGAGTGCCAGCCTACTGGCTGCAGCAGTTCAATGTCCTAGGCTTGGGCTCAGTCAGTATGTTCCCTAGAGGGCTTGGGAAGCCAGTTAAGTGGAGGTCAGATAAGAGAGATCTATGGTATATGCTTGTATATATACACATATATTCAAAGTCAAAACAATCCCGACTGTTTGAGTTTTCCTCTCCTTCTCCCTTCAACTCAGGAAGAATGCCTTCTCGTTCCCTTCTGGACTGAACTTCATGTACACGGAAGTAAAAGTCATAGGATATTCTAGCATGCCTTCTCTGTAGCTTCTAAAGAATTGGGTAAGTAAAATAATGAGGTAAGAAATGCAATGAGAATAGTTTAGATAGTGAAGGAGCAGTAATAGAACCAGTTTTCAGCTCAGCGCAATAGTATATCCCACACAGCCTCTAGCCTCTAATATCACATCTATCTACAAGTACTGAAATCATTTATATATCCATGTTTATTGACTGAGGCTTACTGTAAAACAAAGGGAGTGTTAATTTGCTGTGCATAATAAATAACCAAGTTTTTCTTTTCTGATTTCCTGGAGCATCCTAAGAGCCAGAAGGCTGAGTACCCTGAACCTGGGAAAATAGGAGAGGCAATTATGTAGCCTAGAATGAAAAATTATCTAGCAGTAATCAGGGAACAAAAGGAAAGCTTGTCTAGGAAAGATTCTCAGCTATGGAGAATACCCGGAAACTTCAGGTCAATTATGCTCACCACATTTATTTAACATAGTTATTTATCTGTGCAGTGATGAAATACTCCTCAGGCTCCCCAAAACCTCCCATCAAAGGCTATGACTTGTAATACCTTTTATTGATGCTGTTTTGGTGTGACACTTCTGTTTCCTGGTTAGAGTAATGTGGGCGTGACAGAAAACAGAAGCTTTAGGATGCAAAACACTGGATGGGAACAGAGAGTCAAGTAAAGGCAAGAATTTGAAGCAAGAGGTGACAGAAACTCTCTCCCTTGGGAGAGCCCTAAAGACATGAGACGCTGTTTGAGACAGCAAAGGGACTTCTCCGGTAGCTCAGCTGGTAAAGAATTCACCTGCAATGCAGGAGACCTGGGTCCAATCCCTGGGTTGGGAAGATCCCCTGGAGAAGGGAACAGTTACCCACTCCAATATTCTGGCCTGGAGAATTCCATGGACTGTATAGTCCAAGGGGTAGCAAAGAGTCAGACACAAGTGAATGACTTTCACTTCACAAGTTGACTGTGCCACAAGAAGTTTACAGTCTTATCAAGGAAATTGTATCTGTCCACATGAAATAGGGACTTCCCTGGTGGTCTAATGGTTAAGACTCTGCATTCCAATGCAGAGACACAGGTTTGATCCCTGGTTGGGGAACTAAGATCCCACATGCCATGGAGCAACTAAGCCCACATACCCTGGAGCCCATGCGCTGTATCTAGAGAAGCCAGTGCACTGCAATGAAGAACCTGTACAGTCAAAAATATTTTAAAAAAAGAAGGAAAGAAAGAAACAGTAACATACGAGAGGATATTGTGTACTAATTTGAAAGGCAAATTGCTCTTGTTGTGGAAGTTACATACTAAAGCAGATGGCAGTACTGACTGAAAAGTATTTAGTAGGTTAGAAAAGAGAATAAGCTTCACTTTCATGATGTCTTTATCAGAAACTATTTTTTACAATTAAAGAGAACAACAGCACTGAAAAAGCAGGATACTTCCTCAGATACTGTCCCTACCATTGTTATCACTCTAAAAGAGGAGTGATATGCATAGATAATTGCTACTGTGACAAATTTGGATACATTTTCCATATTGATTTCTGCTCTAAAAGTTTACCAATATTTGAAATGGACATATATAAAGAATAGGAAGTATTCCAATATATATGAATAAAAAAGGTACAATTCCCTGGGCCCAAGAGGCACATGGTCATTACTCATATTCTTTGGATTCTACAATGCATGTCCTGACAGGAAGCACAGTTCCTTTGTCACTGTCCACTCTCTCTGCAGTGGCCTATGGTGGCCCTTTCCATGGTGCTATGGCTCCAGTGCCCAGTAGGGCAGAGATCCATGTAAAATGGCTCTATATGGATCCTGCCTGACATGGTCCAGAAATACACCTGAAAACATCTGTGGAAATGAACAGTTCTCAAGATTCACAAATTCCTTGAAAGATAAAAATTTAAACACTCTATTCTGCACACGTGTACTGACAAAGCATAACATGAGAAAGTCAAAGGAAGTGTCCAGTGCAGGTCCTTGGGTAAGTCTGCCCACTTCATCGTTGTCACACACTTCAGGTAATTATTACTTACTGCAGGAAAGGAAAATGGTTTTCTCAAACCATTTTCCCCCACCCAGCTGCTGTCAGAAAGGTCATTATGATGGAAGACTTGTCTACAGAACTACACAGGACCAAACAAAACACGGCACTACTACCAAAGGCAATTGTGCATTCACGTAACAGAGTATGAAGTCCCTGTTCGCCATCCCAGTAATATGCCTTAGGTTATTTTACACACGTTTGTAAGATGGAAAGAGAGATAAACTGTATGGACACCTGCTGTGTCCTTCACATACATGCACCTTTTATTCTAAATGAAAAGGTCTAAAAGTCATGTATTAGCCCATATTTCCCTGTTTCCTTCATGGTCGGGTTTTGAATTCTACCTTCAACATGCTATGTTTATCATTCTTAAAAGATAGGGGATATAGAGCTGACAACAACACTAAGTCATTTGAAGCATGCATTATAAGTTACAGACAAAATAGAGGCTCTGGTTTATTATGCTAAAGCTATAAAGCCACAAATACAAAATACGGCTAGCAGTCACCTTACTTTATTCTTCTTTTAACAACTTACTAACAGTGTGTAAATATAAAAGGAAACTTTGATTTTTCCATCAGAGCTCTCTGAAATGGATACTAGAGTGCATTTAACATTGTGACCAGAAATATTGAAATTTGACAGCTGAGAGGTTAAAGGTCTCAAATTTATACATCGAGGTGTTTGTTCCTGCCATCGTCCCAGCAGCTTGCTCAGAATAACCCCTTTTGCTTATTGAACCTTTGAGAAACAGAGAACATTAAGTAATACATCTTGGTGGTTTATTATGCTAAAGCTATAAAGCCACAAATACAAAATACGGCTAGCAGTCACCTTACTTTATTCTTCTTTTAACAACTTACTAACAGTGTGTAAATATAAAAGGAAACTTTGATTTTTCCATCAGAGCTCTCTGAAATGGATACTAGAGTGCATTTAACATTGTGACCAGAAATATTGAAATTTGACAGCTGAGAGGTTAAAGGTCTCAAATTTATACATCGAGGTGTTTGTTCCTGCCATCGTCCCAGCAGCTTGCTCAGAATAACCCCTTTTGCTTATTGAACCTTTGAGAAACAGAGAACATTAAGTAATACATCTTGGCATACATCCTGGGATTCTACTTTCACCAGGAAGCAAGCCATCCTAAGCTCACTGAAAGAATTCTAGGAATAGTAAAGACTATCTGTGCAACCTTGGTATTTAAATATATTGGGTAGAAAAAGCTCCTATTGTTCAGACCCCCACTCTAAATATGTTAGCCTAAAATTCTGGACTTTGTGCTTAGTTTTCTATTTTCCTCTCATCTGACATTTCCTTCTGCCAAAATTATATTTGCTGAAAACAGAAAAATGACTGCTCAAATTCTTCCTGAAAAAGTGGGAATATCATCTTTTAAGCAAAAATTATCTTCAGCACAAGCATTTCCTTATATTTTACTGCCCATTTCAAGGCCTACTTCCCCTTTTAGGTAAGTAACAGCCCATTCTCCACTCCCACTCCCCAGGTACCCAGATTGCCCTGTCCTACCCACTGCCTGTTCAAACTAGCCAGTTGATCAGAACACAAACTGTTGCTATCAAGAAGATTTGGATCCACCTCAACATCTTGATCCGTCAAATGTATAAATCCAGTAGCCAATTTGCAAAATCGATAGCAATAATTTCTCCAAATAGAACAGTAATAAGCCATAATAAGAGTTCATATTAAAGGAAGAAGGAGATGACTGTCACAATAGCGTGCATGTTTTAAGTATTTATCTGGCCTTCTTATAGTCACATGTATTAATTCATTTAATCTTTCCAACAATTGCATTAGTCTTATGCCATTTTATTGCCTCCTCTCCCCTTTTTCTTACAGTAAAAACAAAATGGCCAAGATTCTTTTTTCAAAACTGTCTTAAGATAAAGATTATGGGTAGTCTTTAGGTTTACCCATAAGGGAAGGATAGGACTGACTCCCACTGCAAAATACACAGTTGCTATTAATACATTATGAATCTTCAAGATCACTAGTATATCACTGAAGCGCAGAATGGTAAATACTGGAATACCAAGATTCTGCCACAACCCATTCTTAATAAAATATATTTCAGTAAGTAGTAATATATTATCCCTCCCAGGGATATTTGTCATCTACACCAAAGGGATTAATAGTCAAAGACTGAACATCAGAAATGACCTTCCTGCAAAACAAAAAAACACAGAGATTTTTGCATCCTTTCAAATTATGCTAAACCAAATAACTATTTTTCCATCCATATACAAGGACTTATCTGGTTGAAATAAGATAAAACAGGCAGGCCACATTCAACACTGCTGGACCCCTGCTTCCAAGTTTTTCAGAGGGAAAAGGACATAAAAACTATAATTCCATTAGGAAATGGAACATAATTATTTGTTTTTTCATGCATTGATGATACTTGTGAATTGTTCCATTAATGCTGTGCTGATAAGAAAAAAACTTGAAACATTCCCTTCAATCTTGAGCCTACATTAGAATGATCTGGAGGGGCTGTTAAAACACAGATTGCTGGGGCCCAAATCAGAGTTTCTGATTAACAAGGTCCCAAGTAATGCTGATGCTGCTGATACAGGAACCATACTCGAAGAAGTAATATTTCTTGCCAGGGAAGGGAAAGCAGGTGCTGAGTTTCCCCAGGTATTTTGGGATAGATGAGGGAGCTAATAGAAGTATTTCTCCGGCAGTGATGTCAGAGTAGCTTTCAACATCAAATACGTACTGAGCTCTTATAATGTGCCAAACACTATGCGAGGCATTGAGGAAGACATAGGGAGGGAGCCAGACATCAATGCATTGTGCTCAAAGAGATGAGCAAATGAGGTTGGAACTGAGATCTTCAGGACAGATGGGAGTCAATGCAACCAAGTAGTCTGGGGAAGAGCTTTCCACCAGGAAAAAGACAGACAGACTGACATTGTAGAGTCAGACTGGGCAAGCCTCACCAGGAAGGCTGAGCAGGAGGCTCCCAAGGATGCAGACAGTCAGATAGGCTTCAGGACAGGGAGAGAACTCTACTGCTTTCTGCTGCTCAGAAAGGACCTTCGTCAGGATCCTCAAGGTTGGGTGGAGGGAGCAGTGCACACAGACACACACTCCTCAAAAACTACATAAAGCAGATGAAAATGATCCCTTTGGCTAAGCCCAGACTCAGGTGGTCAGTTTATTTCAGTCCAAAGAAACTGATATTGATATGAACTCCTCCAACCCTAGAAGCATAGAGTGAAAAGAGGGTGGGGGGGAATGCTACAAACAAAAAGGAATTTTATGTGTCTGCCATGAAACACCTGCATAAAAGAGAAAAGGCAGGAAAATCTGTTTTACACCTCAAATCTAAAGATTTTACATTCCCTTCAAGTTTTTATATTAAGGACCAGACATGGCATTTTATACATGAAGCCCACTCTTTATAGCTCTGATAGAATAAATGTGAGAGAAAAAAAATCAGGCTAGACAAGTTACTAGATTGCCCCTTCATCATATTTTGTGAAAATTATCTTTTCTGAGACTCACAATAGCCTCAAACTCTGCATGATTTACTAGGAAGGCTTTAGAAACCAAAGCTTTTGTAGACCATTCAGCCATGGCATATGGGCTTAAGATTTTCTTAGCTCATCTTCAGGTAGATTTATCACCTCTTACAGTCAGAAAAACACAGCTATGCTGTGTGAAGTTTTGAATGACCTGGGATCACTCTTTTGCCTCAATTAGGTCCTCTAAAATTTGAATTAAACTGCACAAACTGTTTCAGAAGCCATGAAACCTGTTTCCTGGCTCCCATCTAAGAACAAGCCAACAAGCTAACATCAACTGTTTCCGATTCTTGGCAGGAAAGCTCATCTGCTAGATACCCTCCCAAAAAGGCACATTCTCTGCTAATGCCCACATATTGTGCTTCTTTGAGTAATATTTCCCTCAAGCTTTAAAACTTGTTATTAAGGCACCTATGGCACATTTTAAGCAGCTTGTAAGCAAGCTGCTCACCAATGAATATTAAATCTCTTGGGTGAATGAAGTCCTCCTGCCCCTTCTGCAGGCAAAGTAAGAAAATAAGCCATTTTTTTCCTTGGCTACTAATGAATCTCTAACTGCTGATTTGTTTCCATTTTCAGTCTAGCATACACAAAAAGGCCTGCATCCCCCTTTTGTGGTTGCCTGAGCTCACCAACCACCATGCAAAGGCAGCAATTTTTCATTATTGATAAAATGTAATGTCATAATGTCATGGCCTTTCAGGTCATCATCTTGGTAAGTCAGCAATGACATTATCACGTTTTATAATGATAACAAACGACCATAATGTTTGCATGTAATTTTCATTGGCTCCTTCAGAATTCTAATTTGACCCCATCAACAGATAGAACTCAATAGCAACTTCAGATGCCTACTTCCTCAGATCTGCTCAAGGCTAATAGCAAAATCTGCATGAATCAAAGATACAAGAGCCATTCCCCACCCCATACTCTTTGACTAAATGTTTTACTTTTAGAAAGAAGATTTTTCGCAGAATGTATTTGCACTGTTGAATTTGGGCATGTAAATGCATTAAATACATCTACTTGCTATTCATTCATGAACTCTCACTAACCCCTTTCTGTCCTGTTCTTGCCTGTACTTCTCTAATCTGTCTAGTGATTTCTGAGTGCTGTGTCCTGCCTGTTTCACAGTAATCATAGAACACTAATTGGTCTAAATGATAAGAATCATTCATGGGGCACTTATTTCTACATATTAGCCTTCTGACTCCTCTCCTCACTCAGAAAAATGGAAATGTTTCATTGTCTAAGCCCAGAAGTAAACCCAGCATTCTTTTTTTTTTTTTTTGAAGTACAGTTGATTTGATTCACAATGTCATGTTAGTTTCATGTGTACAGCACGGTGATTCAGTTATACACATTTATAAATATTCCTTTTCCATTTCTTTTCCCTTATAGGTTATTATAAAATGTTGAGTATTGTTCCCTGTCAGAGAAGGCAATGGCACCCCACTCCAGTACTCTTGCCTGGAAGNAAGAAATGCAATGAGAATAGTTTAGATAGTGAAGGAGCAGTAATAGAACCAGTTTTCAGCTCAGCGCAATAGTATATCCCACACAGCCTCTAGCCTCTAATATCACATCTATCTACAAGTACTGAAATCATTTATATATCCATGTTTATTGACTGAGGCTTACTGTAAAACAAAGGGAGTGTTAATTTGCTGTGCATAATAAATAACCAAGTTTTTCTTTTCTGATTTCCTGGAGCATCCTAAGAGCCAGAAGGCTGAGTACCCTGAACCTGGGAAAATAGGAGAGGCAATTATGTAGCCTAGAATGAAAAATTATCTAGCAGTAATCAGGGAACAAAAGGAAAGCTTGTCTAGGAAAGATTCTCAGCTATGGAGAATACCCGGAAACTTCAGGTCAATTATGCTCACCACATTTATTTAACATAGTTATTTATCTGTGCAGTGATGAAATACTCCTCAGGCTCCCCAAAACCTCCCATCAAAGGCTATGACTTGTAATACCTTTTATTGATGCTGTTTTGGTGTGACACTTCTGTTTCCTGGTTAGAGTAATGTGGGCGTGACAGAAAACAGAAGCTTTAGGATGCAAAACACTGGATGGGAACAGAGAGTCAAGTAAAGGCAAGAATTTGAAGCAAGAGGTGACAGAAACTCTCTCCCTTGGGAGAGCCCTAAAGACATGAGACGCTGTTTGAGACAGCAAAGGGACTTCTCCGGTAGCTCAGCTGGTAAAGAATTCACCTGCAATGCAGGAGACCTGGGTCCAATCCCTGGGTTGGGAAGATCCCCTGGAGAAGGGAACAGTTACCCACTCCAATATTCTGGCCTGGAGAATTCCATGGACTGTATAGTCCAAGGGGTAGCAAAGAGTCAGACACAAGTGAATGACTTTCACTTCACAAGTTGACTGTGCCACAAGAAGTTTACAGTCTTATCAAGGAAATTGTATCTGTCCACATGAAATAGGGACTTCCCTGGTGGTCTAATGGTTAAGACTCTGCATTCCAATGCAGAGACACAGGTTTGATCCCTGGTTGGGGAACTAAGATCCCACATGCCATGGAGCAACTAAGCCCACATACCCTGGAGCCCATGCGCTGTATCTAGAGAAGCCAGTGCACTGCAATGAAGAACCTGTACAGTCAAAAATATTTTAAAAAAAGAAGGAAAGAAAGAAACAGTAACATACGAGAGGATATTGTGTACTAATTTGAAAGGCAAATTGCTCTTGTTGTGGAAGTTACATACTAAAGCAGATGGCAGTACTGACTGAAAAGTATTTAGTAGGTTAGAAAAGAGAATAAGCTTCACTTTCATGATGTCTTTATCAGAAACTATTTTTTACAATTAAAGAGAACAACAGCACTGAAAAAGCAGGATACTTCCTCAGATACTGTCCCTACCATTGTTATCACTCTAAAAGAGGAGTGATATGCATAGATAATTGCTACTGTGACAAATTTGGATACATTTTCCATATTGATTTCTGCTCTAAAAGTTTACCAATATTTGAAATGGACATATATAAAGAATAGGAAGTATTCCAATATATATGAATAAAAAAGGTACAATTCCCTGGGCCCAAGAGGCACATGGTCATTACTCATATTCTTTGGATTCTACAATGCATGTCCTGACAGGAAGCACAGTTCCTTTGTCACTGTCCACTCTCTCTGCAGTGGCCTATGGTGGCCCTTTCCATGGTGCTATGGCTCCAGTGCCCAGTAGAGCAGAGATCCATGTAAAATGGCTCTATATGGATCCTGCCTGACATGGTCCAGAAATACACCTGAAAACATCTGTGGAAATGAACAGTTCTCAAGATTCACAAATTCCTTGAAAGATAAAAATTTAAACACTCTATTCTGCACACGTGTACTGACAAAGCATAACATGAGAAAGTCAAAGGAAGTGTCCAGTGCAGGTCCTTGGGTAAGTCTGCCCACTTCATCGTTGTCACACACTTCAGGTAATTATTACTTACTGCAGGAAAGGAAAATGGTTTTCTCAAACCATTTTCCCCCACCCAGCTGCTGTCAGAAAGGTCATTATGATGGAAGACTTGTCTACAGAACTACACAGGACCAAACAAAACACGGCACTACTACCAAAGGCAATTGTGCATTCACGTAACAGAGTATGAAGTCCCTGTTCGCCATCCCAGTAATATGCCTTAGGTTATTTTACACACGTTTGTAAGATGGAAAGAGAGATAAACTGTATGGACACCTGCTGTGTCCTTCACATACATGCACCTTTTATTCTAAATGAAAAGGTCTAAAAGTCATGTATTAGCCCATATTTCCCTGTTTCCTTCATGGTCGGGTTTTGAATTCTACCTTCAACATGCTATGTTTATCATTCTTAAAAGATAGGGGATATAGAGCTGACAATAACACTAAGTCATTTGAAGCATGCATTATAAGTTACAGACAAAATAGAGGCTCTGGTTTATTATGCTAAAGCTATAAAGCCACAAATACAAAATACGGCTAGCAGTCACCTTACTTTATTCTTCTTTTAACAACTTACTAACAGTGTGTAAATATAAAAGGAAACTTTGATTTTTCCATCAGAGCTCTCTGAAATGGATACTAGAGTGCATTTAACATTGTGACCAGAAATATTGAAATTTGACAGCTGAGAGGTTAAAGGTCTCAAATTTATACATCGAGGTGTTTGTTCCTGCCATCGTCCCAGCAGCTTGCTCAGAATAACCCCTTTTGCTTATTGAACCTTTGAGAAACAGAGAACATTAAGTAATACATCTTGGCATACATCCTGGGATTCTACTTTCACCAGGAAGCAAGCCATCCTAAGCTCACTGAAAGAATTCTAGGAATAGTAAAGACTATCTGTGCAACCTTGGTATTTAAATATATTGGGTAGAAAAAGCTCCTATTGTTCAGACCCCCACTCTAAATATGTTAGCCTAAAATTCTGGACTTTGTGCTTAGTTTTCTATTTTCCTCTCATCTGACATTTCCTTCTGCCAAAATTATATTTGCTGAAAACAGAAAAATGACTGCTCAAATTCTTCCTGAAAAAGTGGGAATATCATCTTTTAAGCAAAAATTATCTTCAGCACAAGCATTTCCTTATATTTTACTGCCCATTTCAAGGCCTACTTCCCCTTTTAGGTAAGTAACAGCCCATTCTCCACTCCCACTCCCCAGGTACCCAGATTGCCCTGTCCTACCCACTGCCTGTTCAAACTAGCCAGTTGATCAGAACACAAACTGTTGCTATCAAGAAGATTTGGATCCACCTCAACATCTTGATCCGTCAAATGTATAAATCCAGTAGCCAATTTGCAAAATCGATAGCAATAATTTCTCCAAATAGAACAGTAATAAGCCATAATAAGAGTTCATATTAAAGGAAGAAGGAGATGACTGTCACAATAGCGTGCATGTTTTAAGTATTTATCTGGCCTTCTTATAGTCACATGTATTAATTCATTTAATCTTTCCAACAATTGCATTAGTCTTATGCCATTTTATTGCCTCCTCTCCCCTTTTTCTTACAGTAAAAACAAAATGGCCAAGATTCTTTTTTCAAAACTGTCTTAAGATAAAGATTATGGGTAGTCTTTAGGTTTACCCATAAGGGAAGGATAGGACTGACTCCCACTGCAAAATACACAGTTGCTATTAATACATTATGAATCTTCAAGATCACTAGTATATCACTGAAGCGCAGAATGGTAAATACTGGAATACCAAGATTCTGCCACAACCCATTCTTAATAAAATATATTTCAGTAAGTAGTAATATATTATCCCTCCCAGGGATATTTGTCATCTACACCAAAGGGATTAATAGTCAAAGACTGAACATCAGAAATGACCTTCCTGCAAAACAAAAAAACACAGAGATTTTTGCATCCTTTCAAATTATGCTAAACCAAATAACTATTTTTCCATCCATATACAAGGACTTATCTGGTTGAAATAAGATAAAACAGGCAGGCCACATTCAACACTGCTGGACCCCTGCTTCCAAGTTTTTCAGAGGGAAAAGGACATAAAAACTATAATTCCATTAGGAAATGGAACATAATTATTTGTTTTTTCATGCATTGATGATACTTGTGAATTGTTCCATTAATGCTGTGCTGGTAAGAAAAAAACTTGAAACATTCCCTTCAATCTTGAGCCTACATTAGAATGATCTGGAGGGGCTGTTAAAACACAGATTGCTGGGGCCCAAATCAGAGTTTCTGATTAACAAGGTCCCAAGTAATGCTGATGCTGCTGATACAGGAACCATACTCGAAGAAGTAATATTTCTTGCCAGGGAAGGGAAAGCAGGTGCTGAGTTTCCCCAGGTATTTTGGGATAGATGAGGGAGCTAATAGAAGTATTTCTCCGGCAGTGATGTCAGAGTAGCTTTCAACATCAAATACGTACTGAGCTCTTATAATGTGCCAAACACTATGCGAGGCATTGAGGAAGACATAGGGAGGGAGCCAGACATCAATGCATTGTGCTCAAAGAGATGAGCAAATGAGGTTGGAACTGAGATCTTCAGGACAGATGGGAGTCAATGCAACCAAGTAGTCTGGGGAAGAGCTTTCCACCAGGAAAAAGACAGACAGACTGACATTGTAGAGTCAGACTGGGCAAGCCTCACCAGGAAGGCTGAGCAGGAGGCTCCCAAGGATGCAGACAGTCAGATAGGCTTCAGGACAGGGAGAGAACTCTACTGCTTTCTGCTGCTCAGAAAGGACCTTCGTCAGGATCCTCAAGGTTGGGTGGAGGGAGCAGTGCACACAGACACACACTCCTCAAAAACTACATAAAGCAGATGAAAATGATCCCTTTGGCTAAGCCCAGACTCAGGTGGTCAGTTTATTTCAGTCCAAAGAAACTGATATTGATATGAACTCCTCCAACCCTAGAAGCATAGAGTGAAAAGAGGGTGGGGGGGAATGCTACAAACAAAAAGGAATTTTATGTGTCTGCCATGAAACACCTGCATAAAAGAGAAAAGGCAGGAAAATCTGTTTTACACCTCAAATCTAAAGATTTTACATTCCCTTCAAGTTTTTATATTAAGGACCAGACATGGCATTTTATACATGAAGCCCACTCTTTATAGCTCTGATAGAATAAATGTGAGAGAAAAAAAATCAGGCTAGACAAGTTACTAGATTGCCCCTTCATCATATTTTGTGAAAATTATCTTTTCTGAGACTCACAATAGCCTCAAACTCTGCATGATTTACTAGGAAGGCTTTAGAAACCAAAGCTTTTGTAGACCATTCAGCCATGGCATATGGGCTTAAGATTTTCTTAGCTCATCTTCAGGTAGATTTATCACCTCTTACAGTCAGAAAAACACAGCTATGCTGTGTGAAGTTTTGAATGACCTGGGATCACTCTTTTGCCTCAATTAGGTCCTCTAAAATTTGAATTAAACTGCACAAACTGTTTCAGAAGCCATGAAACCTGTTTCCTGGCTCCCATCTAAGAACAAGCCAACAAGCTAACATCAACTGTTTCCGATTCTTGGCAGGAAAGCTCATCTGCTAGATACCCTCCCAAAAAGGCACATTCTCTGCTAATGCCCACATATTGTGCTTCTTTGAGTAATATTTCCCTCAAGCTTTAAAACTTGTTATTAAGGCACCTATGGCACATTTTAAGCAGCTTGTAAGCAAGCTGCTCACCAATGAATATTAAATCTCTTGGGTGAATGAAGTCCTCCTGCCCCTTCTGCAGGCAAAGTAAGAAAATAAGCCATTTTTTTCCTTGGCTACTAATGAATCTCTAACTGCTGATTTGTTTCCATTTTCAGTCTAGCATACACAAAAAGGCCTGCATCCCCCTTTTGTGGTTGCCTGAGCTCACCAACCACCATGCAAAGGCAGCAATTTTTCATTATTGATAAAATGTAATATCATAATGTCATGGCCTTTCAGGTCATCATCTTGGTAAGTCAGCAATGACATTATCACGTTTTATAATGATAACAAACGACCATAATGTTTGCATGTAATTTTCATTGGCTCCTTCAGAATTCTAATTTGACCCCATCAACAGATAGAACTCAATAGCAACTTCAGATGCCTACTTCCTCAGATCTGCTCAAGGCTAATAGCAAAATCTGCATGAATCAAAGATACAAGAGCCATTCCCCACCCCATACTCTTTGACTAAATGTTTTACTTTTAGAAAGAAGATTTTTCGCAGAATGTATTTGCACTGTTGAATTTGGGCATGTAAATGCATTAAATACATCTACTTGCTATTCATTCATGAACTCTCACTAACCCCTTTCTGTCCTGTTCTTGCCTGTACTTCTCTAATCTGTCTAGTGATTTCTGAGTGCTGTGTCCTGCCTGTTTCACAGTAATCATAGAACACTAATTGGTCTAAATGATAAGAATCATTCATGGGGCACTTATTTCTACATATTAGCCTTCTGACTCCTCTCCTCACTCAGAAAAATGGAAATGTTTCATTGTCTAAGCCCAGAAGTAAACCCAGCATTCTTTTTTTTTTTTTTTGAAGTACAATTGATTTGATTCACAATGTCATGTTAGTTTCATGTGTACAGCACGGTGATTCAGTTATACACATTTATAAATATTCCTTTTCCATTTCTTTTCCCTTATAGGTTATTATAAAATGTTGAGTATTGTTCCCTGTCAGAGAAGGCAATGGCACCCCACTCCAGTACTCTTGCCTGGAAGATCCCATGGACGGAGGAGCCTGGTGGACTGCAGTCCATGGGGTCTCTAAGAATCGGACACGACTGAGCGACTTCACTTTCACTTTTCACTTTCATGCATTGGAGAAGGAAATGACCACCCACTCCAATGTTCTTGCCTGGAGAATCCCAGAGATGGAGAAGCCTGGTGGGCTGCCGTCTATGGGGTCACACAGAGTCGGACACAACTAAAGCGACTTAGCAGCAGCAGCATAGTTCTCTGTGCTATACAGTAGGTCCTTGTTGGTTATTTATTTTATATATAATAGCATCATATGTTAATCCTAGTCTCCCAATTTACCGCTCCCCCCTCCCCCCTTTCCCCTTCTGTAACTGTAAGTTTGCTTTCTATGTCTGTTAGTCTGTTTATGTTCTGTAAATAAGCTCTTTTTTATCACTTTTTAGGTGCCACATACAAGTGATACATGATATTTGTCTTTGTCTGACTTCTTTTACTATGATAATCTCTAGATCCATCCATGTTCCCGCAAATGGCATTATTTCATTCTTTCTATGGTTGAATAATATTCCATTGTGTATATATACCACATCTTGGCTTCCCTGGTAGCTCAGTGGTAAAGAATTCTCCTGCCAATGCAGGAGACAGAGGTTCAATCTCTGATCTGGGAAGATCCCTTGGAGAAGGACATGTCAACCCACTCCAATATTCTTGCCTGGAAATCCCCATGAACAGAGGAGCCTGGCATGCTATAGTCCATGGGGTTGCAAAGAGTCAGACATGACTTAGCAGCTGAACACACACATGCTACATCTTTAACCATTCCTCTATTGATAGACTTTTAGGTCACTTCCACATTCTGGCTATTGTAAATTGTGCTGCTATGAACATTAGAGCACATGTATCTTTTGGAATTATGGTTTTCTCCAGATATAAGCTCAGGGATTGCAGGATCATTTGGTAGTTCTTTTTTTAGTTTAAGGAAACTCCATACTGTTCTTCATAATGGCTGCACCAATTTACATTCTTACAATGCAGGATGGTTCTTTTTTCTCCATACCCTCTTCAGNTCTTTTGGAATTATGGTTTTCTCCAGATATAAGCTCAGGGATTGCAGGATCATTTGGTAGTTCTTTTTTTAGTTTAAGGAAACTCCATACTGTTCTTCATAATGGCTGCACCAATTTACATTCTTACAATGCAGGATGGTTCTTTTTTCTCCATACCCTCTTCAGCATTTATTGTTTGTAGATTTTTTTTTATGATGGCCATTTCGACTGGTGTGAGGTGATATCTCACTGTAGTTTTGATTTGCATTTCTCTAAACCCAGTATTCTTTAGAAAGCCTTTTCTTTTAATTCACTGACAACATAGAGTAAAAAAGAGAGACAGAGAGTAGAGATTCTCTACTAGAACAGATTCACATTCCAGTCCTAAATAAACTAAGTCTAAAGTACACTTGGTAGATCTCCAAAAATATTTTACAACTTATATAGCACTTCATGAAGAGGGAGGGGAAGGAGATGACAAGGAGAACTGTCATTCACTGAACTCTGGGCTAGGATATGCCTACAGGTATCATCTCATCTAAACTTCACAACTCTCAAAAGATAAGAATCATTCTCTGCTTCTAACAGAGGAAAAAACTGAAGTTCAGGAAGTTTAAACAGTTAAGGAGTCAGTCAGACTTAGCAGTTCTAATGCCAAAAAAATCTCGACCAACCAAGGTATTGAACCAACGTCTCTTATGTCTCCTGCATTGGCAGGGAGGTTCCTTATCTTTAGTGCTACCTGGGAAGCCTGGGAAGTTCCCATATTAACATCATTATATACTCTTTACATGCTTTTATTGTCTCGGTTAAAGGGCTTCTGATCTACAAATCTGACAAAACTACCCAATTTGGCCACATTTTCAATGACAATAGTGAAATCTACTGAATAATGTGGAAAGAACATCAATGAAGAATCACACAGATACACTGAAAGCATTAACTCAATTATATGTGCCTGCTCTGAGAATATGGTACCAATAACACCATAAATGGATGTAATAATGCCAAATGGAAGAATTTATGAAAATGAAATATATTCATATCTCTTGATTCTCTGAATATATGATGATTTTACTTGGGCTGGCTGGATGATTTGATTCTTTCTTTTATGGCGGAATACATGCTTTTGGGAATTTAGCATTTAAGGAAAGTGACTTCTAAAAGCAATGCACCAGTATTCAAGGAAAGATTAGCTCTCCCTCTCAGAAGCAAGCCAGGAAAATGTCAGGAACTCATAGACACTGAAGCCTTCTGAAAATGTTGCAGGGAGGAGGCCAATTCTAACTCCATGTTGGAACTGTTTCTTTGACATGCTTTTCGCTGCTTTTGTTATTATAATCATACAGAACAGTTTGCCTCAGAGAATCCTGTCCCTCTGCCTGACTGTTAAAGTGCCTTTGTTCAGAACCCTGTCCACCTGTGGATGGCAAGAAGGAAGAAATTAACACATACCATGCCTGAAGCTTGCCATTCTAGGAGATATTTACAAGATTAATGGGCTTTTTTAGTTTGTTTCTTCACCTCCCCTCATCTCTGATACATAAAAGAACCTGGCATCCAGACCACATAAGATGGTTATTTTGAGGTGCTAGCCTGCCATCTTCTCGGTCTGCCTGCTTCCTCAACACCTCATCTCTTGGATTCATTGGCCTATCCTGTGGCGAGCAGAATGTGCTTGGTACCTGGTAACAGAAATGAAATGTTGCTATGGGGAATGTAGAGGAAAGATTTTCAGAGAGTGAATTTAACAAGCTATTTAATTAGCTGTGTTAATCCAATAAATTATAAGCACATGTTGAAAAATGGGAAAGACTTCCTTTCACTCCTCTTCATTCATTCAACATATCCTGGGGTTTCCTCTCTATTCATTCAATTGTTCATTCATTCAGCGTGCATTACTGAACACTTCTTCTGGGCCAACATTATGCTAAGCACTGAGGATATAACAGGGAAAAAGGCATATGGAACTGCTCTCACCTGTGAACCTGTGGAACACACATTTGTGTAGATGAGACTGTCATAAAACAAGGGATGTCATGATAAACTATCACACTAAGTGATATAAGTGAAGGCCAGTTGTGAGGATGGAAAGTTAGGAAGATTTGACCTATCCTGTGGAGGTAAGGAAGATATCTCAAAGGATGAGATGTTTATTTTGTTTGTTTTCTGGACTTAGGGAGGTCTTTTTTTAATTTTTATTGGAGTATAATATAGGCTCTCACTAGGTATCTACTTTATCAGTTCTGTTCAGTTCAGTCGCTCAGTCATGTCCGACTCTTTGCGACCCCATGAATCGCAGCACACCAGGCCTCCCGGTCCATCACCAACTCCCGGAGTTCACTCAGACTCATGTCCATCGAATCAGTGATGCCATCCAGCCATCTCATCCTCAGTCGTCCCCTTCTCCTCCTGCCCCCAATCCCTCCCAGGATCAGAGTCTTTTCCAATGAGTCAACTCTTC
>SJYX01014153.1:629620-660227 GCA_006410675.1 Oreotragus oreotragus
CATATAAGATCATATCATCTGTAGAAAAGAGATAATTTTACTTTCCTTCTAACCTGGATGGCTTTTCTCTTTGTAAATGTCATCTTTTCTAAGACTCTATTCATTTATTTGGCCCTGCCATGTGCCATGTGGGATCTTAGTTCCCTGACCAGGGATTGAACCCACACCCCCTGCATTGGAAGCAAGGAGTCTTAACCACTGAACCACCAGGAAAGTCCCTCAGATTTTTTATTTCTGATGAGTGGGTCATACTCTTAGGTTTATGGTATGTTTTACATTTTTTTGTTGTTGTTGAGAATTAGACCTTCTGAGTATAATGTAGAAATTCTGGAAGTCTAATTCTCCCACTCTTCAGGGATTGCTAGTTTTTGCTGGTTGAGGGCTAGAGCCATGTGAATTTTCCAGACTAACTTTGCAGCACTTGTATTGCGTGTTAAGTAAGATCACTTATCTCTCCCATCATCTCTGCAGTTGTCTTTGGCCGTACAAAGATTTCCTTAAATGTCTGGTTCCCATAAAGTGAAAAATAGATCCCGTCTTTGAATCCCCTCCTTGCTGGAAAGCCACTTCAGCCCATGTAGGTTGAAATAATGCTTGACTTCTGTGTTGGCTCCTCAGTGAGAAAAAGCAGCAATTAGCACTCAAAACACATGACCTCAACTTTTGGAAGATAAGCTCCTTGTTACCCACCTTGACCAGCAAGCTGCACCAGGAATGCTTGGCTCTTTTCACAGCTGCCTGCCACAGTGTTGAAGGATGGGAGATGGTACCTAGTACAGCCTGAGATTTAGCTGCTTCGATAGACTCTCTCCAGGCTCTGCAACTGTTCTACCAGCCCAGCTTTCCAAACTAGTTGCTTCAGACAGCTCCTGCCAATTCAGTTGTTTTTTTGTTGGAGGGACAGCTATTTCAATCTTCTCGATTTTTCCTCTGTTGTCTTCTTGCATCTCATGTTAGAGAGAACTCTGAGCCCAGATGACTTATATTTTATTGATTGTCTTTTTTCTGTCTGGTTATTTTCTTATCTTGAAAATTGTCTTTTTTTGAATGGCAGAATATGTCTAGGTGTTAGTTTTTCTTCATTGATTTTTGCCCAGTATACTGTGTGCTCTTTTGCTTGAATGCTTAAATCCTGTTTTTCAGTTCAAGAAAATCTTATTTTGTGATATATTTGATTATTGCTTCTGCTCAACCATTCTGTTACTTTAGAATAATTATAATTTTTAGGGTTTAAAAACATTTAACTTAGATATCCATCCTCCACTTCTGATTTTTGCAAAATAATTGCTGTCTTTATAAAATCCATTTCTGATGCAGATTTAAATTCTGCTATTGCTTTGTTAGTTTCCTCTCATCCTTTTGTNACACCTGGAGTAACAGGCAAATTTGGCCTTGGAATGCGGAATGAAGCAGGGCAAAGGCTAACAGAGTTCCACCAAGAGAACGCACGCAACCCTCTTCCAACAACATAAGAGAAGACTCTACACATGGACATCTCCAGATGGTCAACACCAAAATCAGATTGGTTATATTCTTTGCAGCCAAAGATGGAGAAGCTCTATACAGTCATCAAAACCAAGACCAGGAGCTGACTGTGGCTCAGATCATAAAATCCTTATGGCCAAATTCAGACTTAAATTGAAAAAAGTAGAAAACCACTAGACCATTCAGGTATGACCTAAATCAAACCCTTTATGATTATATAGTGGTAGTGAGAAATAGATTTAAGGGACTAGATCTGATAGATAGAGTGCCTGATGGAACTATGGATGGAGGATCGTGACATTGTACAGGAGACAGGGATCAAGATCATCCCCATGGAAAAGAAATGCAACAAAGCAAAATGGCTGTCTGGGGAGGCCTTACAAACACCTGTGAAAAGAAGAGAGGCAAAAAGCAAAGGAGAAAAGGAAAGATATAAGCATCTGAATGCAGAGTTCCAAAGAATAGCAAGAAGAGATAAGAAAGCAGAAGTCTGGCTTGGAGGTATGACCTAAATCAAATCCCTTATGATTATACAATGGAAGTGAGAAATAGATTTAAGGGCCTAGATCTGATAGATAGAGGGCCTGATGAACTATGGACGGAGGTTCGTGACACTGTATGGGAGACAGGGATCAAGATCATCCCCATGGAAAAGAAATGCAAAAAAGCAAAATGGCTGTTTGGGGAGGCCTTACAAATAGCTGGGAAAAGAAGAGAGGCGAAAAGCAAAGGAGAAAAGGAAAGATAGAAGCATCTGAATGCAGAGTTCCAAAGAATAGCAAGAAGAGATAAGAAAGCCTTCTTCAGCGATCAATGCAAAGAAATAGAGGAAAAGAACAGAATGGGAAAGACTAGAGATCTCTTCAAGAAAATTAGAGATACCAAGGGAACTTTTCATGCAAAGATGGGCTTGATAAAGGACAGAAATGGTATGGACCTAACAGAAACAAAAGATATTAAGAAGAAGTGGCAAGAATACACGGAAGAACTGTACAAAAATGTGGCATTGCTCCTCTAGGCCCTCCTGCACCTGTGCAGCCTTGGGTTGCTCTTCCTGGCCGATGGCCCTGGCCTCAGGCATGGGTGGCTCCTCTCAGCTGCCTCCCCTGGCCTCAGGCTCATGGTGGCTCCTCAGGGTCACTGCCCCTGGCCTCGAGCGTGAGGTGGCTTCTTCTTCTTTCTTTTCCCTCTATCCATTTGTTCTGTTGGTCTCTGAGGCCCATTCAATGAACCAGGCACCTTCCAGCTTCAGGGTCTTGGCTTGGCTGTTTTCTCTGCCCCGAAATACTCTCCACAAAGATGTCCACTTGGTTCACACTTAAATCTCCTTCAGGCCTTTGCTCAAATACCACCTTCACTGTGAGACTCTCAGACCATGCCAGATAAAATTGCATGTTCCCCTGGCCCTGTCACAACCTCCACCCCTAATCCTTCTCCTCTTTCTCTATTTCCACTTGTAACCATCTGACAAATATATATTCTTACTTCTTTATCTTCCGACTCCCTCGCTAGAGTGCAGGCTCCATCAAGGCATGAATTATTGCCTATTTGGTTCACTGCTCTATCCCCAGCACAATGCCTGGTACATAGTGGCCCTTCGAAAATACATATTCACCCATTATTCTTCTGCATAATAAAGGTCCAAAAAGAAATTGGTAAAATCAAGGGTGGTGAGGAAGAAGAAGAGGCAATCTGTGACTACTGAGCATGTAATATCTTTTCTTTTCTTCACTCTGTCACACTGTAGCATTGTCCTTGGTCTGACTCAGCCCCAAGATCCTCCCACCCCACCTGTAGCCATCCTATAACCATTCTGTGTTCCTTCCTTCCCCCACATTCTCCCCTGTGACCTGAACATGTTCTGTTTCACCCTCTCAGGAAGAAGTTATTGTTTTGTTCACTTTTGGTGCATTAAGTCACAGTCCCAATGATTATTCATACCACAATGTGGTATTTTCTGGGGTTATCCTTAAAGGATGTCCCCTAGAGACAAGAACTTATCCTACTAGGATAAATCTCTAATGCTTAGAGACTGGGGCCTGTAAACCAAGATATATGCCTGAGATACCACCAGCCATAGTTCCTCTGGAGAAAAGCACCACATCTGCATGCCATATGAGAGCATTTATTCTGTCACAGAAATGAGATTACGCAAATAAACAACAGGATCACTGATCTCTGTAATACAGCCATAGAGAGACAACTAGAGTACTAGGCCCTCAAATTGTAATGCCATTAGAATGTTTCTGAGCATAGACACGTTCTGAAATAAGATTGGGGGATTATCAGGGGATGTATAAGCTCATCCTTATTTTTTCTACTTTCCATTTACCATAGATAATTAGGAATTGACTAAATCAGATGGACAATGAATAGGCTAGTAATTTATTTCTAAGAAAATTAAATCACCTGCTTATACTCCTCTCATTCCCCATCCTTCCTTTATACTAATAGTTAAAATGTAACTTACATATATATATATATATATATATATATATTCCCTTCATGGATCGCAGGCTTGTCATGGTGAACAGGTTTGCATAACTCAATTAAGCTATGAGCCATGCCAAGCAGGGCCACCCAACAGACTGGTCATGGTGAAGAGTTCTGACAAAATGTGGTCCACTGGAAGACAAAATTGAAAACCACTCCAATAATTCTTACTGCAAGACCACAAACAGCATGAAAAGTTTAAAAGATATGATACCAGAAGATGAGTGCCCTGCAAGGTCAGAAGGTGTCCAATATGCTACTGGGGAAGAATGGAGAGCAATTATTAATAACTTTAGAAGAATGAAGTGGCTGGGCCAAAGCAGGAGTGACGCACACTTGTGGAAGTGTCTGGTAGTGCCAGTGAAGTCCAATGCTGTAACGAACAATATTGCATAGGAACTTGGAATGTTAGGTCCACGAATCAAGGTAAATTGGACATGGTCAAGCAGGAAAAGGCAAGAATGAACATAAACATTTTAGGAATCAGTGAACTAAAATGGACTGGAATGGGCAAATTTAACTCAGATGACCATTATATCTACTACTGTAGACAAGAATCCCTTAGAAGAAATGGGGTAGCCCTCATAGTCAACAAAAGACTCCAAAATGCAGTACTTGGGTGCAATCTCAAAAATGACAGAATGATCTTGGTACATTTCCAAGGCAAATCATCCAATATCACACTAATCCAAGTCTATGCCTCAACAACTAATGCCAAAGAAGCTAAAGTCTAATGGTTCCACGAAGACCTACAATACCTTCTAGAACTAACACCAAAAAATTCCCTTTACATCATAGGGAACTGGAATTCAAAAGTAGAGTGTCAAGAGATAGCTGGAGTAACAGGCAAGTTTGGCCTTTGAGTGCAAAATGAAGCAGTACAAAGGCTAACAGTTTTGTCAAGAGAACACACTGGTCATAGCAAATACCCTTTTCTAGCAACACAAGAGATGACTCTACACATGGACATCACCAAAAGGTCAATACTGAAATCAGATTGATTATATTCTTTGCAGCTGAAGATGGAGAAGCTATACAGTTAACAAAAATAAGACCTGGAGTTGACTATGGCTCAGATCATGAATTCTTACTGCAAAATTCAAGCTTAAATTGAAGCAAGTAGGGAAAACCTAAATCAGGTGTGACCTAATTTAGGTTATTTGGGTATGACGTAAATCAAATCCCTCATGATTATACAATGGAGGTGATGAACAGAGTCAAGAGATTAGATCTGGTAGACAGAGTGCCTGAACAACTAGGGATGGAGGTTCATAACACTGTACAGGAAGCAGTGACCAAAACCATCCAAAAGAAAAAGAAATGCAAGAAGATAAAGTGGTTGTCTGAGAAGGCTTTACAAATAGCTGAGGAAAGAAGAAGTGAAAGGCAAGGGAGAAATGGAAATATATATCCAATGGAATCAAGAGTTCCAGAGAATATCAGGGAGAGAGAGAAAGACCCTCTTAAATAAACAATGCAAAGGAATAGAGGAAAACAAAAGAAGGGAAAAGAGTAGAGATCTCTTCAAGAAAATTAGAGATATCAGGGGAACATTTCATGCAAGAATGGGCACAATAAAGGACAGAAATGGTAAGGACCTAACGGAAGCAAAAGAGATTAGGTACATGTGGCAAAGGAGCCCAGTCTTGTGCTGTGTGATGCCCTAGAGGGATGGGATAGGGGGAGGAGAGGATTGGGGAAGGAGAGGGAAGCTAGGGAGGGAGGGGATGTATATATAATTATGGCTGATTTGAGTTGTTGTATGGAAGAAACCAACACAATGTTAGAAAAAATTTTTAATATATATTTAAATTTTAAAAAGAGGAAAAAAAAAAAAAGAACAGGTGGCAAGAATACACAGAACTATACTATACAAAAAAAAAAGAGGTCTTAATGACCCAGATAACCATGATGGTGTGGTCACATCACCTACAGCCAGACATCCTGGAGTATGAAATCAAGTGGGCCTTCAGTTCAGTTCAATTCAGTTCAGTCGCTCAGTCGTGTCCGACTCTTTGCGACCCCATAAATCAATGTTTACAGGGTTAATGGGGACTTCTGCAGTGGTCGCTTGATTTAAAATCCACCTGCTAATGCAGGGGACATGGGTTCGATCCCTGGTTCAGAAAGATCTTACATACCTTGGAGCAACTAAGCTAGTGCTCCACAACTACTGAAACCCATGTGCCCTGGGGCCCATGTGACACGACTTGTGAAGCCTGTGTACTGGAAGCCTGTACTCTGCAACAAGAGAATCCACCGAAACGAAAAGCCCACGTATCGGCAACTAGAGAAAGCTCTCACCGCCAAGAGACCCCGTGCAGCCAAAGACAAATAAATGAATACAGGGTTGGGGCTTTCCTGGTGGCTCAGTGGTAAAGAATCCAGGTGCCAGTGCAGGACCTGGGTTTGATCCCTGAGTTGGGAAGATCCCCTGGAGGAAGGCATGGGAACCCAGCCCAGTATTCTTGCCTGGAGAATCCCATTTGCAGAGGAGCATCGCGGCTACAGTCCATAGAGGCACAAAAAGTGGGATGTAACTGGAGCAACTTAGCACACACACAAGATAAATTTCACTAGTGTTAACATTAAATAAAGCACAATAATCCCTAGGTCAAGCTGACTGTAACTTGATTAAAGTTATTAATCTGGGTAAAGAAACACCTGCCTCTCAGCAACTATGGGAGGGTGGGACTGAGTAATGGTTAGGAATGGAGCCGTAGACCAAGGAACTCAGGAAGGCTCAACTGGCTGCTGAGATCTTTAACCCTGTTCCTGAGATGAAGGTGCAGCTGGTGTCTGTAGTGGAGATTGTGTACCTTCTGCTGTAATAACTGGACAACACTAGTTTTCAAAGTCATGCAAGTATTGCCTCAGTCTTTCTGGAAAGCTAGTCTTTCTCTGGTGACAGACAACCATGTTGGTATTGCTGTTCCCCTTTAAAGTGTAAAAGTACTATACCTGGTATGTGATTAAGGATACCCATGTATAAGGATCATGTACTTCTAATAGTATTTGAGGTGGTTTTTACGCTTGGCCAGACAGTTGGTATTAAGAACCTTAATATAAGCCTCATTAAAAATGACAGACAACCATGTTGGTACTGCTGTTCCCCTTTAAAGTGTAAAAGTACTATACCTGGTATGTGATTAAGGATACCCATGTATAAGGATCATGTACTTCTAATAGTATTTGAGGTGGTTTTTACGCTTGGCCAGACAGTTGGTATTAAGAACCTTAATATAAGCCTCATTAAAACCACCAATTTGGATGTCACACAGAAATCAACTGTAGCCTGAAAACATTAAAATTAAATAATGTATTTTTTCTTCAAGTAAATATTTAATCACCAATTATTCAATTTGTCAAAAACCATTAATGTGCAGTGCAAGGTTAGTCATGTCATGTGTTCAATCTTGGATTTTTTTTTAAATTAGGAACTAAATGAATTTCAAAGAAACTGAAACCTATGACACTGTTCAGATTATCAAAGTGTATAATTAATATTTACAGCAGAGCTTTAGAAAATTCTATCAGATAAACACCAGTTAAATACCCAAAGTGGATAGGCACCGTGTCAGATGCTTCGGGGGAGCATAAAGATGTTCAGAATAGGATTTGCTCCCCAAAGATCCTGCAAGACAAATTATGAGTGAATAAGACAAAGTGGATCATAATAAATGGGATAACAGAAATACAAGGGGAAAGTTAGTGACTAGAGAAAAGAAAGAAGTTCATTCAAAATATAAAAACCCAAGAAAGTCATGTAAAGAGATAGATTTGGACTACAATGTAAGAAAAAATAATGGTGCTGTGGGCTGAATGTTTGTGTCCCCTCCAAACTCATATGTTGAAATCCTAATGCTCATTGGTAGTAGGGGCTTTGGGATGTGGCTAGGTCATGAAGGTGGAACTGTCAGAGGGAGTTAGGGACCCTGTAAGAGAAGCCCAGGAAGGCTCCCTTGTCCCTTCCGCTATGTGAGGATATACAGGGAAGTTTGGGTTCTCATCCACGCTAACACCATGGTCTTGAACTTCTCTGCCTCCAGAACTATGAGAAATATAAATCTGGTATTAATACCCTGCCTCTAGGTGCCTGTGGTATTTTGTTAGAGCAGCCCAGATGGAGTAAGACAAGTGGACAGGAAGGAAAATGATATTACTTTTTAATGCTATTGTAAATGGAACTGTTTCACTGGTTCCTTTTCAGACTGCTAATTTCAAGTGTGTAGAAATACAGCTGATTTTGAGCTGTTGATGTTAAATCTCCTTGCTGAATTCTTTTGGCTCTGACAAATTTTTGTAGGTTTGTTAGAATTTTCTGCATATAAGATCATATCATCTGTAGAAAAGAGATAATTTTACTTTCTTTCTAACCTGGATGGCTTTTCTCTTTGTAAATGTCATCTTTTCTAAGACTCTATTCATTTATTTGGCCCTGCCATGTGCCATGTGGGATCTTAGTTCCCTGACCAGGGATTGAACCCACACCCCCTGCATTGGAAGCAAGGAGTCTTAACCACTGAACCACCAGGAAAGTCCCTCAGATTTTTTATTTCTGATGAGTGGGTCATACTCTTAGGTTTATGGTATGTTTTACATTTTTTTGTTGTTGTTGAGAATTAGACCTTCTGAGTATAATGTAGAAATTCTGGAAGTCTAATTCTCCCACTCTTCAGGGATTGCTAGTTTTTGCTAGTTGAGGGCTAGAGCCATGTGAATTTTCCAGACTAACTTTGCAGCACTTGTATTGCGTGTTAAGTAAGATCACTTATCTCTCCCATCATCTCTGCAGTTGTCTTTGGCCGTACAAAGATTTCCTTAAATGTCTGGTTCCCATAAAGTGAAAAATAGATCCCGTCTTTGAATCCCCTCCTTGCTGGAAAGCCACTTCAGCCCATGTAGGTTGAAATAATGCTTGACTTCTGTGTTGGCTCCTCAGTGAGAAAAAGCAGCAATTAGCACTCAAAACACATGACCTCAACTTTTGGAAGATAAGCTCCTTGTTACCCACCTTGACCAGCAAGCTGCACCAGGAATGCTTGGCTCTTTTCACAGCTGCCTGCCACAGTGTTGAAGGATGGGAGATGGTACCTAGTACAGCCTGAGATTTAGCTGCTTCGATAGACTCTCTCCAGGCTCTGCAACTGTTCTACCAGCCCAGCTTTCCAAACTAGTTGCTTCAGACAGCTCCTGCCAATTCAGTTGTTTTTTTGTTGGAGGGACAGCTATTTCAATCTTCTCGATTTTTCCTCTGTTGTCTTCTTGCATCTCATGTTAGAGAGAACTCTGAGCCCAGATGACTTATATTTTATTGATTGTCTTTTTTACTGTCTGGTTATTTTCTTATCTTGAAAATTGTCTTTTTTTGAATGGCAGAATATGTCTAGGTGTTAGTTTTTCTTCATTGATTTTTGCCCAGTATACTGTGTGCTCTTTTGCTTGAATGCTTAAATCCTGTTTTTCAGTTCAAGAAAATCTTATTTTGTGATATATTTGATTATTGCTTCTGCTCAACCATTCTGTTACTTTAGAATAATTATAATTTTTAGGGTTTAAAAACATTTAACTTAGATATCCATCCTCCACTTCTGATTTTTGCAAAATAATTGCTGTCTTTATAAAATCCATTTCTGATGCAGATTTAAATTCTGCTATTGCTTTGTTAGTTTCCTCTCATCCTTTTGTNTTTGTGATATATTTGATTATTGCTTCTGCTCAACCATTCTGTTACTTTAGAATAATTATAATTTTTAGGGTTTAAAAACATTTAACTTAGATATCCATCCTCCACTTCTGATTTTTGCAAAATAATTGCTGTCTTTATAAAATCCATTTCTGATGCAGATTTAAATTCTGCTATTGCTTTGTTAGTTTCCTCTCATCCTTTTGTCACCTATCCTCCATTTTTAAAAAAATTGCTGTCTAAATTCTTCACCTCATTCTGATTTCTCCAAATCACTATATGCTCCTCTTCCATGTCTGTATATAGCCTAGGATTAATTTTTATGGTTCCTATATTATTATACTTCATTGAATTTAAGACACATTGATATGTGATAGCATTATTTTATTAAATATTTTTTTGGCCACACCATGCAGCATTCTGGATATTAGTGGCTGTAAAATACAGTGGTTGTAAAATGAGTGAATGAATGTGTTGAATTAGGTGCAAAATGTCCTTATCTCTCTTTATCAAAACTCATATAAAGTTGAGAAATAAAAAGGTAAAAGTTAAAATGTTTAGTATATGATATTCTAATCATAAATGTAGCTATACAGCTAGGTGAGGAAGCTGTCAAGGTTACTATTGCTGTATTATTTAGAATAAGGCCAAGCTGTTGTCGGAAAAGGCAATGGCACCCCACTCCAGTACTCTTGCCTGGAAAATCCCATGGACGGACGAGCCTGGTGGGCTGCAGTCCATGAGGTTGCTAAGAGTCGGACATGACTGAGCGACTTCACTTTCACTTTTCACTTTCATGCATTGGAGAAGGAAATGGCAGCCCACTCCAGTGTTCCTGCCTAGAGAATCTCAGGGACGGGGGAGCCTGGTAGGCTGCCGTCTATGGGGTCACACAGAGTCGGACACGACTGAAGCGACTTAGCAGCAAGCTATTGTAAGATATTCTAAATACAGCGGCTTAAAACATATACAAGTTTCTGTTTCCACATGGCAGTTTTGAGGGGAGCAGCCCTTATCACTGGGGTGATCTCCCAAACAGAAACTCAGATTTCTTCTAAGCTGTAGCTGTGCCATTCCTCGAACTTAGCAACTATGAATGATTCCTGTTACTTTTCTCGTAAAGACTCCTTATTTAGTCCACTGTATTCAGAAAAAGTTAGGGGAAGTTGTTAGTTTTAACATAGCTTTGCCAATTCCCTTTTTCTTTCAATAAAATGTTTTTATATTATCATGTGTTTCAATTATGTTTTCATCAAAACATTGGAGCCTCAGATTTAGATAATTGAAAAAATGGAAAATGTCCCCCATGTAGCCTAATTACCCAAGTAAAGCTAAATGATTAAGTAAATCCGCCTTATTTTCTGTTGTTAAAAAAAAAAATAATTCATTTTCAATTCAAATAAACTCAAATCTTTATTTTGAGGAATCATCTAAAAACCACTGAGAAATAAATATTGAATAGAATCTTATAAAGGCAGTTAAGTCAAAATCAAAATGTTGCTGTGCTAGTAGAATTAAAATTTGTATTACGTAAATCTTTCTCATTTGTGCAGTATAATACATAACTACACTTTTTAGGTTTTTCATGAAACAAGGGGAGGGATGTTAAAGGAGTGCTTATGTGTACTGAAGTTGTATTTGGGAATAGTTATACAAAAATCATGTATAAATTCAGGAAATAATTCCATTGTCTTAAACATTCTGATCAAAGTTTTTCAAAGTATTTAATGAAAGAGTAAAATATAAACTATCAAAAATTAATTGGTCTGGTATCTAGCATAAATTATATGTTTTAACTAACATGAAATAGTACATACTGAATATTTTATAAGATGAAGTAAGTCAAAGATTGTAATGGGAATAGTTTATATGCTTGGATAAATATGTTTTAAGTGTTTTCTCATATAATACATGTCAAATCTAAAAGAAATGATGTAAACAATTACCACAACTTTTATCTAGTGAAACTTGACAATTGTGGTTGTCTAAAGCCTCTTGATGAAAGTGAAAGAGGAGAGTGAAAAAGTTGGCTTAAAGCTCAACATTCAGAAAACGAAGATCATGGCATCCGGTCCCATCACTTCATAGGAAATAGATGTGGAAACAGTGTCAGACTTTATTTTGGGGCTCCAAAATCACTGCAGATGGTGACTGCAGCCATGATATTAAAAGACGCTTACTCCTTGGAAGGAAAGCTATGATCAACCTAGATAGCATATTCAAAAGCAGAGACATTACTTTGTCGACTAAGGTCCATCTAGTCAAGGCTATGGTTTTTCCAGTGGTCATGTATAGATGTGAGAGTTGGATTGTGAAGAAGGCTGAGTGCTGAAGAATTGATGCTTTTGAACTGTGATGTTGGAGAAGACTCTTGAGAGTCCCTTGGACTGCAAGGAGATCCAACCAGTCCATTCTGAAGGAGATCAGCCCTGAGATTTCTTTGGAAGGAATGATGCTAAAGCTGAAACTCCAGTACTTTGGCCACCTCATGGGAAGAGTTGACTCACTGGAAAAGACTCTGATGCTGGGAGGGATTAGGGGCAGGAGGAGAAGGGGACAACAGAGGATGAGATGGCTGGATGGCATCACTGACTCTATGGACGTGAATCTTCGAGTGAACTCCGGGAGTTGGTGATGGACAGGGAGGCCTGGCATGCTGCGATTCATGGGGTCACAAAGAGTCAGACACGACTGAGCGACTGAACTGAACTGAACAGAAAGCATTCTTGTTACCAGTCTGTGCTTCCTTGGTTATTCAGAGGTGCTTTTCTAATTGGCTAACTCATTCTAAGGGCTTCCCTGGTGGCTCAGTGGTAAAGAGTCTGAGTTCGATCCCTGGGTTGGGAATATCTCCTGGAGAAGGAAATGGCTACCCACTCCAGTATGATTGCCTGAAAAGTTCCATGGACAGAGGAGTCTGGTGGGTTATAGTCCATCAGGTCACAAGAGTTGGACACAATTTAGCACCTAAAGTTAAATCATTCTGAGGATTATTTTTTAATGATTTATGGGTTCTGTTAATTTCTACTGTAAAGTGATTCAGTTATACATATATATACATTCTTCCTCATACTCTTTTCCATTATGATTTACCACAGGATATTGAGTATAGTCCCTGTGCTATACAGTAGACCTTGGTGCTTATCCATTCTATATAGAAATCTGTCTGTATTTGTTTCATAGGTGAGTTCTTTGTGTTGCATTTTAGATTCCACATGTAAATGATAGCATATGGTATTTTTCTCTTTCTTACTTCATTTAGGATGATAGTCTCTAGGTCCAGCCGTGTTGCCTCAAATGGCATTATTTCATTCTTTCTTATGGCTGAGAAGCATTCTATTATGTATATATACTAATCTTCTTTATTCATTTGTCGATAGACATTTAGGTTATTTCGATGCCTTGGTGCTGTGAATAGTGCTACAGTGAACATCGGGGTGCATGTGTCTTTTCCAGTTAGTTTTTTCTGGATATATGCTGAGGAGTGGGATGGCAGGATCTTAGGGCCACTCTTTTTTTTTTTTTTTTTTGAGGAACCTCTATACTGTTTTCCATAGTGGCTGTACCGATAGACATTCCCACTAACAGTGTAAGAGGGTTCCCTTTTCTCCACACTCTCTCCAGCACTTGTTATCTGTAGAGTTTTAAATGATGGCCTTTTTGACCAGTGTAAGGTGGTACCTCACTGTAGTTTTGATTTGCACTTCTTAATAACTGACGAAGTTGAATATTTTTCCATGTGCCTGTTGCCCACCTGTATGTCTTCACTGAAGAAGTGTCTGCTTAGGTCTTCTGCCCATTTTTCAGTTGGATTGGTTCTTTGTCCTAAGTATTATTTTTGAAAGTAGTTGAAAAGAATTCCTAATGTTTAAATACATGACCCAAAAAAGCCATTTATTTCTTACTGATACTCCAATTTGCCATCACTTCTGTCCATTTGTTTTATCAACACGGAAGTTTGCAGTGCTTTGGAGATTACTTTGAAAAGACTTTAAGGTCCTGGGGAATCCTGGGTTAGGGATTCCCATTGATGGGTCACAACAGTCTTTAGCTCCCAGCTTAAAAAGAATGATGATTTGTCAGCTGCTTGATGACTCGGATGGTATAGAATCTGACTACAATGCAGGAGACCTGGGTTCCATCCGCAGGTTCAGAAGGTCTCCTGGAGAAGACAGTGGCTACCCATCCCAATATTCTTGCCTGGAGAATTCCATGGACAGAGGATCCTAGAGGGCTACAGTCCATGGGATCACAAAGAGTCAGACACGACTGACTAACACACTAAGAACTGAGTTATTAATTAATGAATCCAAAAGGGGAAAAAAAAAACCTGTCTCCTCCTCTGCCAATTCCATCTGAAATATGAGAACATCGCGCACAGGGCAGTTAAAACACTACACAGGCTCCTGGGTATTTGAGAAAGTTCATGGACACAGTTGAACACACTCAATGCCTTCTTGTCAAATGACCCAAGGCAACTGTCGGTGAATCTTTGTCAGCTTGGTAACAATTAGCTACTTCTTAAAATACAAAGACAGGGAGGAATAAACTGGGAGATAAAACAAATATCCTATTTGTTCTGCTTCTTTTGAGAACCTTGACTAACACACTATGTTAGATAATGAACTCAGATAACAAAAGGTAATGATATAACTGGAAATATAACTAATGAGCAAAATTTTGGAGTAATGATCTTCCTACCCAACAAAGAAGTGTCATTTTACACTTATTAAAATAGTTTAAAATTTTGACATTTATATCCAAGCCTGGAAAAGTTTTGTTGAAACTGCTAAAACAATCCATTACTGGAAGTAATAACTTGTCACAACTGTTTATGATAGTAATGCAGAAAAATATATAAAAGTTAGAGAACTGTTTATATCCCTTGACCCCAGTCATCTTAACATATAGGAACTCTTCTTAGGAAAATAATGCTAAAGAGGAAAAAAAGCTATCTGCATAAAGAATACTGCAGTTTTATACATAACAGTGAAACAGTGGCAACAGCCTAGGAACCTAGTCAAATGAGTATTATGCATCTATTAAAATCATAATTATGGTGATAATTTAAAGGACATTCCTTATAACCAAGCTTTGTTCCTACAAATTCTAGGGAAATATAGGTACCTATAATTTTAGGTACACAGAAAGATACATATACTACTATAAAAATAAGATTCTGTTAAAAATGTATGTGAGTGTTAGGTGAAATGAAAATTAAGGTAGGAAAAAATAGATCCTGGGCCATGGTTAGTACCCAANACATTCCTTATAACCAAGCTTTGTTCCTACAAATTCTAGGGAAATATAGGTACCTATAATTTTAGGTACACAGAAAGATACATATACTACTATAAAAATAAGATTCTGTTAAAAATGTATGTGAGTGTTAGGTGAAATGAAAATTAAGGTAGGAAAAAATAGATCCTGGGCCATGGTTAGTACCCAACATACCTACCCATTGTCTTGTTTGATTTACTGGAGGTGGGTCATTGATTTGGCACAAGAAAAGATGCTCAACAGCCCTGATTTCTGACAGCTAATCTGAAATAAAATACACATTGTCTAAAAAATTTTAAGAACACACTAGCTATTACACAGCTATTTTCAGCATGAAATCTAAGACATATTTTTGCTTTTGAGTCTCTGCAAAGAAGACACTGTGTGAACCTAGTGAACAGGGTCCTACATTTTAGTGGGAGGGGATTATTCCTCCCTTCTTCCATGTTTCCAAAGGAGAAAGGAATGTCCACTCCCATCTTCAGGAAGGCAAGTCAGAGGCATACACTAGAAGCTTCTCTTTCACCCCCTCTCTATATAGGGAGGAATGATACAGCTGGTTGAGAAGTTTTAGAGAAAGAGAATGTATAGCTTATCTCCTTCCTCACTAATAATTCTTGAAACCAACCTGTCTTCTGGGAGTCTGAATACTCTGCAGCTCTAGGGCAAATTTCAGGGTGCAGCTCAGCCTCAGAGAGATGGAGGTAAATTGCTACTATTTACCTTTGCCTGTGACTCAGCTGGTAAATCTCTCTCAGTTAGGGGTGAAGATTCAAAGAGTCCATTTTGCTACAAAGACAGACCCTCCTCCATCAGCCCTCTCAACAAGGAGCTGAAATATTGACCTTCTTCCATCGGGTGTCGCTGATTCTCTTGCAATTGGTCAGACTTTGGATTTGAAGAAGAATATTATTTATTGGTCCCTAAAATTCACGCATTTAAAAATATTCTTGTACTAGATACATTATTGAGACTGTCAGGGATATTTCTTACAATGTACCCCCAAACAAGACATGTTGCTATTGGAGAAGTAGTACAGAAACCTATGTGGCTGGAGAGTAATGACTGATGAGGAAAGTAACAATGTGAGAAAAGGTAGAATGGTAGTTTAGGGACATATCGTAAGTGCAATGTGATGGCATGGGAAGGTTTTAATTTATACCTATAGAGCATTCCATCCAAAAGCAAACTACACTTTCTTTTCAAGTAGACATGGAACATTCTCCATGATATATACATGCTGGGCCACAAACAAGCCTCAGTAACTTTAAGACAACTGAAATCATATCAAACATCTTTTCTAACCACAGCACTATGATATTAGAAATCAACTAAAAAAAAAAAACTGCAAAAACCACAAACATCTGGAGGCTAAATAATATGCTAACAAACAACCAATGGGTCACTGAAGATATCAAAGAGAAAATTTAAAAAAAAATCTAGAGACAAATGAAAATGAAAACACAATGATCTAAAATCTACGAGATGCAGCAAAAGCAGTCCTGAGTTATTAATTAATGAATCCAATAGGGGGGAAAAAAAAACCCTGTCTCCTTCTCTGCCGATTCCATCTGAAATATGAGAACATCGCACACAGGGCAGTTAAAGCACTATACAGGCTCCTGGGTATTTGAGAAAGTTCATGGACACAGTTGAACACACTCAGTGCCTTCTTGTCAAATGACCCAAGGCAATTGTGGGTGAGTCTTTGTCAGCTTGGTAACAATTAGCTACTTCTTAAAATACAAAGACAGGGAGGAATAAACTGGGAGATTAGGACTGACATACACACACTACTATATATAAAGCAGGTAACTAATAATAACCTACTATATAGCATAGAGAATTCTACTCAGTACTCTGCAATGACCTGTATAGGAAAAGAATCTTAAAAAGAGTGAATATATGTGTATGTATAACTGATTCACTTTGTTGTACACCTGAAAGTAATACAACACTGTAAATCAACTATAGTCCAATTAAAATTTTAAAAAGAAATACAAGTTTCTGACTTTACATCATTTTGATTTGTTTCTTTTCACTTAAAGGCTATAGAGAGCTCATCAATAGAGAATTCTACTCAGTACTCTGCAATGACCTGTATAGGAAAAGAATCTTAAAAAGAGTGAATATATGTGTATGTATAACTGATTCACTTTGTTGTACACCTGAAAGTAATACAACACTGTAAATCAACTATAGTCCAATTAAAATTTTAAAAAGAAATACAAGTTTCTGACTTTACATCATTTTGATTTGTTTCTTTTCACTTAAAGGCTATAGAGAGCTCATCTCCAGCTTATTTCATGAATATGTGTGAATCAGGTATGCAGCAGGAAAGAATATGAAGACAAGTGTACCCATCTGAAATTCAGCCATTGCCAATATTTGTATATCACCAACCAGACGGTACAGGGGTTGGCCTGGCCATTCATGTGGTCCAACCATTAACCTTTCCAGTAAGAGCTTCTCTATCTGTTTTACACTTCCTGATTACTAACGACCCTTTCCACTACCTCTAATCCAGTGATTTTCAATTGAGGGTTAGTAGAATCATCCATGGAGCTTTCAAAAAATGCAGATGTCCAGGTCTTAACGCAGACCTTCACAACTAGAAGCTCTGGGGTTAGGGCTGGGGGTGCCATGCACTTTCAAAATACCGACTGGGGATTCTGAAATGATATCTGGGGTAAAAATTTCTTCCTAGTCCATTTTGTTCCCTAGCCCACTCATCACTCGCCTCTAACTGGGCCAACCTTAATTCCTCATCTTAAATTTACCCTCTACCCAACAAGCCAGTCTCTAATTCTTTAAACAAGGCAAATGCTAGACCAAATGAGAGCTTTAAGTGATGATGGAAATTTTAAGTGAGGAAAGTTTGTGGTTAACCAAAGAAACTGGTTATTAGTTGAAATAATCATAAGAAGAAAACAGGGATTCCTTTTCTTTTACAAATTAAGTTTAATCAATAATTCAGCTTCAGAAATAAAAATAACTTCTAAAATGAGAGTACAAACATGTTATTAAGTGTTTCAGAGTTTATTTCCCTTTTTTATTTGTTAGCAGTTAGTGTTGATCCATTCTCTTGCTTGAATGTTGTAAAGAAACTAAAGTTGTAGGAAGATGAGCTACCTATACCAATCGTAAAACACCACAAATTCCCGCGAGTAGCCTCAAAGGCAGAATATCTTCCCGTTTTTCTCCCTATACAGCTGGAATATAGCACCTGCATGAAGTAGAGTAAGGAGTCACAGTTCACCTAAACACCACCCCAAAAGCGTCCGGCCCTGAACTCAAGGACTCAGATTTCAGAAATTTGTCAACTATCAGCTACTTAATAAAATGAAGCAAATTAAATGAAACTTACAAAGGGTGAAGGTTCTAAATGGGCCAATTGTGTAAAAATATTTGGAAGTTATGGGACAGTCATGAATGGAAAATATTCCATTTCCAGCTACTGGTGGAAATCTAGAAAAATCTGAAGAAAAAGACTAGAGGTTAGACTGTTTTTCTAGTAACACTTCAATTGCTATTTACAACTGTTTTTGATTGTTTCTAATTCATCTGATCATTAAGGATTCAGATATAAAAAGAATGCCTGCTTTATTCTTTACAAGCTGTCAACAAGATGGAAAAGGGAGGTACAGCATAGAGCAGCATGAGCAGAAAAATGAATGAAAGCTGACAGGTATGGATGGCAGGAGCCATTGGTGCCCTCTGCAAGGGGCTTCCACATAGACATGGAAGGACGTGTGGCAATGCCCCATCCAATCACAGTGAGGACACTCACCGAGAGCTGGCAGAAACATCAAGAATCCCTGCTACACAAAATGAATCCACCTGAAGTATGTAAAGGTTCTACAGTTAAAGAACTTACCTCTACTGTTGGTGAGAGTTAGTTCTTTCCTATCAACTCTTCCCTCTAACACCTTCTCTGTACCAGGTAGTAAAACTAAAAGGTGAAAAAGGAGAAATTCTGCCTGGAGAGCTATAAAAATAGCAGCTTTTGACTTGTCCCCCCTCATAACTATTGCTATTGACACCTGTTTGTTTAAAAACAGAGCACTTATATATGGTCGTCTTGTGAGAATCTAACATACTAACAAGCTCTAAAAAAAAGCACAGAAACCTGGAATCAATAAATAATCTCCCCCCCAAACACATTTTACCTAGTGATTCCATCTTCCTCCCTGGCAATGAAACTAACTTCCATGGTGAGGTTCCTGCTTTGCAATATGAGTAAGGCATTGCAACCCACTAAATGGACCATGTCGTCCTAAATAATGAAGAGCTGACTATGATTTCTACCTAAAATGTTTTAAGTGTTAAAAGTCTTTTGGGGTGTCTGTTTCTATTCTCTGGAAGTTCACAATATTCAATTCAGCTAAGGAGGTGACAGTTACCATTTATCTTAAGTCTAGTTAATCTTTGGATAAGTCAGAAAATAAAACACCAGTATCTCAAATATATTCCTCAAGAGATAACCATATAAACATATTATATATATGAAGAATTTTTTTTAATGTCAAACATTTACTATTATTTTTCTGGTCTTGAATCTTGGCTATTTCAGAATTTTCTCATTTTGTATGTTCCTTCTATCCTTAGGTCTTCCTAATTTCACACTACTCAAGGATTGGCTTTGTTTTATCAAAGAACCCAGCAGAACCCCTGATATTTCATTGCATTTAGCTAAAATCTCAGAAGTAAAGAAACCTACTTATAAAGTACACTATGTCATCTACTAGAAAAATTTAACTTCAGCCATCTTACATTGCTGGCAATAACTGAGCGGCGAAAAATGTGTTCTCCCTCTATAACGTAATAAAGCTTGTCAAAGTTTCCAAGAAACGAACTGTGACTTCAGCTTTTATTGCGTTCTAATCAACGACTACCAAACCCGAGCCTCACAGATCGCTCTCCCCATAGAGTGCAGAGGAGAATGCGGTGTAATCCAGGGCTCCGGGCACGCTGCCTGGGCCTGAGTAGGCAGGCATCCTCTTGATGCAGTACTGGGCCTGGTCTGGGGGAAGCTCCCGACGCAGCTCCTCTGCCAAGATGTATGGCTGGAAAACAGTACACACATGTTTTAAAAATCAATGGCAAGACACACTGGAACTTAAACAGTTTAAATACTGACATACTTCTTGCATTTGTTTAATTGTTAAAAAAAAAAAAGATTAACTGAATCACTCTGCTATACACCTGAAATTAACACGACATTTTTAATCAACTATATTCCAAAATAAGATAAGAGATAAAAAAATAAAAGACTAAAGGTAGGGAGTCTAACGGGCACAGTACCAGACAGCCAACCAAAGGCTGAGTTTTACTTGTAATTTGTCTTCTGGCGAGTGGGAAATTTAATATGCTTCATAGAGGCAAAGGGAGCAGTACCATCAACACTTCTCAAACCGAGCCAAAATGTTAGGGAAAAATACTACTACGTAAATTTCAAACAGAAAGATAAAGGGGTGGTTGGTTTACATCATACACTAATGAAAAATATAGAAATATTTAATTTAAAATGATCAATGTGGTTTTTAAAAAATACATGTGATATGTGCTTGCTTTCCTACACAATTTATTAAAAAACGAGAGGCATGTTGCCACTGGTGAAAAACTCCTTCTAAAGCAAAACTAAACTGACATTGAACAATGGAGTCTTTTGTTTTTAATGTCAAATGTCCAAGAGAAAATAGGATAGTTCTCATAAAACAGACTGATAGGTTAAGATAAATAAAGAGCAAATATATTGTAATATATAGTAGGGTTTTGGGTGTGTTAGATAAGCCTTGGTTTATTATCTCCTAAATCAGTTGGACTTTCTCCCCTCAACCCCTATCCACATGATAAAAGATTCATTTTAAAACAAACATAATTATTTTAAAGATAGTTTATGTTGTCAGATAAGATTTTTTTTAAGGTAATAAACATGGCCAAGCTGATGTGGTTTAGAATCCTAACTTCCTTTCCCTTTCAGCTAGAACACAAGGCAAAGGGATCATATCCCAAACTGAACTTATACATACTGAAAAGTTTTAATATTGTTTTGGGAGATTTGAAAATTCTAAACTTGCAATTAAACTCCTACTTAATTTCTAGCTTACATGTAATGAAAAACTTGCCATTTTTTACAAAGAATGGATGGCTCTATTTAACTCTGCTCCAAGGGCTGGGAACAGTCAGTGTCATTGATCCTCAGTTTTCCAACTTCTGAATTGCACTGTTTCATCTTTCAGAAATCTTATCTACCAATCCAGAATGTAAAGTAGGGTTGAACCAGAAAAACAAAAAAAAAAAACTCCAAAATTCATACTGTTGGTTCCTTCTACGAAACTCCCCGTAAGGACCAAGCACAAATGCCAGGACCGAATGTCTGTGTTTAACCTGTTGTGAGTATACCACTGTTATGTTTAAGCGCTTTCTGAATTCAGTGCGGATGTGGTATAAAATGCAGTAGTATCAAAATCATTATTATTTGCAACATTGTTTCCATTCTTGTTGGAATAAAGCGGTAGTGTCAGAAAGGCAGAAGAAAATGTGTCGATGCAGACCTTGTCAGAAGCCAGGATCCGGAAGGACGCGATAACCTGCTCGGCAGTGTCGGTATCAGCCGTCTCTCGGGTCATGAAGTCGATGAAAGACTGGAAGGTGACAGTGCCCTGCCCGTTGGGATCCACCAGGGTCATGATGCGGGCAAACTCAGCTTCACCCTGAGGCAAGGGTGCAAGGAAACACTGACTTCAACAGCACACAACTCCTAACTGTGCTGCTCTCCCGCTTTTGCCTGTTGGCATGCAAGTTCCTTTTTGCTTGAAAACTTAAATATCCTGCACTTTCCTTCCATGTTTGGAACAGATTCCCCTTATGGGCGACTTAAGTTTACTGCCATTAAAGGATTTTGAAATGTAGCTACAGCATCAACCCAGAAGCTCCTGATGTCAGAATCCCTTTCTCTCTCTGATCCATGTTGCCTTGGGTTGTTGCTATTTAGTTGCTAAGTCATGTCCGACTCTCTTTGTCACCCCATAGACTGTAGCCCACCAGGCTCCTCTGTCTATAGGATTCTCCAGGCAAGAATATTGGAGCTGGTTGCCATATTTTCTCCAGGGGATCTTCCTGACCAAGGGATCAAACCCACGTTTCCCATCTCCTCCACTGGCAGGCAGATTCTTTACTGCTGAGCCACCAGGGAAGCCCTGTTGCCTTGGGACTTAACATAACTATGGAAGAAGAATTCAGAGACTTAGGCCTTTTCTCAGGCTATAATTGAGAATAATAATACTGCCAAAGAGAAGGCAGGTTAGAGGAGGGCTCTCACAGTGGTTATTTGAAAGGGGAGATGCATCAGAGAAGTTCAACATTACATATTAAGTCATTATTGACTGGGGGATTTTCACAGAAGTTAATGCCTGTGGGACAGTGATTTTTGCTTTGACTGGCCAAATATTAATACTGTTACTTCACTAACACTTTGCAAGTTATTACATTCAATAATTACACCTGACACCTATATTAAGTCTCTTCCAGCACAGTGAGTTTCCTTTTCACTTTCCATATCAGAATCAATCACTAAGATATTTTGTCTTTTTGTTGGTCTAATTTCAACATCGTCTGAATCAGAACTATATTTGGAAGAACTATTATGAGACACTAAAGTATATATGTCACTTGGACAATCAGAGAAAGAATTTGCATAAAATTCATTGAAAAATTCTTCACTTAAAATTTCGCTATGCATCATTTTTGAAAATTTTATGGTAATAAGCTTGTTTTATAATATACACAAGTTGGGACAAGAAGCTAATGGGGCAAAATGTGAATGCTAACAACAATCGTTAAGTTTTGCATAATGAACCCTTGATCAATTTTGAGTTCTAACAGCTTCGCATGATGATGTAAATTTTATCACTCTCACATCTCCAGTCAGTAATGTTCAGGTAACAAAAGACATATTAATATGTCTTTGGTCAGTAATGTGTTAATAGGTAACACAGAAGTGAGGTTAATACAGGTACTCACAACCCACAGGGAAATGTAAGATTTCTCAGCTGATTTTAAACTTTTTAAAAAATAATTAATTTATTAATTTTTTGGCTGTGCTAGGTCTTCGTTGCTGCGTGGGCTTTGCTCTAGTTGCAAAGAGTGGGGGCTACTCTCTAGTTGCATAAGTCCTTCTCATTGTGGTGGCTTCTCTTGTTATGGAGCACAGCCTCCAGGACACACAGGCTTCAGTAGCTGTGGTACGTGGGCTCAGCAGCAGTAGCTCCCAGGCTCCAGAGCACAGGCTCACTGGTTGTAGTGCATGAGCTTAGTTGCTCCAAGGCACATGAGATCTTCTCAGATCAAGGATCGACCCCATGTCTCTGGCATTGGCAGGTGGATTCTTTACCACTGAGCTACCAGGGAAGCCCACTAAAAACTTTTTACCTTCTAAAATACTTTAGGAAAAAAACACGTTAAAAATCAGCAGGAAAAGCCACTGAAGTGTCTACTTCCAATGGGCAAATTGTATGGTATGTAAATGATCTCTCAAATAATGCTGTTCAAAAACCATCAGGAAAGTTTATGTTATCTTCCTTCACAAGGGAAAGGGAAAAATCCAGCTGACCAATGACTGAATGGATATATGTTCCGACTCTGGGAAGTTACTTTCATATGGTACCAGGCAAACCTCCAGGGTTACCTAGTAACCTTGGTAAATGAAACAATCCCAAGTGGGCTGCCATAGTTTAAGGCAGTTCTCTTCTAAAATACAAACCTAAATAAGCTCAGTAGAATATCATAGGAGTAAAATTTCAGCTTCTGTCTTACCAAGTCATAACCCATGGAGATCAGGCAGGCTCTGAAATCCTCATGATCCATTAGACCATTCTTCCTCTTTCAACAAAAAAAAAAAAAAAAAAGAAGAAGAAGAAAGAAGTTGAGCGTTAGAGGCAAAATAAGCAACTCGACTTGACCAGGGAACAGAGTCCAGCAAGAGAAGGGACACTGATGTCTGCCAAAGAGTTTTTAAAGGTCTGATTTACAGAAAGGACAGGCCCAACAAAGGGACATTACATTACAAGATAATTTCTTAAAAAGGAAAAAATAGGGAAGGAAGGTAAACAGCAGTCAGAAATGGAGACCACACCTTCAAGAAAGCAGGAGGAATACCCAGTGCCACTGAAAATGACCACGTCAGAAGCTGCCCACTGCCACCCACTGATGACCGAACACAGTATAAGTGTTCTGAGAAAGCCTCACACGCTTAAGGCCCCAGGCAGACCTCGCTTGTAAAATTCCCCCAAAGATGACAGCATGGCTAGGATTCTTGCCGCAGTTACCCTACAGCCACTCTCAGGCCCAAGTCTCTCCAAGACATAGAATCCTTAACTTAAACTTCTATTAATTTTTTGACTGGGAGGCGGGAAGGGAAAGCTAGTATGAAAGGAGTTCTTGTTAGATGAATGTAAATTGTTCACTGAGGCTGGGAAGCTGGGTTTTTTGTTTTTTAATTAATTTTTATTGGACTATAGTTGCTTTACTTAAACTTTTAAACTTGGCAGGTTTAAACCTTGTCCTCCTTTGGACTTTTGTTGCAAAAGGCAGTCTTATTACCCTGGATTCAAATAGATGTGGATTCTCCCTCTCTGAAGTGGCCCAAACAAGTGGGGCTGTCCTCCTACAAGCCCAGGTGATATGTGTAGGAACAATGGTCAATTATTTCCCTCCATGGGAGGAAAATGACCCGACCTGAAGCAAGTCAGGTCAGTGTTATAGCATCAACAGTACAGCTGTGCTGAAGCCAAAATAACTTCAGCATCCTTCTCTGTATATAATACTTCATTTATGCCTCAGCTCCCTGATCAGAAGTCTACTTTCTGAACTCATTAATAGGCCTGAATATAGCTGCTCTACTCCACAGGCATTTTAAGAACCATTTAGCTAATATCTGTAAATCATACACAGGGTCCTGAGCAAAAGAATAAAATATACTTTGTTAGGGATCTTTTAACAAATGGAATGTGCCCTTAAGAGTCACTATTAACTAAATGATAAGCAAACTGGGCATTTTCTTGTGAAGAACTGGTTTTACCCAGTTATATTTAAATCAAAATATTAGATAATATTTTAAGAGTAGCACTAAACTTTTTATATGGTCATCATTTTGTTGATACATTTTTCTTATAACATTTCACGAGCTGATTTTGTTTGTTAAAAAAAAAATTAAGTGTTATGGCAAAAGAGTAGGCTAATTTTTCATCAGGTGCTTCACCTAAATAGTTAATTAGGAAAAGTACATTAGAGCTTCGTATTTAAGTGCTTAGAAAATTACCTAAATCCTCCAACTGTATTCTGTTAAGGGCACACTTTCACTTAGAATAAATTTTGCTTTGCTCCCATCTACAAAGGCATTGGTTAAGTGATCTGTATAAAGGGGCCACAAACCTAGACTTTGTCTGATGTCACCTTGAGCAACATCAGAACTCAGCACACTTCATTTCAGTGGCTCTTTTCCTCTGGCCTTAATCTTCCTGTTTCCCAATAAATTTTAAGGAGATGGTGATTTAAAAATAACAGCATGAGTGCTATTTCAAATATGTCTTTTGATGTCCCCAGCATTGCCTTTCAAATAACTAGGAGTGAGGTACCCTGTCGAAGTGGTTGAAGGAGGCTCTGAACTCATTCATCTGCTCCTGGGTGATGCCCTTCGCATCTCTCGTCAGGATCTGGGTCTCCACTTCGTTGATGGTTCTGGCGATAGTTGTCAGCAGCAGCTCCCAGCCCACACGAATGTGCTACCAAAGAAAAAACAGAAAATGATCAGCTCCAGGTCCTCCCAGCAGATGAATCTCGCCTGCTCACTTCCATAACAGGAGAATCAACCCAAAGGGAGACAAGTAGGACTTGTCTATACATTTTTTTTTTAATTCTACTTTTCTACTTTCTTTCAAGATTCTGTAGTGGGAAATACTCAGAAGTGAGGAGCAGGGTTCTAACAGTGACAACTAGCACTTTGTAGAATAAAATGTACAGTGTACAGTCTTTCTGTCACTAGGAACACCCTTCTATTCACCAGGTAGTGGAGGAGCCCTGGATTAGACTCCCTGGCTCCCAGAAAGATCAAACTGGGCCAAACTGGTAGAAATGGAACGGTCCCATTCCTGGGAGTCTCTCCAAAGCAGTTCAATGAATTCACTGTTGTGATAATAATGAAGACAAAGTTGAGGATGATGTTGATAAATGACAACTTTAGAGCACTTTATCTGAGCTGCTCAGGTGGCCCCAGGGGTCAAGAATCCGCCTGCCAATGTAGGAGATGCAAGAGGCCCGGGTTCAATCTCTGGGTCAGGAAGATCCCTTGGGGAAGAAAATGGCAACCCACTCCAGTATTCTTGACTTGGAAATCCCATGGACAGGGGAGCATGGCAGGCTATAGTCCATGGGGTTGCAAAGAGTTGGACATGACTGAGCGAATGATCACCCCCACGCAGTGCTTGATCTAGTTCACAAAACTGTTTCACATAAAGTGACAGTAAAGGCTTAATGAGCCCTCACTTTCATACTTGTAGAACGAAACAGGAACGGATAGAGACAAATGTGGGTGGAAAACACCCTGACGAGGTGAAATGGCCACAAGCAGACACCAGGGCACTGCAGGCCTGTGCGGCAGCTGTACCTCCATGGTATAATTAGTGTGCTTGTTGTCAAAGACCAGGGCCTCCTGGATGAGCTGATGGTCGCCTTCCAGCTTGTCGATGTTGTTCTTGTAGTTGATGATGTTGTGCTCGTACTGCTTCAGTTGGTTCATCTGGTCCTCCAGGGCTCCCGTGATCTGGATGGAGCTCCGGGCAATCTCCTGGTGGAGGCAAGAGCAGGGAAGGAGGACAAGGTGAGCCAGCCTCTCGAGTGACTCTGTGGGCGGCATCCTTCCTGGTTCTGCTGCTGATGCCAGCCACACCAGCTTTTTAGGCGGCAGCCAAAGTCCCTTATTTTTCAGATGAAGTAGGAAATAGGGCAGTACCACAGCATGAAGGAAGTCCTAGTTCTAATCTATCTAGAGAATAGAAAAAGAAAAAAATCAACCAAGATCCATGAAGACGGATGCCTGAAGCTGCCTCTTTTCGAGGAGATCGGGGGATGGTCTGCAGGAATGTGGCCGCCAGAGAGATTTCAGACCACTGGGTGCTTCATCAGCGGTCAAAAGAATTCTCTAGATTTTTAGATATTCTCCTCTTTAAGAAAGAAGCTAACATTTTATCACCATAAGGGGGGACTCAGAGAAAAAAAACAGTAGGTCAATAAATGTCTCTTGGCTGTTCTTGGTAATAAAATGAAACCAGAAATCAGTGTCATTCAAAGATTACTTTTCCTTAAAGGTTCTGAAAATGCCAAGTATTTGTGACTCTTCACGTGTCCTTCTTAGGGATGGATGGTTTAAAATCTAGGTTCTGCAGAGGCCAAAAACTGAGGAGACCCATCACCATTTTTAACGACAAAATGAGCGGATGATGGCGAGAACAGCCTCGCCAGCCTTGGTGCGTGTGTACCCTCCCCAAGCACCCCACCCTCACCCCAACCCCCCAAACTGATGCCCAGGCTGCAACAGCCCAGGGGCCACCCAGGGCAAGACCCAGGTGACTTGGAGAAGGCTCTCACGGCATGGAGTGGAGAGCAGTGGTTGTGTCTGCTTGGGGACCGATTTGGAGGCCGTGACATGCTCTCTCTGAAGCACCAACCCACCTCCATCTTGTTCTGGATCCAGGGCCCGATGGCGTTGGCCTGTGCGGCAAACTGGCGCCGGAGACGCTCGTTGGCATGCTGGCGGGCCAGCTCCTCCTGCAGTGACTGGTCCCGGATGGGCACGAGCTGCTTCACCTGTCAGGATTCGAGGACAACAGAGGTTAGAGGCCAGCAGTGGTCCAGGAGGAGTGACCAAGATAGGTGGTGGTGGGTGGAGGGCAGGGGTGGGAGCAGAGTGGGAGGGGAGGGGAGGAGAAGGAGGGAGAGGGGGAGGAAGGGGAGTGTGCTCCCTACTTTAGGGACTAAAGGGGGAGCTCAGTCTAGCCTTGATTGCCACCCAGTGCCACCAGTGCCTGCTGAAAGGCTAAGTCTGCCCAAAGGACACTGACCATTTGTCCAGCTTGGGGTTCCCAGCCTGCAGCACTAATCCAGGGGTTGGGGGAGTGGTGTAGTGCAGGTTGCAGGGCTGGATGCAGAATGCAGAGGATTTGTGAAGTTGAATGAACCAAAACTGACATCCTTATTTTCCCCAGCTCCAGCGGAAAAAGAGCATTTCTTTCAATTATGAATATGGACACCAAGTCCACTGTGACTTTATCACAACAGAAACCACATTCTTATATACATTAGTTACTATCTACCTCTCAAAATATGATGCACACTCATACCACTCACATTTACGAGGTCTGCTATTAGATTCTGGTTTAAAATATGGTAGTATATTCCAACTTTAAAAATACATTTTTTGTCTTTTTAAATATTTTTATTGAAGTATAGTTGATTTATAATGTTGTGCTAATTGTATAGCAAAGTGATTCAGTTATACACATATATATTTTAATAACTTTTTCAATGTAATTTATTTGCTTTGTAACCTTTAATATTATTTATGAATTTATACATATTTTTATCAGAAAGGATCCACAGGCTTCCCTGGACTACCAAAGGGATCTAAGACACAAAACAGTTGGGAACCTCTGCCAGGTTCATGAGCTCAACCCTGTACAATGTTGGCCCACCGGAAGGGATCCCACCTGGCCTACATTTTTTTCGATTCCATTTGTACCCTGTGATTTATATTTTATGCTATGCCTGAGTTCTCTTTGAATCCACAGACAAAGAGCTACTTCAGAGCTACTTTTTCTGTGTGTATTGGCAAAAAGACATTACTACTCAATGTCCGTTTTACAAAACTCCCTCTGGAAAATTTTGCTTTGTAACTTAAGTGACAGGAGAAAAGTTTGTCTCACTTTAAGGGAGGGAGGCTCTAGAGGGAGGGGACATATGTATACCCGTGGCTGATTCATGTTGATATCTGGCAGAAAACAACAAAATTCTGTAAAGCAATTATCCTTCAATTAAAAAATAAATAAATTTTAAGAAAAGAAATGACATATTTCCCTTTTTCTGCCCAAGGAAACTACTCAGCTCAACACAGTTTCCTTTTTACTCTGACTGTCAAGAAGACCACAGCTAATTTTAAGGTCAGAAACAAGAACTAACTGTCTCTCAGTTTAACACTCTCTTTCCCATACCTGTTTCTTTCCCTCCTCTTTTGCATGATTTGTAACTAAACAGTTGTTACGTGTGTTTTTATAGCAAGCCACCTCAAACCCACCTGCTGGACTTCTTCACTGAAGACTTAGCAGCCTACTAAGATAACCGTGGCCCCCCCACTCCAGCACTCTTGCCTGGAGAATCCCATGGACGGAGGAGCCTGGTGGGCTGCAGCCCATGGGGTCGCTAAGAGTTGGACACGACTGAGTGACTTCTCTTTAACTTTTCACTTTCATGCATTGGAGAAGGCAATGGCAACCCACTCCAGTGTTCTTGCCTGGAGAATCCCAGGGACGGGGGAGCCTGGTGGGCTGCCGTCTATGGGGTCACACAGAGTCGGGCACGACTGAAGCGACTTAGCAGCAGCAGCACCAAGATAACCATGCTACAATTTAAACCATGAAAATATATCTTTCTTAAGAATGAGACAAAAGGGTTCAAACGATCCCACTGGACCAAAATTAAATCTGTACAGTTTCCCAAAATATAAGCGGCAGCAAATTAGCAGGGAGTCCTTTGGTTCCCCATATATAGTTTCCTAAGTAATTTTCCCACATTTTAAACTCACACACACTTGGGACATGTCTATCCCATATTCTTAAAAATCTCTGATGAAGTACCAGCAGAAAATGGATTCCACCAAATTTTCAGCTGAGGTTTTAAAAATAGTTTTAGTATCATAACCTGTACTGAGTTTGCTAACACTGATAAGATTTTCCTCAAGGATAATCATTTCTACTTTCTTACAGATCATAGAAACTGCTAAATGTATTTAGGCATTGAAGAGTGTAACATATTTCATCTGTGAAAAACAAGACAACAGGCCCAAAGTAGAGTCGTTTATGCTAAATCCCACTCCACCGGACCTAGACTTAAACACAATTTCCACTCTCCCAGAAATGGAATCTTTAAAACCAGTCAATCAGGAATCACCTGATTAGCACTGGTGAGACCATCTGCCAGGTAGACCCCTAAAAGGACGTAACTTCGCAATAACCAACCTTCTTTTTTTGGCCATGTAACTTCCTTTTTCCTACTCTTTTCTGCCTATAAAAGTCTTTCGTTTTGTATAGCTCCTTGGAGCTCCCTTCTGTCTGCTAGATTGGATGCAGCCCAGTTCGAACTGACTTTTGCTCAAAAAAAACTTAAACTTGCTACTATGCCTCAGTTTCTCTTTTAACGCAACTGTGAAATTTGGAGTGAAGGGCAACTCTGATCACCAGGGAGTCACTCTAACTTCCCCAGGGGTTTACGTCTTCTCTCCACCTCAGCTTGAGAACACCTGCCTCACCCTGCACCCTCCTTGCCCGCCCCTGGACCCTGCGCCCCGCCCCGCGCCCCCCTTGCCCGCCCCTGGACCTTCCGCCCCGCCCCACA
>SJYX01014153.1:664553-714435 GCA_006410675.1 Oreotragus oreotragus
AGATGTGTATAAGAGACCGCCCCTGGACCCTCCGCCCCGCCCCGCACCCTCCTTGCCCTGGACCCTCCGTCACCCACCTTGTCCCACTTGGACCGGATCTCATCCACGGTGACAGTGCTGTAGGGGTTGCTTGAGCTGATCCTGATGTTGTAGCTCTGGATCACCTTCTCCACCTCGTTCTGGATGGCCAGGATGGACTGCCGCTCGCCGTCAGCCTCGGGCAGCGTGGCCTTGAACTGCTCATGGGCAGTGATCAAGCTCTAAGCCAGAGACAAGCGGAGAAAGCCTGACTTACTTCAGAGTGAATTTTACAGGTTTGCTGTTCCCTTCGGCAGGCATATAAATAACTTTACAACTGCAGGACTCTCAGTGGATGACAAATTCTGAATGTCTCAGAGAAGCTATCTGGTACACAAAAGTCAAGTTCGTCCAAATGGGGGGAGAAAAAGACCTCCTGATGGCTCACTGGTGTCTACTAATCCAAAGTCTTTACAAAATAATTGTTTTCTTCTTTTAAAAATCATAACTGATTTAATCATGACGCTCAGCTATTGTTTAAAGTCTTACTCGCCAGCAACATACAGAACTTAAATTAGCTGCCCTTCCTAATGACCAGGGTTTATTTCCCCTTAGCGCCTCAAAAGGAACCTACCAATTGCTGCCTTTATACCTACAGACCAACAGGAAGTACCTCCCTTTCGTGCAAAAGAAAAGGCCACAGAAACCAACTCACTCCCCTCAGGCTTTATAAGGGCTCCACTTAACAACCCTATCCTTGGACCCTAGTGTGTAAGACAGCAGCTCCTTATGTTCAGTTGTATGTAGATGCCATAGGGACCACCTTCCAGGGTGATGCTAATACTCAGTTCAGATGCTGCAACCAATTAGCTGCCAGCACACCTTTCACTAAATGAAGAGACTACTCCATGCATCAAGTATGGCTTCCAAGGAATATTTTGATATCTCACTTATTTCAAAAACAATTTTAGATTGCCAACCGTTCAGAAGACAAAGGCCATGTTCAAGGAAGTAATTTCTTTCCCCTTACAACCAAGTACAAACCCTTCTAGAATGCTCCTTGACAGGAATTCCTGTTCCTTGGTTGGGTTCAAATCGCAACCTTCACTATTTCTTTTATATCTAGATTATTTTTGATGATCTATCTATTTTACAGAAAAAATAATCTAACAGTATTTTCTCTTTGTATTCCATTATACATCAAATGGTCTCTAAATAAACTGAGTCCTGGCTATTTGAGAGGAACTTACCTCCCTAAATCACTTTTAAGTCTTATTTGTAATTCTGATGCTCCAGAAGAGATCCAAAGCAGAACATTTCGGATTGTGGGAGGTAGAAGGTGCTGATTTGTGCTTTTTTTTATGCTTTATGGTCTGGTGAAATTCTATAGATTTTAATGAACAGTAAATGCAAACATTGCAAAATAGGAAACTTAGCAGCCAATTAAATCATAATTTGCTGTGACTCAGTGCAAGAGCATATATGTCTATTCTGTTTGTATGATTTCACATTCTATTTTAAAGAACATACCCTTTTAGACATATTCTCCTTTATTTGGCTGATGTTAATTTAGCTGTAGCAGAGTAGTATACACATTTTTAAGCTAAAGGTCAAAGGGCACGTTGGGCTTTCTAGCCCTATATATGCGTGTGTGTTTTTGGCCTCGCTGCACAGCATGCAGAATCTTAGTTTCCTGACTAGGGAGAAAACCCCTGCTTCCTGAAGTGGAAGCTGAGAGTCTTAACCATTAGACTACCAGGGATGTCCCCAGCCACATTTTTCTTAATTAAAAAATGAGACAAAATGAAAGAGAGAACGCTTTCGAGATTCCGACTCATTTCTAGTAGGGGGAATACAGAGCTGTGTTCAGTTACCTGGATCTCTTCAATGCTGTGGACAATGAACATGTCTTGTAGATCCTCCATGGCGCCTTCCATCCAGTTGTTGAAAGGAGCTGCTCTCTTAGCAAACTCCAGGTGAAGTTGATCGATGGTTTCCAGCAATTTCTCAGTTCTCTGAAGATTAAATAGAAGCCAGTGTTATCACAGGCTAAATCAGAAAAAGTTCTCGGAACACGTAAAGATGCACTCTAGAGCAATAAACTATTAGCTGACATTTTGTCCATCACAACCCTCTCATCATGAGCATGTGTATACAAAAAGATTAACTGATGTCCAAATGATTAGGCTGAGCCCTGCAGGTCTCTGAAGTGCCTTCTGAATCAGAGGCACAATGTTCTCAAAGTATTTAAAATACTCTACCACGTGTGACTCTTGTACTTTTTTAAATTTTTATTTATTCATGTATTTGTCTATCTATTTTTGGCTGTGCTGGGTCTTTGTTGCTGTGGGTTTGCTTTCTCCAGTTGTGGCGAGTGGGGGCTACTCTTCGTTGTGGTTCTCGGCGTCTCATTGCAGAGGCTTCTCTTATTGCAGAGCATGTGCTCCAGAGCGCAGGCTCAGTATTAATAGCTGTGGCACAGGCTTAGTTGCTCCGTGGCATGTGAAACCTTCCCAGGGACCTGGGATCAAACCCACGTCCCCTGCATTGGCAGGCAGTTTCTTAACCACTAGACCACCGGGAAAGTCCCCACATCCTACCTTTTGAAGACTCAGAATCCACGTAGAGAATGCAGTAGGTGCTTTCAGCTAAAGCATACTTTAGAAGTTAGAGGACCTGATTCTCTAACCATGCTGGTTCACAGAAAATTCACAGTATCGTCCTCATTTTATGATCAACACTGTGCCCTTCCCAACAGTCACCTACCTAGAGAGGACGGAAGGAACTACAGTTTCATGTTCTTAAATCCTCATTCAGAATTTAACCTCTCTGCCTTTCTGCGCATTTGAAAGCACAAGGCTTCAAGTCACAGAGGACAATACTACGCTCGCTTCCTATGGCAGAAAGGCTGGCAAGCAGGCAGGGAGGCATCTGGAATCTAAAACTCTTCCATAGTTGGGAGTCATTTTTCCTCCTGTTCAAAAAATTTGAGCTTTCTCTGTCACATGCCCGGTCCTTCCTTTCTCTCAACGTTTTTCTTTAAGTGAATATAACATAGGAAGCCTGATATTACACGGTTAAAAGCTTCATCAGAGTCAGGGTGAAACGATTCAGAAAATTGCTAACTGCCTCTTTCTTCATGCCGTCTGAGTCTTCCATGGTGAGAGAAGACTGCATGTATGCATGCTCAGTCCCTTCAGTCGTGTCTGACTCTCTGCAACACTATGAACCATAGCCCGCCAGGCTCCTCCGTCCATGGGATTCTCCTGGCAAGAACACTGGGATGGGTTGCCATGCCCTCCTCCAAAGGCTCTCCCGGACCCAGGAATCAAACTCGTGCCTCCTCTATCTCCTGCACTGCAGCCAGATTCTTTACCACTGAGCCACGAAATCTTGAGAGATGATGAGGTTCAGCTAAAAACCAGCCACTTACTTCTGTTTCTCCAAGTCTTATACTTGAATAGGGCCAGATTCATCCTGATTCTGTTTCACATCCATTTTTACTTACCTCAACATGTGTTGCCATCTTCCCTTTGAATGTCTCCACTTTCATTCTTCCTTATTTCCTGACTCAGTCTCAGCTCAATTTACTCTTAGATAAGGACGCTGGGAAATTCACTGCCATTATTACTTCACAAAAATGAGTTTATACCATTATCTCATTACTGCTGGATTTTTGTATTTTTAATTCAAAAGAGCATGTTGTTGCCATGTGGATAAATGACAACAAAACCACCAGCTTCCCGTTTTCCTTGTTCTCCTGCTTTTCATGTTCTCTGTAGAAGCTTTATTCACTACACATGCTTTTTTTTTTTAATATTTATTTTATTTGGCTGTGCTCCGTCTTAGTTGTGGCACACAGGATCTTTAGTTGCAAGGGATCTAGTTCCCCGACCAGGGATCAAACCTGGGACCCCTGTATTGGGAGCATAGAGTCTTAGCCAGTGGAGCACCAGGGAAGTCCACAGCCAATCTGTTTTGGTTTATACACACCATGCCACAGAAAAACAAAATGAATAACAGTGAGTTAGTAAAAGAAACTCTATTAGAAGGTGTCATGACAACAGGTGGCCTGGAGACTCACCTCCAGGGCCTCTCTCCTCTTCTGAGTAAGTGTTCCCAGCCGGTCCCACTGGTCACAGATTTTCTGGCAGCGATCATTAACATTCACAGCATCGTGATAGTCCAGTTCACTATTAGAAGGGAAAATGAAGAATAACTTTCCCAGATGGCATGAAGAAAAGTGGACACAGGCTCAAAATAAATTGGTAGTAATTAAAAAGAAAAATAAGATGTAATGGAGAACGACCAGAGTATTTCAGGGTTTTGTTCAGCATTGCAAACATGATCGCTATTCTCTGACAGATCACAGGAAGAATTAGGAAAATTCTTGCTGGTCAACAGATTTCTAAACAGAGAGAAAAGCTGTCCTCTTGACACCTCAGGTTCACTTTATTCTGCCTTCACTTTCTTGGCCGGGCCCCTGGAGTGCATTATTTTTAAGTGGTGATGTACCTGTAAATGAAGCCAAGAATCTGACCTGAGAATAGTCCCGGGGACCGTGCTGAAGCCACGGAGACGGGAACATCAAATGAGTCATGGGGGAGGGAGAGGGGGATCAGCTTGCAACCCATTGTGTCCTTGGCTCCTCTCAAAGGGCACCAGGCTGGACAGAGCACCACGTCCTGGGGGGAAGGCGCGGGGCGGAGGTGCTGGGACTCTGAGCCCAGCAGCACCAAGCCCTTCCTCTCTGACAAGGACTGACTCATCTTATGCCACTCGTGTGACAGCAGGGACAGCGTGACTTCTGCCTCAACAGTCCCTGGTCCTCACCAGCCCTGCTGTACATCCTAACGGGATCTTTGTGAGGTGAGATAACCTGAATTTACCATTCAAGCAAATTATTGACGAGAAAGTAAACCTAGTGTCTCTGGGGATCCTGGACAAAATTTAATCACCCTTTTAGTTAGGATGAAAGCAAGACTCAGGGAGGCTTATAGACATCTTCAGGCAATGTCTTCTTTCAAAACGGTCCAAAGTGAGGCTTTTAGGAAATTCCCTCCTATCGGACCAAATCCATTTCCCTGAAGTTTATTCCTTCTTTTGACTCTAAATTAAGGCAATGGCTGTTTGTTAACCTGCTTTTTATTCTCTTAAACAAAATTAACTCATCTTTATTGAATGTCACTGTTTCTGAATAAAGGAGATGCATGTGTTGTGATGTGAGTATGCTTTCTGTGAGTAAAAAACTCGCAATCATCTAAAGAATACAGTTCTTAAGAGCAGCTTTATACACATGTACACACACAGACACACATACACACATACACACACACCACTAACTTAGACTGAGATTCTGCAATTATTATAACCAGAAAATCAAAACCAACCAAAACATGCCAGCAATGTGCACAGCCCTGAATACAAAGTGAAAAGGATATGGCTCTTCAAATGCAACTATTAAAGAGCAGAAAGATTTCAGAACTAAAAGTCCAGGAACCCTCTACTGATCCACAGTGGAGGCATCGAGCACAGCTTTCTGTGATTATCATCAGGGCAAACATTTATCTCTCTTTCTAATTCATACATACTAGTTCTACACACGGAGAAGGCAACGGCACCCCACTCCAGTACTCTTGCCTGGGACATCCCATGGATGGCTGGAGGAGTCGGACACGACTAAGCGACTTCACTTTCACTTTTCACTTTCATGCATTGGAGAAGGAAATGGCAACCCACTCCAGTGCTCCTTCCTGGAGAATTCCAGAGACAGAGGAGCCTGGTGGGCTTCCATCTATCGGGTAGTGCAGAGTCGGACACGACTGAAGCGACTTAGCAGCAGCAGCAGCAGCAGCTCTACACATATCAAGTTTCAAGGACTTAGGGTGCGCATAGCTGTGCAGGGTATTTTCTTTTCTTTTGTACTTTGAGGATGGCATAAACATTCATTATTTTAGAAAAGGTAAAAAGGAAAGGGAGACTAACAACATTAAGATGAACACAGGTTTAGATTCTGTGGTTCCTCTCTTGAGTGAGTCAAGAAATACATATTGGGGATGCCAGGAATAATAATAATAATATAAAATTGTTACTTAATTTTTATGAGCAATACTTGAAACCATCCCAAATTATTTATGGGAACTATGATATAACATTAAATTGCTTGTGTTTCTCTCCCTTTTTTTTATTTGAAATTGTTAACAAGCAGCCAGACGGCCAACATTCAAGAAGCATAAGAAATAAGACAACGGTAAAGCCACAAATACAGTGAAAAACTGGATATGAAGGCCACAAATATTTAAGAATATATTTGGGCAAGGCTGAATAAGAAGATACTCTTAAAAGAGGCCATCTCTGTTAATTAAGGAATTCGCTCCAGTTCAAACGGAGGAACATGAGAGTCTTAAAATGTAACATTATCATAAGAAACATTTACTATGGGTTGTTTAAAGTTATCATTATGTAACAGGCTCTAAAAGTTGTACGATCTATCAGTGGTAATAATGAGGGATAGAGAAGTAGGGAATGGAATTCTGTATTTATGAAAAGGAGCAAGGACCTTAAAAAAAAAAAGGAAGAAGGGGGCTTAGGAACAACAGAGCAGCCCCTCTCTGGAAGGATGGCCACAGCCAGAGGCAGCATCTGGATCAGCGGGACCTACAACACCCACTGGGGCTGAAAGTACCCTGGCCTCAACCTCATGCTAGCTCCTCCCATAAACTAAAGAGCATGAAAATGAGACGGCACTTATTTGATGACAAAGGAAAGTGCAGCCTTAATATCTCTTCCTTTGGCGGCGTCTTGGTCTTTGGTTCTGGGGCGGGGGGTAATATGGGCCATCTCATGCACCCAGGCCTGGGTGAGGCCCCCTTTGCAAGCCATGCTCCCATCCTGAGTGCTTGCTTCGCATCCTCTTGGAAGTGGAGCTGCCTGTGCTGGGCGTGGGGGTGCTGCCCGACGGATGGACTCAGGGACACTACCAAAACCAAAGGACCAGCGCAAAAGTCAGTGTCACTCTTTAAGGAAAAAAAAAAAAATAGGACCTAGACTGTCACTCAGCCATTAAAAAGAATGAAATAATGCCAGTTGCAGCAACATGGATGGACCGAGAGATTGTCATACTGAGTGAATCAAGTAAAGACAGAGAACGAGAAATACCCTATGACATCCCTTATACACAGAATCTAAAAAGGAATGATATAAATGAACTTACTTACAAAACAGAAACAGACTCACAGATTTAAAGAACAAACTTATGGTGGCCAGGTGGGGGAAGGAAGGGGGAAAGGGACAGTTAAAAGTTTGGGATGGACATGTACACACTACTATATTTAAAATGGATACAACAGAGACCTACTACATAGCACATTGGCTCAATGTTATGTGGCAGCCTGGATGGGAGGGGAGTCTGGGGGGGGAAATGGATACATGTATATGTATGGCTGAGTTTCTTTGCTGTTCACCTGAAACTACCAGGACACAGTTAATCTGAAAGTGAAACTCTTATCGCTCAGTTGTGTTCGACTCTTTGCGAACTTGTAGCCCTCCAGGCTCCTCTGTCCGTGGAATTCTTCAGGCCAAGAATACTGGAGTGGGTAGCCATTCCCTTCTCCAGGGGATCTTCCTGACCCAGGGATCTCCTACATTGCAGGCAGATTCTTTACTGTCTGAGCCACCAGGGAAGCCCTGATACCCCAGTACAAAATATAAAGTTGAGGGGGCGGGGGGGAAACTAATACAAAATAAAAAGCTTAGGAAAAAATAAAAAAAAAAAAACCAGGACAAATCCCATCACAGCATCCTTTGGCTTGGATCAACATTTAGGACAGGACAGGAAAGGCGGGCCCCCACGGCTCCCTCCCTGGGAATGCCCGGGGAAGCTCGCTGTGGGGTCCTTGCTCGGACCCAGGGCTCACTGTCAGCGGCAGCACCCGCAGGCAGCACGTACTTGAGCTCCTGGGCGATGGCAGCAATCTGCTCCACGCGGTCCTGGTGCGCGGCCAGGTCGCTCTCGAAGGCTTCGTGCTTCCGCAGCAGAGCCCGCACTTCCGTCAGGGTTGATGACTCGTAATCCTTCTGCAGCAAGATCTGCTCTTTGCCTGCAATGGTTGCAGCAAGGGAGTGTCAGGGCTTCGGCCTCTTGGCAAAGTCCTGGGTCGTTTCAGAGAACCAAGAGAAGGGAGAAAGAAGGCCAGCCCTGAAGAGGCAGAGATAATGTCTCAGCTAGAATTCAGGCTGTCACTCTGCTAAGGAGGCCGTGGGCCCCTGTGTGTTCTGGAAGCGGGGAAAGCACACTGCGTGCATGCTAAGTCACTTCAGTCGTGTCCGACTCTTTGCGACTCTAAGGACTATAGCCTGAAGCCTTCTCTGGCCATGGAATTCTCAGGACACAATACTGGAATGGGTTGCTGTGCCCTCTCCCAGGGGATCTTCCCGACCCAGAGACAGAAGCTCCATCTCTTAAGTCTCCTGCACTGCCAGGCGAGTTCATTACCATGAACACCACCTGGGAAGCCCAGAAAGCATGCTGAGCACATTCTAAATAACAAGTCTGTGTTACTCCTAAAGAAGTATCTGACTTTCCTGTGTGATGCTCAGTTAAGCTGGTAATTACCAGCCCATGACAATTATCTGGGATTATTAGATAAAACACTCGTACTCTTATTTGTCTGCCCAAGGGTTCAACCATATTAGCCCAATTCTGCTTGCTTGAAAACTATTTTTTTAATGAGATTAAATGCAGCCTGTGATTTTTTTTCTAATAACAATAGAAAAATTTCTCTCCGAAACTGTCTCCCCACAAATGTTTCTTAAGTCAAGGAACTTCTGTGGTTATAACTGGACCCATTTTTATTCCCTGGTTGATGGCCTTTAAGAAAGCAATTTCACAAAGCTAGACATGGAAAGCAAATGTTCACACGTTGAATGACGACAACGCAGCACTGACCATGTGCCAAATGCCAACTGAAATACCTTATAAATATGAGCTCATTAAATCGTCACCAAAACCCTGTAAAGCAGGGACAACTGTCACCCCACTCTGCAGAGGACACTGAGGCCCTGAGAGGTAAGAAGCATGCAGGGCGCACCGTCGGGAGGTGTCAGCTCTAGGACGCCAACCCGCCTGGCTGCACGTCTGGGTGACCGTCCTGCTGCGCAACGTGGACAGTCAAGCAGTACAACAGCAAAAGGAACCCAAAGGATGAGGGAAACCCCTCTGCCCCTTTCTCAAAACAGATGACCATGTCACGAGGAAAACCGTACCTTGTGTTCTTTTCTTGCCAGCAGATTTTCTAAGTGGGAAATTGTGTTGCCTTTTTAGCATTTAATAAAACATCTGTCTGCAGAAGCTGGTTTCTGGGCCAGGGCTGTCTGACCCACAGTTAGGGAATAAACAGATGATTGTGGAATCAGACAGAAGAAAGTGGGATGAGTCGGGAGGAGGCTGGGCCTTAAGGAGGAGGAGGCCTGGCTGTGTAGTTAAGTGTGGGAAGAATGTACTATGAGTCCTGTTTGGTGAAAAACATCCATCTTCATATCTACTCTTTTTTTTTTTTTGGCTGCACAGTGCAGCTTGCTGGATCTCAGTTCCCTGACCTGGGATTGAACCTGGGCCACAGCGATGAAAGCACTGAGTCCTAACTGCTAGACTGCCAGGAAATTCCCCAGACCCACCTCCTGAAATACCCTAGGACCTGGGACAGCAAACCAGAAAGGGGCGAGGACAGCTGCCTGCAGGGTCACAGGCACCAGGGACAGAGGTCACTGCACACACACATGGCTCTGTCCGCATCCCAACCCTGATTTTCCAGGAGCCCCACCGTGCCCCAAGGCCTCACCGTACGCCCAGCTTTCATGCGTGGATGCCTTCTGCCGGAACTTCTCAGCCAGGTGCTCCACGCGCTCCAGCCTCCGGATCTCGTTCAGCAGCCACTCCTCGTAGCCCTTCTCCGCCTGCTCCAGCCGCTGCCAGGCGCCCGCAATGTCCTGGGATGGTTGGGGGCAAGCCCAGCACATCCGTTATGTTTTGGCCCCCTGGGCTCCCCTGCGATCCCCTCTGTGATGTCAGCGGCATTTTCCTTGGTGTCTTGTCCTTCTTTCGCGCTCTGTACTCCCCACCCACCCCAAATAACCATCCCCATGTTTTGGCTTCTAAACATCTTCATTATCACCAGGCCTTTTTGGACTAAGATGGCCCTTCTCATCAGTGGACAGATATCAAATGCTTCTCCAGATGTGGACAAAGGCTTACACACTTTAATTTTCTGGCCACTAGCTGAAGCCGCAGAATGACTCAGCCCCAAAATGACTCAGAGACTGGGCTCTACCAGCCGTCAACTGGTTCCCAGGCATCACACATGCGCCAGGCACTGTGGGAACCTTTGATATAAGAGTGGACAGCATCTCTAAAGTTCCCAGGGCCCCGGTGTAGTTTTCATGATTGTGGTGGGGGGTGGAAAGAAAGACAACAAATAAGGAATTAAACAAGCAAAACTATTTCTGACAGTGATGTGCTGCTGAGGGAAAACAACTCACAGTCCAGTGGCACTAGTGAGGGCATGTGAGAGCGGTTCCGTTAGGCAGGTTACTGAGCAGAGACCCTCTGAGGAGCTAGCCTTAGAGTCGAGACCTCAGGGATGGAAAAACCAAGTTCATGATGAAGGGAGGAATGAGCTAAAGGCCTGTGGAAGGGGTGCACTCTGGGCTTGGGAAGGACCAGGTGGTGTGTCCATAGATGGGTGAGGGGCAGAGCAGCCGGAGATGAGGTCAGCAGGATGGGGTGGGGGGTCAGGCCACGTCAGATCCCAGAAAAGGGATCTGGATCTTATGCCAGATACTTTAGAAAGTCACTGGAGGGTTTTGAGAAGAAAGGAGACATACTCTGATTTATGTTTTTAAAAGATGGGGACTTCCCTGGTAGTCCAGGGGTTAAGACTCAGTGCAGGGGATGTGGGTTTGATTCCTCGTTGGGGAACTATGCGATTCCACATGCCACAGGGCACCTGAGCTGGCGTGCCACAGGAAAAAAAATTTTAAACAGATGATGGCAGCTGTTATGTAGAGAATGCATTTTAGGGGGGAAAGAACAAGAAAAGCAAGCGAGGAAGTTACTGCAGGGTCCAAAGAGAGGCACGGGTGGCTTAGCACAGGCAACACCAGCAGAGGTAGAGAGAAGCGCTCAGATTCAAGGGGTGATCCCGAGCCAGTGGAAACTGCTGAGGAACCAGATGCAAGAAAGGGACAGAATGGGAGGATCTGAGATGACACCTGGGTCTGGAGCTTTAGCAACTTAGGGGTCAGTGATGCCATTTACTCAGACAGAGCTCACTGCAAAAGGACTCCTGGATGTTAGGTTTTGAGACATCCAAGTGGACCTATGAATCTGGAACTGGGGCAGAAATCAGAGCTGGAGATGTCAACTTTGGGAGATGTTGCCATTATAGCTGGTAATTAAAGCCACAAGGCTGGATGAGTTCACTTGCAGGTGTCAAGACAGAGGAGAAAGTCAGGAGCCCTTGACCCAGAAACCATCTGCCTATAGCCTCAGGGGAGGAAGCAAAGCTGTGAGCAGTGACTGGAAGGACTCGGTGGTCAGGGAGGAGGAACTCAGCTAAGTTCAAGAGTGGAAGGAGTTTCAAGGAAGTCACGGTCACAGCAACAGAGAACATGAAAACAGAAGGGACCCATGGGTTGTCAACATGGATCCTGCTGACTTTGAACAGGACAGTCTTCCATGCATGTGGGGATGGAAGCCAGATTACTTGCTGCAGGTTGAAGAGTCAACGAAGTAAAGGAACAGGAAGGAACCAAAAATGAGGACCAAAAAGAATCCTCTCTGGAGGCCCCGCTGCAAAGGGAGCTGAGAAACAGGACAGATGCTGTGGGGAGATGTGGAGTCACAGGAGGTTTTCATTTCTGTCTGGCAGATTCTAGACTGCTTCCTAATGCGGATGGGAAAGATTCGGAAGAGTGGGAGAAACTCATATGCAGAGAGGGAGGTAAACGTAGGACTGAGCCCTGGAGAAGGTGACCTGCGGAGGTGGTAACAGGAGGGAACAGAGGTATGTGATGGAGATGCTGGTCCACCCAGAGGCGGGGAGGGAAGACAAAAGCACTGTCAATCTGGAACTGACTCAATGCCAAAGTGTATTTTAATAGCTAACTTTCAAGGAAATCCACAGGGTGAAGGTGAAAATGGCAATGAATCCCAAGAATGAAGGATGTGCCTTTCTCTTGAATTACCACCGAGGCCTTACAAATGCCCTGCACGGTCTATCTGAAGAGGATGAATAAAGGACCAAGTAAGAAAATGAAGGCTATCATCACCGAGGAGCACCTGTCCTTCGGTCCTGGTCATACTTCAACCCTGAAGCTGCATCATTGGCATTACATGATGCTGCAAATGGAATTTTCCCACAACAGAACAAAGTAAAAACAGCATCATCAGCTTGGACTAATACATACAACTACTTGGGTAAATTGATTCCAAGTGTTCCGATGCTTTACCCAGGACAGGCCAAGTATGAGCCCGAGTAGCTCGCAGCGAACATTACTTGCTCTCCGCTACTGTCACTGTGGCTGAGTTCAGTCCAGAGAGGAGGTGGCTGTGGACCTCACCCTGGTCCTGCTTTGTTTTTGTTGCATGCATGCTCAGTTGTGGCCAACTCTTTGCAACCCCATGGACTATAGCCTGCTAGGCTCCTCTGTCCATGGGATTCTCCAGGCAAGAATACTAGAGTAGGTTTCCATGTCCTCCTGCAGGGGATCTTCCCGACCCAGGCATGAACTTGAGTCTCCTGCATCTCCTGCACTGGCCCGTGGATTCTTTACCACTAAGCTGCCTGGCTTCTCTGGTCCTGCTTAGTCAATATTTATACTATAATAAGAAAGAAAAGAGCAGCGTGGAAAGTGCTACTCTAACCAAGAACCTGACTGAAGAGCTGTAAAAAGGCATCCCGGAAATTCGTGCTCAAATGTCTTGGACGGAGGGCTCTACCAGCTCTGCCTCCACCAGGTTCCCTCTAGATACTTGATATTTAAATACATACACAGGGCTGAGCCTCTGTCCTCTCACTATGGATTGTACATGTCCCTTAGATCCTAAGTCACTGCGTAGAGCCGGGATTCTGAATACGGAGCACATCCAATGTGATGTAAAAAGCCAATGAAGCAGGAAAAAAAAAACAAGGAATGCAATGTCATCTAGGGGAGTCCAACCCCAGAGGTGCAGAGCTTCTTACTACACCTTGTAACATGCAAACTACCTCCATGCCCTGCAGCGCTTAGAACAACCTTCAGCATGATCTTTGTGCCAATAATTAAGCTGCTACAAGATGAACAATTCCTGAGAGCTAGTGGAGTTTCCTACTTTATTCTACCCGAGATGAAAAATGCAAAGAAAAAAAAAATAACAACACTTGACAATCCGTGTTCACCCTGTTTCTCACCCTCAGGGAGCGAATGGACAAGACCGCGGGGGCCGGTTTCCTTTACCTCACTCGCTAGCCTCTCATATTCTTCCATCAGCCTCTCATTCTCTTGATTCACAGCAAGAACCTTACATATCCTGTTAGCCGCTGTCTCAGCCTGTAAAACACAATAGGTAAACAGGACGGCTCTGTCGACAGGGACGTACATACACAAGGCGGAAGGCGGCAGGGTGGAGGTGGCGTGTGCTGTGGGCGGAAGGCGGCAGGGCGGAGGTGGCGTGTGCTGCACATGGTGCAGGTTCTAGGTTCTGGTGGGGTAACCCTGAGGATATGGCTCTTTCACACTACAGGTCACTGCACTCCTTTGGGACAGTTTCATACAGACGTACAGAGCAAGGTGAATATACTGTAGGGAATAACAGGAAGATCAGCGTTAGTTGAAAACATGAGCTTTGTGGAACATCGAACAAGTTAGTAACAGAAATCGATGGGTCGCAGAAACAAAAATCTCTGGTCCCTGGGCGTCCACCTGAGCCCTCCCAAGGGTCCCCAACTTCCGGGATCTAATGCCTGATGAGCTGATGTAATAAGAATAGAAATAAAGTGCACAGTAGATCATCCCGAAACCATCCCCCACCGTACTACATGGAAAAACTGTCTTCCCCGAAGTCGGTCCCTGGTGCCAGAAAGGTTGGAGACTGCTGCTCTAACCAACCTCAAAGCTACAGGACAGGAACTCTCCAGTTACATCAGATATCAAAGCAGAGAGGACTGGGTTCTGAATACATATGTCACTGCCCTAAGCTCACAGAAGCCCTCTTCTCCCAAAATGAACACATAGAATGTGTTGCTGGGATCCTTTCTCAGAACAGAACCTGCTTTAAGACTTTGTTTAATCCGCCTGAGTAGCTGTTGTGGTATCAATAACTTTCTATTGTCCTTCTGTGGGGAGCTTGAGCTAGGAGTGGCCACCTTAAACCATGACCATGAGACCCATCTGGCTTCCAGCCCTCCTGCCTCATCCCAAGCCTTGCTTCTGAAACCCTCATAGGGGCCAATTTCCAATTACTACCATTTGCTGGAGACGGTCTTATAGAGTTATAGAGATCACAGAAATAATACATCCCTTGTCCACCCCCATCTATAAGAACACTGCAAGTAGAGATACGGGAAGAGGCAGGAGGCAAAAACAGGGGACCAGGGAGAAAACAGAGGGACATCTACCTGTGATGTCCCTCAGGCTGCTGGTTAAGGAGTATGCTTTTTTTTTTTTTTTTGAGGTTTTAACACTGTTATCGTTTCACTATTTCAGTTACATTAATATTCGTCTTGAAAGATGTTTGAACAGGTCACCGAACAGTGAAGGGCATCCAGGGAGAGGAGAACTATTAATAAAAATGGGCCCTGAAAAGGTGTCCACTCCTCTGGTCAAATCCCCCTCACCGCTCAATCAATGCAGCCCAATATTCATGGTTCTTGCTCTTCCCAAAGCATGAATATGTCCCACAATTGACTAGTGAAATATGAGCAGTATCTCAGAAGGACAGAAAGCTAAGAACACTTCAAGAACTTGAAAGGTAAAGCTGTTATGTGAAAAAAAAGCATTCACAGTTTTGAACTTGCCAAGTTAGGTCACTGCAAAACACTCAGAAAGAGTCCCAGGTAAGATGTAAGTGCATGAACACACACCCAGGTATGCACGCGTGTGCTCGCACGCACACGTAAACACGTAACTGAAACCAGTGCACGAGGGCAGCGTGGCAACCGGACAGACGAGGGTTAAATACCTGCTCCGCGCCCGCGAAAGCATGGTAGAAGCAGGAAACATATGTCATGATAGCTCTTTCGTCGGGCTTGGGAGTGTTCACAATGTCTGAGGGAGGGAAAAATAACACAGAGAACAGACATACACACAGAGGAAGAGCAGAAACCAGGGTGAACAAAGGGAAGAACAAACTGGTTTACACTTGACTTTCTGTGTTTTTGGGGGCCCACCATCCTGACCTTTAGGAAGGCTGTAGAGAACTGAACGCGTGCGAACACAATGCTTTTGACCAGCACATTTCTTTTTACATCGTCAAAATGAGGGTTTCTCTCCCACCCTGGGTGGGTTTTTTTTTTTTTTTTAAGTGCAGGCAAGGTATTCCTATGGGAACCCGGGTACTGCCTATTAGAGTTGGCTCCTACTTCCTAATGACCTGTGGGATCCTGCCTTTTAAGTGAATCACGTCATCTGCCACTGTGGCTGTGAGCAAGGTGTGTCCCTTTGCAAGATGCAGGAGGACATGTAGACCTCTCTGGCCCCACTGTGGCCACCACTTCCCCTCCCCTCCCTAATAATCCTTGGCTTTCTGCTCTGTGCACAGCCCTCACTTAAACGGGCATGAAGTTCACTGAAGACAGCACATTTTCTAAACCTTCATACTTACCATGCCATTGATAGAAACCACCCCGAGTAACAACTTCTAAAAAGAAGGGTCTACATGACTTGAACTTCTTACTATAACTCTTGCCGCCATGAGTAGGAGATGCCAAGACAACAACCAGGAAGAGAGAAAACAGAACCACGGGAACATACGCTCTTCCTTTCTCACCTTGGCCACCCCATTTTTGGCTGAATTATTAAGCTTTCTAACTTGAGACTCAGTACAGTCACAGACAGAATGCAGTTTAAAAACGTGCCGTGTAATTCCCCAAGGTGAAAGCTCATCATTGGATTTCCAGAAGATATCAATAGGATGTTGGCTTGTGAAACAGCATGGAACCTTCTAGAAAACGAACATGAATGGCATACTACTTACTGCATAGACAGAACGTTTCAAAGAAAAAGACTGAAAAAAACAAACAACTACTTCCTTGGAACCAGATGGATCTCCTTACTCTCAGGAGTTGGGGGATGGGGAAGAGAAAAACAACTGAAGAAAAAAATCAAGACACAGAAGGTGAGAGGTGAGTGGCGACTTATGTTTCACATCCTCACCTGCACGCCAGCAAAAGCACGATAGTAACAGGAGACATGAGTCATTATGGCTCTCTCATCAGGTCTGGCAACGTATACTAAATCCGTGTGGAAAAAAGAAGGTTAACTGCTTGGATGTTCCAACAGCAGCAGGCCTCTCTGAGAGGCCAAAGTCTTGAATCTTCCCCCTTGCCCACACACTTCTGATGTTCAAACTTTGGCTCAAATCAAAGAAGTCACATGTGCAAATTCCTTACTCTGTGTGCACGTCTAAGAACTGCCAGAGAGAAGGGCACGGTCAGCTCAGAAGAGCCCTAAACAAGCAAGTAAGTCGCACCCATGCCTGGAGTGGGAACTCCAGAATTCCACACACAACTGTGCTCCCTCCCTCTGGACAGAGGGGGCGTCCCGGGGTCACCAGGGGGCCTCCGGCAGGTCCACACAGACCATGAGCACCAGCAAATCTGCATCTGGTGCTCACTGGAGGGAGGAACATAGAGAAACAACTCTCACAGCTTTTTAAAAAGTGTGGAAGGTACTTAAGACGGGAAAGAATCTCACCAGTTTTTATTATAGGTTCATGGGTGGGTAGCCCAATTAGCTACTCCATTTAGAGTTCAGAGATCCTCGCAAATGACAGGAAGAAAGGTCAAGAGCAGTGGGAGGGGTAGGGGGGTGGGATGGAGGCAAGGATTTGCCAAAGCGATTAATGATCTGGGGGGAGTAAACTGGTATTTAAGACATTACAATGAAAGAGTGACAGAGGGAGGAACCTGTTACTACGAAGCTGTGGGGATGGCGAGTCCAGACGCAGGTGGCAAACACACAGAGGATAACTAACGATGGGGGAAGATCTGCTGGGGAGCTGGTTACACCACCGCACGCCCCACACCCAAGCCCCTCAAGGTCATAACTCTTTCGCCAGAAGACTCTTACAGAAACTACTCTGCAAAGAAAATAATATCATACATAAGCATTTTTCTGAACCATTAAAAACAAAACAAAAAAAGAAAAATAATAAGAGGCAATGATGTTACAAAGGAGCATTAAACGAACAGAGTACCAACATACATATCCCATGTACTCAGGATAAGCAGACGATACGCCCAGACCAGGACTCAGACTAAAGGAGAGCCAGAAGCAAGAGGATGATCAGCCTCCAGAGTAACAGGGTAATTCCAAGCTCACCCTCCACTGTCAGAAGTCACGGAGGCATCAGTGAAGGAAAAGATAAATTTACTATCACTTGTTTTTTCCTCTCTTCAGTATCCTAGTGGTTCACTCAAGAGGTAAACTCTGCACAGGTATTTACTGTATGTAAAGTTTAAAGGTCAGTGCACCCAAATGTAAACGTAGGTCAGAAGATGGATGGACAAGAAGAAAAAGGTACTTTTTCTATGTTGAGACTAGATTGTTTCATTGCCTTGCTCCCTCTAACGAGTTTGTGAAAAACCGTAAGTAGATTCTGAAGAATGTATTCAAGTGTGTTCAACACACAGTATCGCAGGTGTTTGATAAAATGGCCATTAACAGACGGGCAGAACCAGACTACTCACTGACTGATCACCGCCTGGGTTACACTGTGGCCCTCCAAAGGACAGGCGGAGTCCTGCTTCCTGGCACCTATGAATGTGACCTTATTAGAAGTGGATCTTTGCAGATGTGATCAGGTTAAGATGAGGGCATGCTGGAGAAAGACGCACCCTTAGTCCCCGGTGACCAGTATCCTTTAGGAAGAGGGAAAAGACACAGAACCAGATGCAGTAAAGGCAGTCGAGAGACTGGAGCAATGCTAAAAGGAGCCGAAGGACACCTGGGGCTTCTAGACGCTGGAAGAACAAGAAGAGGTCCTCCCCCACAGACTCTGGAGGGACAACGGCCCTGCCAACACCGTGATTTCAGAGCTACAGTTTATAGAACTAAGAGAGAATACATTTCTGTTGTTTCAAGTCACCTGCTGCTGCTGCTGCCAAGTCACTTCAGTCGTGTCCGACCCTGTGCGACCCCATAGACGGCAGCCCACCAGGCTCCCCTGTCCCTGGGATTCTCCAGGCAAGAACACTGGAGTGGGTTGCCATTTCCTTCTCCAATGCATGAAAGTGAAAAGGGAAAGTGAAGTCGCTCAGTCGTGTCCGACTCTTCGAAACCCCATGGACTGCGGCCCACCAGGCTCCTCCGTCCATGGGATTTTCCAGGCCCTACTTAGAGGTATTTTGTTAGGGCAGCTGTGATACAGTCACCAAAAATAAGGAAGAAAAGAAGATTGACAACTGACTAGAACTAAGCTCTTCGTTTTCCCCCAACAATGCTAATCAGCAGAAGCAACAAAACAGAATAATAAGAGTAACAACAAGCACAGTAATATAAATTCTTTGAGGGCTGGGCCCTGCCTTATCCATCTCATCATCCCCTGCAGCATCTCCAGGGTCTTGTATATGGTGGGTGCTCATCAAGTATCTGCTAAGTGAGAAGTGATTCATGCCTAAGTGAAATGCAATAAGTGAATGATGTCCACGTATATGCACTTTCAATGCTGTGCCAAGGCAAAACACACAAACTCGTCTCACAAAAAGGGCAGGAAAAGTACTGAAGCCAGTCCCCAGCATGAGGGCTGCTAATATACTGAGAGGTTCCAGCTCTAACGAAGCTAAATTTAACTCGAACAAATTAAAGATGAAACGTCAAAGTCTGAGAGGCACACAATGGTTAACTGTTCTATAGCCTACATTGTGATTCCATAACTTCTAGTGGGAAGGGTTTTTTTCCCTTGTGCAGTCTTAAAGCTTAAGGAGATTTATTTGTTAAATTTCTGCCTATGTAGTTAAAAAAAGAAGTAACTTTATGTTGTTTAATAAATTATATTAAGATAGGAAGCTTTCCATTGAAAATCACAAACCAAAGCATTCCATTTCTTTGCCAAAGTTGAACCTTTTACCAAGTCCTTTCACTATAGTCTTGCTGGCTCGGTTTTGAGTAGGATTCTAAAAAATAATTTTGAACTACCTACACATGAAATATTCTAATAATTATGAGGCCAATGACAGAAACTTCTAAGGGACCCCAGTGCTTCAGATGTAACCTAGCTATACAATTTACAAGTCCGCATGTGTGGCTGTAACATAGGGAGCCCACAGATTTTCTGTAAGTCAGTAAACACAATTTTCATCTCACCTTCTGCATCCAACATTTTGGGAATATCCAGGTGCTTCTCTGCTATTTCCATGGCCAGGTTGATATTTCCTATTGGGTCATCCTGCATGGAAAAGAATATAACCAGCTTTTTAACATGTTTTTTTGAACAGCACTTAATGAATTTTTTTTATATGCCTCATTTTGGGGATGAAACTTTCCCATCCATACATAACCACAATAGTATAAGATTTTCTTTCTTATCTTTTCCCAAACACTTCAAACATTTAGAGAAACATCAAAAATAACATAAAAATTACTCAATCCATGCACACTTTATAAAATGTGAGCAAAAAGTCTGAGAGAACAGATACTGTGTGGCTGGGAGGAAAGTTGTGAGATATCCTCTCATGAATGGGGGGGGAGGGAAACACCCTGGATACCTTAGCATTTATTTCCAACTCTTGATAACAAAAATTTAGATGATTCCAAAAGGAAGCATGAAACATACATTTTTTTCCAGATCTGGAAGGTGGTCATGGAGAATATTTATTAGTACAACACTAACTTTACATTTATTTATGTTTTAAATACAAGAAAATTCTGCTTTTAGCCTGCTGTGGAACTTTTAGATCACTGAATATTGTTACAACATAGCTAAAAAGAGCCAAAGTTTGGTTTGGAGAATATTAAATTTTAAAAATCAAATTATTCAAGAAACCATAGAAACAATATTGTAAATGAAAACTGTGAAGAAATTTTTGGCATACATTGACATGAATCCACCACGGGTGTACACGAGCTCCCAAACATGAACCCCCCTCCCACCTCCAACCCCACATCATATCAATGTATGCCAAAACCAACAGAGTACTGTAAAGTAAAATAAAGTAAAATGGAAGCTCTAAAAAAAATAAATAAATAAATAAATGAATAAAATAAAACAAATAGCACATGGTTCTTAAGGAAAAATAAAATAAAATGCTTGCAAATGTCAAAAAAAAAAAAGAAATTTTTGTTCTTATGACTGTGTTTGTCATCCACAGTCAAACTGGTTAAATATATATGTAACATAACAAAGTATATTTAACCAGAAGTTTTTAACTGAAATACTGAAAAATTAAAAGATATATTTAATATTTCTTCTTTTTATCTTCTAAAGAGATTAAGTATCATGAATCTGAAATGGGATGGGGGAGTATATAATACAGAAAAATAAAAATGAGAAGAAATGTTAGTCCAGAGATGACTCTAATGAACTTTACTATCAAAGCCATTTAAACATTTCAGAACCTGCAATGTTTTGCAATGAGAACGATCACTTTGATATGGTGAAACATTTAAAACATGCAGGCTTCAAAGACGTTCAGTGCTCAAGGAAGAAACCAAAGCAAGCCTCCTGGCCTCTCAGAGTTTACTATCATTTCAGGCAAAACGTTTTTTCAATTCCATGTTGTCTTCACAAAACATATGATCCTTTTATTAAAAGCAGCCATATAATAAGGGGAGTCTTGGCTGCACATTTTATGCAAATTTTATAAAGCCAAATAGATGAGTAAAAGTTTCTTTTTGTTCTTAACACAGAAGAAAAATTTCAGCATTAAAAGCAAAGCAATAATTCAGAGACTTTGTGAATGGTATCTCACTGAGAATGTGACTTGACATAAAACACGGCAATTCAGTGTTTTCTTGGCTCAGCTACTGGTATGTGACCCTGGGTAAATTACAAAATTCTCCTCTTCTTCATCTGTAAATCTGGGGTAATAAGAGTACCAACTTCATTGGCACGTTACATTACATAGTTTACCATGCGTTAAGAAGACTGCAAGACTATTTGTGCATGTACGTGCATGCATGCTCAGTGGCTTCAGTTGTATCTGACTTTGCAACTCCAGGGACCATAGCCCGCCAGGATCCTCTGTCCACAGGATTTTCCTGGCAAGAATGCTGGAGTGGGTTGCCATGCCCTCCTCGAGGGGATCTTCCCAAACCAGGGACTGAACCCGTCTCCTGCACTGGAGGCAGATTCTTTATTGCTGAGCCACCGGGGAAGCCCTTCTATATGTATAGTATACAAAAGTATATGTATTAATATTAAAAGTAATACCCAGATGTATGACACATACGAATACATACATAATAAACATATATACTTATTAAGAGCCTACTCTAGAGCTTATCAAAGTATTAACTGGTATTGTTAATTATTATTTTTTTTACTGATCATAGGTGGCCAATTACCACATGTCTCTTGACCTTTCATAATAAAAACTTCCCCGGTGGCATCAGTGGTAAAGAATCCGCCTGCCAAGGCAGGAGACACAAGAGATTCAGGTTCAAGCCCATGGTTGGGAAGATCTTCTGGAGTAATGGAAATGGCAGCCTACTCTAGTATTCTCGCCTGCAGAATTCCATGGACAGAGGAGCCTGGCAGGCAGAGGAGGCTGGCAGGCTACAGTCTATGGGGCTGCAAAGAGTGAAAAAAATATACACTGTCTCTACGTTTCAGAATGACTCTGGGATGAGAGTATACACTTGGGGAAGCTGAAAAACTCCGGCTGCCCATTGCCTTCGGCAATCTTCCACTTGAGGACCACAGTTCTCACCTTCAGGACACAAGTGCATTTTTCATATGCTACCCCATGGTCAGTGAAGACAGGTCAGGGGGAGGGTGGTGAGCATGTGACAACTGCAAGGGGGCCAAAGCCAGCACACTCTTCCACCCCACCCCCCACGGGCCACACCGTGAGAGAAGCATGCAGCAAAGACCAGATTCCACACCAAACACAGCAACTCGAGGTGCACGGCCAGCCAAGCACACCAGCAGCGGGGGGAAATGTGCCTGACGCCCTGGCAGGAATGGTCATGGGGCGTCTTTAGTCTTTACATGGCCTTATTACTGGGCGGATAGACTGTCCACTGCAAGATTTAGAAGGGGGCAGGATTTCTTTTTTCCATCACAAATCATGTGTGCAAACTATTTTAAAGAAAGAATTCAGACTATTTGAAACTCAAGCGCAATAAAAGCTTAAGCTTAAAAGGAGAATGAAACTTTCCTAAGCTGAAAAAAATGAAAACTTTCGTAAGCGGAATTTTTTGAGAAGAGAAGAACAAAAATCCCCCAAACCTCTTTTCTAAGGGTGCAACTAACACCTTACGTCAACAGCAAGGTAATTATGAAGCATCTCTTGTGTGAGAAACAAGTTAATCAACTCTGAGTAAATAGGTCAGCAACTAAATCCTTCAGAAAAGATAAAAGGAATTTAAATACAAGGTTTGGGGGTATCTGCATCTCCTTCCCCAGATAGATACTTCACTTCCCATATTTTCAATCTGGGAAAGGAAAATCTCTAAGAAACATATATAAAGCTTTCATAGTAAATCAAGCCAATACAACCAACATCGTAATGTGGGCCAAAATGGTGACTTGGCTCTGGGTCTTGTCCTGCCCTAAAATGACGGGTGAGCACGCTCCCCGCCATCCTTCCTGTCCTCACCCCTCGCAGGGCCGGCCGGGAGGGCATACTGGCAGCAGCCTGGGTGCTGGTGTGAGTTCAGAGCCGACGGGCTCAGTCTCAGACGCCATGCTGGGGGCAGGGTGGACACAGCATGCCGGGCCCCCCAAATGACCTTGTTCAGCTTTGAGTAGTCAATGAGGTCGGGCCGGTGTCTGTGGATGAGCGCACAGAGTCCAAGGCCGTCTTTCCAGCTGCACGACAGTCACAGTCGGGAGGAACAGGAACTCGGGTTAATGGAGAGGCGGCGGCAGCAGCGGCAAGGGTCTGCCCTTGGTCATATGTTGGCCTGGAATTTGGGACCTGGAGCCCCAGGTACTTCCCTCGCTCCCCCACCCAGTGACGCCGTGGCCCCTTCCCAGGGAATACTCATTTCTCTCCTGGGGTCTGCTGAGGACTGCCACCCCCTTACTAGTCTCGATTCCATCTACGGCTTCAGGCTCAGCCTTGCCTGGGACTCTCTCCCTGCCGCGCTTCTCCTGTGCTGGTCAGTTCTGTGCTGGGAGAACCAGCAGGGACGGAGGGAAGATGCTCTCCCCACCTCCCTACTCAGGGCCTGGCAGGTCTGGCTTCCTCCTCTCTCTCTCTCCTCCAAACCCCTGGAGTTGTCCCAACAGACAGACACCAGGACAATCCACCCTGAAACGCCCAGGACACACTTTCCTCCAAGAGCACGCTCCTTAGTACACTCCAAAATCCTACACTCTCCCCTATCCTTCTTCATAGGGTTCTTTTCTGTGATTGCTTTCTTTGTTTGTTTGTTTTAAGGCAATGACGTGTAAGCAGTTGAAGGACTTAGCTGGAAGAATCTGGATTTCCGCTCTGCCCAAAGACACCAGCTGTGTTCCCAGACACCCTCAGGCTATGAGCTCCCTGGTGATGAGCAGCAGGTTCACTGAAGACCAGGAGCGGGAGTCCTGTGCCTTGAAGGGTGGGGAAGAAGGAGACCCCAGGGGCTACACTGTTGAAGGGCTCAGGCCCATTTTGGGCCAGAGGAAGAAAAGAAGGTGAGTGGAAAGCCAGACTGGGCCTCTGACATTCACCCAGCAGGTCCCAGCCTTTCCAGGTCCTCTCATCCCGACAGCTTGTTGTAGGAACAGCAAGGCTCCTCCTCACCTGTGTGTACTCAGGACACCTAATAATACTTATCTCCCTAGATGAACCTCCCCAGTTGGTCCTGGGGGCTCATCTGTATCCTTCATTTTTTTTCTCTGATCTATGAGCGCTAGGGACCCATCTATATTCACGGGTATCCCTATCACATAAAGGGAGAAAACATAAACATCTGGCAAAAGATGTACATGAGAAAGGAAAGACTGAAGCAAGGGACAGAAATCATGCTCTCACATTACTTCTGGATCGCCTTCATTCAGCTCCCTATAGTTTTTCAAACAGGCCTTTTCTACTTTTCTCCAATCCCAGCCTACAAAGCTGACTGATGAAGCATCTTCTGGGCACTGCAGATAAGAGGGACAGGGTGGACCTCATACATGGGATATGCAGACCCTAGTTCAATCTCTTCTTGTCCCTGAGAAGCCATCCCTCCCGTATCCCTGCATGATGCTCACAAACAGTACCAGTCTCCCTAGCCTGAATCCCATGTTTTCCCCAGTGGGACCCTAAGCATCAATCAGTCCAGAGCCTGAGTTCTACTACATATAGAAAACGCCCCACAGACAGGAAGAGACACTGAAATAAATAAACACTGTTCCCCCTGTCCACTCATATTCCAGAGGGCATATAAGGACCCTAGGGCCCTGGCTGCTCACCTGGTATGGAAGTTCTGAATGTTCACGTTTCTATAAGGAGCAGTCTTCCTTTGACACCAAAGTAGCAGGCCTTCTTTGGCAGAGGTTTCTGTAATGATAGCCATGAGAAAGAGTTCACCCTCACCCGTCACTCACCCAAGTTCTTGTCACTTGTTGAAAGAGACTTCCTAGAGGGCCCATCGCCAAAGACATCACCTCTGCAAGAGGAGAGGGGCTGGAACCCTCTTCCCAGAGACTGACTTCTGATGCCCCTTGAAGGGGCTTAAAAAGGATAATACAGAAGCAACAACAAGGTATGACATAATGAATACCAAACCAGACATCACGGGTACTGGTAACTTACCTTTCTGATGAAAAAAATTTTTTTTAATGTGTATCATTTATAACTTAACTAACCTGTCATTGCCTGGAGAAGGAAATGGCAACCCACTCCAGGATGNCTCCGCCCACACCCACCCTGCCCCACTTCCTGGGCTTCTCCTCAGCCGCCCCCAAGCTTGTAACCTGACCCACCTCTTCCAGCGCCCCGACGGTACCTGCAAGCTCGGGCCCCTCCCCGCCCCCCTCCCCCGCCCCAGGGCCGTTTCCCTCCGGCCACGCCGCTCTCTCCTCCTCCCCCATTCCGCCAGCCCGAAGCCTGACTCCTCCTCCCCCTCCCCCTCCGGTCTCCCCCGGCGCCTCCTCACTTTCCCTCCACCAGCCTCCCTCCAACTTCGCGGGCCCCCCGGCACCTGCCCCGGCATGGCCTCGCGCCCCTCTCGCGGGGAATGAGAGGAGGAGCTCTGGGCCAGATCCCGACGCCCCCAAGCTCCGCGGCCCGGCCCGGAGCTGAACGCTCAAGGCCGCTCGCGGGGGCCGAGACTCCCCGCACTCGCCGGCCCGGCCGCAGTGTAGACTGCTAGCCAGGTTCCTCTCCTGTCGGAGGAGGCCCCCATGTCCTCCCCGCTCAGCCCTTAGCCGGACCTCAGATGCCCTCGGGCCGCCCCGGCTAGAGGAGGCCGGAACCGGGCCTGGGGCAGGCCGCCTCACCTGCGCCGTGGCCGCGCTCCGGGGGTTCCCGGCGGGCTCCGCAGCGGCAGCTGAGGCCGGGCCTGGGCCCGGGGCGCGCCCCCCTGCGCCGGGGCCTCGGCCTCCGCCTCCGCGGCCTCCGCGGCCTCCGCCTCAGCAGCAGCGGTAGCCGCGGCGGCCATTCATTGTGGGCCAGGCCGCCCCAGCCGAGCGCCGAGCGAGCGCTAGGCGCGCCGCCGCCGCAGCCTGGCCGGGGAGAAGCGGCCGTGGCCCCGCCCGTGTACCGCCCCCGGCTCCCGCCCCCGAGGCTAGGCCAGCCGAGCGCCGAGTGCGGCCCTTCGTCCCTCCTCAGTCTCCTCCCTCTACCCCTCGGAATCCCGGTCGCAACCTAGGCTATTTTGGAGAGTTCGAGTCCCGATCTCGCCACTTTAGTCCCGCGACCTGAAGCAAATGGCTCTGTCTTTCGGAACTTTAGTTTCCTGGAAAAAAGCAAAGAGTAATGCCTGCTGTTTACTGTGCCAGGCACTGTTTTATAGGTTATTTATGGGATTATCTCGTTTAAACTTCATGGTAATATCTTTAGGTAGGAATTATTTTATCAACACACACACGCTATAGAAAAAAAAAAAAAAGAGGTACAGAGAGGTGAAGAAACGTGCTCAAGCTCACACAGCAAGGAAGTGAAGACGGGTGCTAGATTCAAACTCAGGCCCAATAAACAACAGTAAAAGTTAGTACGTGTATGATGCTTATGCGACGCCAGATTTCATTCTAAGCATTTAACTCATTTAATTTTCATCACAACTCAAAAACGAACGTTTAAAAAAATTTTGCCCATTTTGCCGACGAGGAAAGGGTTTGCTATGTGAGAGCCTACTCTGCACATTTTCAAGGCATTCTGCCCTTTAATCTTTGCTCTGTCTTGGAAGTTAGGAGTCTTTTTTAACAGGTAAAGACGGTGAAGCCCAGAGAGTTTAAGTAACTTGTCAAGAGCATGTGGTACTACGGGGATTCAAACGCGGTAAATCTGATTTTAGAGCCTGAGTGATTCTAAATCTGATTTAGAGCCTGCAGGTTCCCCTGAAATGATGCGTTTTACAGAAGCCAGCACACAGGAGACGATCAGTAGGTATTGGGTTTCTCCGCTTACCGCCCCTCTTCTGAGCCTCACCTTCCTCATCAGTGAAATGGGGCTAACGACGGGTCTCCCCCGGCCCCCCCGCCCCGCTCCAAGGGAAGCCGCGGTGATTAAGTCCACCGCACAACACTTTCAGCGCTTTTCGCCATGCATTTTGATTCCAACGGTCCACTGTAGTCAACCATCACTGATTGACTAAATTCTGTCACATGATCTGCCCGCCTACTGTGCCAACATGTCGGCGCCCAGGTCCTAATCCGGGAAGCGTGCACCGAGACCAGTTCGATTTTCGGTGTCTCGAGAGACGGTGAGAAGGGCCTGGGAGACGCGAGGAGGAATCCGGACCGTGGGTGGACCCGCTCGAGAGCTTCGGCTTCTCAGGGACAATTCTCCAAAGATGGGGGGTGGTGTCAGTTTACCGAGGTCCCGGGGTCTCTTTAGTCCCTACTTTACAGTGTGTAGGCCACCCGGCCCGGGAACGCAGCTATCTGATGCTTTGGCTATTCTCTCCTCTACCCTTCCAACCAGGATTGGCGGGCAGAGGCGCGCGCGGATGTCCCGTGCGAGGACCGTTCTATGGCTAAGCCCGACTCTCCGCTCCGTCCTCAGTCTCTATAGAGCCCGGTTTATGGAGGGGCAGCCCCAAGGGCCGCCAGATCCAGCAGCCATGGAGAATGGCACCGAACCGGACAGAGAAGAGCGCTCACCTGGGTTTCAGGAGACGACGATCACCGAGGGGGCCGCCAGGATCGTCTTTCCCAGCGCCAACGAAGTTTTCTACAACCCAGTGCAAGAGTTCAACCGGGACCTAACGTGAGCAGGGACCCGGGGTCAGCTTGGCAGAGGGCAGTGGGTCTGAGATAGAGGGGTGTGAGCTGACTCTCCGTCTCCCGCAGATGCGCTGTGATCACGGAATTTGCTCGTATTCAGCTTGCGGCCAAAGGAATCCAGAGTGAGTGAAGGTCCAAGCTCCTGATGGGCAGGGGTATCACACAGAGCTCTCTCGGTCCCTCGCCCCTTCTGTCCCTGACCTTCCAGAAAGGCTCCAGCCTTACATAGCAGGTCCTGGGCTCAGCTCCTTAGCCTGTCTCCAGGGACGATTTTCTTCCCTGCATTTTCTGTATACTGAAGAGTTCGTGCATGCTTAGTTGCTCAGTCGTGTCCAACTCTTTGCGACCCCATGGACTGTCCAGGCTCCTCTGTCCATGGGATTTCCCAGGCAAGAATACTGGAGTAGGTTGCCATCTCCTCCTCCAGGGGATCTGCCCCACCCAGGGATTGAACCTTTATCCCTTGGGTCTCCTGCATTGCAGGTGGATTCTTTGCTGCTGAGCCACCTGGGAAGCACATGCTGAAGAGTAGGGGGAGGTTTCTCTGAGGGCGCTTTGATATCCCTGACTTGTGCTTCTGGGTGGCTGCAGTCAAGGTGCCAGGTGAGGATGATGTGCAAAAGGTGGTCGTGGACTTGTCAGAGCCAAAGGAAGACAAGGCTGAACCGAAAGAGGGTGCAGACCTGGCCCTGGAAGACCAGCCTGGAACAGCCGCTGTGGGGGAGATCTGTGAGGTGGGGCCTGAACAGAGGAGGCAGCAACCCTGGAGTCTAGTGGGGGATGAAGGAAGGAAGGATCCTGGAGGGGGAGGGCTAGAGGAGGTGGGCAGTGGGGGCTCCTTGAGGGGTGGGGGATCCAGCAGAGGATGGCAGTGTGGATGTGAATGGGGCTCTGCTTACTCCAACAGAAAGGCCTGCGAGTGCTGGAAGGCCTGGCGGCCTCCGGCTTACGTTCCATTCGCTTTGCTCGAGAGGTGCCTGGTCTCCGATCCGTGGTTGCCAACGACGCCTCTGCCCGAGCTGTGGCTCTTATGCGCCGTAATGTGCAGCTCAACGAAGTGGCCCACCTGGTACAGCCCAGCCAGGCAGATGCCCGGTAGGTGCTGGGCATAGAGTGCTGGCCACTGGAACATTCAAGTCACCTGGGGTCACATCCTGGCTGTGTCATATTCTTGCTCTGTGACCTTGAGAGAGTGACTGTAGCGTCTCTGAGCCTGTTTCCTTGTCTGTGAAACAAGGACAGTAGTTTTATAGGGGTTGGTGTACTGATTATAGTTTGTGCTCACAGGTGGATATAAATACCATTATGGACTCCATTTCAGACTTAACTTCCTGCACTTTTAAAAAATATTTATTTTTATTTATTTATTTGGCTGCCCTGGGTCTTAGTTGTGGCACCCAGGATTCTCCATCTCCGTTGCGACATGCGAACTCTTAGTTGCAGCATGTGGAATCTAGTTCCCTGATCAGGGATGGAAACCCTACATTTGTGAGCATGGAGTCTTAGCCACTGGACCACCAGGGAAGTCCCAACTTCTTGCACTTTTATTCAGTCAAGTGAACCAGTGTATATCCAGTGCCTGTTACCATTCTTACTGTCAGAACTGCGTCGGTAAACAATACAGACAAAACCCCTGACCTTGTGGAGTTGATAATGCAAGGATCAGCAAAATACAGCCTGCCAGGGCCACAGCCTGTTTGTATGTGTGTGTGTGTGTATGTGTGTGTGTGTTTCTTAATGGCCTGCTATCTAAGAATGTCTTTTACATTTTTAAAGGTTTAGAAAAAGGAGAATATGTGACGGACCACATGTGGCTCAACAAAGCCTAAAATATTTACTACCTGATCCTTTACAGAAAATAAATGAATTGAAAATACTGTCCAGTGGTTAAGACTCTTTGCTTCCACTGCAGGGGCTCAGGTTCCATCCTTGGTTGGGGAACTAAGATCCCATATGGTTTTCTGACCATATTAGAATCTAATAGGAAACACAGATGGTGGCAAATAAGTAAACTGTGTAGTGGTGAGAAGTGCTGGAGGCAGCAGGGAAATCTAGGGTATAAAGGGTGGAGGAACGGAGGGAGGGTTGCTGTTACAAATAACTTAGTAGGATTTACATTTTCTCACCCGCAGAGAACAACAATAGTTTCAAATCTGTGGAAGATTGTTGAATTAATACACCTATAAACCCTCTGAAATGGTGTCAGTTATATATGTGCTATGGGCTTCCCAGGTGGCTCAGGGGTAAAGAACCTGCCTGCCAATGCAGGAGACTTGGGTGCGATCCCTGGTTTGGGAAGATCTCCTGGAGGAGGAAATGGCAACCTACTCCAGTATTCTTGCCTGGAGAATCCCATGGACAGAGGAGTCTGGTGGGCTGCAGTCCATGGGGTCACCAGGAGTTGGATACAACTGAGCATGCACACACACATATATGTGCTACATCAGTATTGACTAGCTGTTTTGGGGCACACCGGTTGGCAGGTGGGATCTTAGTTCCCTGACCAGGGATCAAACCCGTGGACCCTGCAGTGAAAGCGTGGAGTCCAAACCACTGGACCACCAAGGGACTCTCAGTATTGGCTATTATTATTGCCATTGTTAGATGAGTAGCAGATCCAAGGAGGAAAAGTTAATACAGTTAGCAAGTGGCTGAGCCAGGATCTGAACCTGGGCAGCTGGCCCCCAAGTCCAGGCCTAAACCATCACATGGCGTGAGTGTGGGGCTGTGGAGGAGTCCTTGGGGCAAGGGGCTGAGGATCTGCGCCCTTGCTCCCAGGATGCTGATGTACCAGCACCAGAAGGCGGCGGAGCGGTTTGACGTCATCGACCTCGACCCTTACGGCAGCCCCGCCTCTTTCCTGGACGCAGCCGTGCAGGCTGTGAGTGAAGGAGGTGAGGCCAGCCTGCTGCGGGGCCTTGGGGGTTACCGAGGCTGCACTGCTGCGGGGGCTTGGGGCGTTACCGAGTCTTCACCGCTCCGTCCCTCCCCACAGGGCTGCTGTGCGTCACCTGCACAGACATGGCGGTTCTGGCGGGGAACAGCGGGGAGACCTGCTACAGCAAATACGGAGCCATGGCCCTCAAGAGCCGGGCCTGCCACGAGATGGTGAGAGGTCTCCGGGCTCGCCTCTGCGCCCCCGGACCTGCTCAGCTTCCTCCAGGCAGCCAGAGCCAGACCCATCCCCAGACGCTGACCACAGACGTGTTCTATATATATATATATATATATATATATATGAAGCTTATTTATTTTTATTTATTTATTCTTGGGTGTGTTGGGGTTTCATCGCTGCGCGGGCTTTCCTCTAGTGGCGGCAAGCGGGCGGCTGCTCCCCAGTTGCGGCGCACCGCCTTTCCTTACTGCGGAGCATGGGCTGTAGAGCTCGTGGGCTCAGTAGTTGTAGCTCCGCGGCTCTAGAGCACAGGCCCGATAGTTGCGACGCACAGGTTTATTTGCTCCGAGGCATGTGGGATCTTCCTGAATCGGCGATGGAATCCGTGTCTCTTGCCTTGGCAGTTGGATTCTTTACCACTGAGCCATCTGGGAATCCCGACAAGCACGTTATTTCTTTTATTATCTTTTTAAAAAATTATTTTTATTTATGTATTTAGCTGTGCCAGGTCTTAGTTGCTTAGTTGAGGCATGTGAGCTCTTAGTTGCTGTGTGTGGGATCTAGTTCCCCCGCCAGGGATTGAACCCAAGCCCCCTGCACTGGGAACGTGGAGTCTTAGCCACTGGACCACTAGGGAAGTCCTGACATGCATGTTTTTTAACGAGCATAATTCCTGAGAGCATAGCTGCAAATTGGTTGCGGGTGGTGGTGGTGGTGAAGTTTTGCCTAGGATAAGAGTGGGTGATTACATTCTTCTTTTTCTTTTTTTTTTAATATTTGTGTATTAATTTGGCTGCACTGGTCTTAGTTTCGACATGTGGGATCTAGTTCCTTGACCAGGGATCGAACCTGGTCTTCCTGCATTGGGAGTGTGGAGTCTTAGCCACTGGGCCACCAGGAAAGTTCCACATTATTTTTTCTAGTATTCTCTATTTCAACAACTGCAGTCTGTTTTGTTTTTTTTTTTTTGTGGCCATGCCTTGTGGTTTGCAGGATCTTGTTTTCCCTACCAGGGATTGAAACTTGGGCCACGGCAGTGGAAGCCCTAAACATTAGACCATGGGGGAGCTCCAGTGGTCTAGTGTTCTTTTTAAAGGCAGTTTTTCCAGTTTTGTGTTTGGCTCTGAGTTCAGGTCCTAGTTTTGCTGGTGGCTTTGACAAGTGACTTCACCTTTTCTGGGCCTCCATTTTTGCATCTGTAAAATGGGTGTGATGTTGGCGGGCCCATGGGTTGCTGTGGAGATTCAAGAAGGCAAGGCTGGCTGTGTCAGGGGGCTGGAAAAGGAGGGTTCCTGTCCTTGGCCTTCAGGAGCCCTGCTGTCAGGCCGGCCTGGGAAGTGCTACCCCCTTGCTGTGTCAGCCTCACTGCAGCCTTGGGCCGCATCGCCCAGCATGGGGCACACATGCAGTGTTAACTGGAAGCCATTTGGTTAACGGGTCTGTGCTTTCTTTCCTTGGGCTTCCCTGGTGACTCAGTGGTAAAGAATCCACCTGCCATACAGGAGCCACAGGAGACTAGGGTTTGATCCCTGGGTCCGGAAGATCCCCTGGAGAAAGGCATGGCAACCCACTCCAGTATTCTTGCCAGGAGAATCCCATGGACAGAGGAGCCTAGTCCATAGGGTCACAAAGAGTCAAGAATGACTGAAGCAACTGTGTGCTTTCTTAATCGTTTAGTGTCCCCAGTAGGGCCAGAAAGAGACAAACTGGTACGATTTTACAGATGGGGAAGCTGAGGCTCTCCCTTGCCAAGGGTCACTCAGCGCTGGGCTCAGAACCTGACCAGCGGGTCCTGCCTCTGTACCTGTGAGCCCCCGGTGTGGCTCCATGTAGGGAAGGTGGCAGTAGGGGCAGGGCTGATAGCTGGCACCCATCCCCCATACCAGGCCCTGAGGATTGTCCTGCACAGCCTGGATCTCCGTGCCAACTGCTACCAGCGCTTTGTGGTGCCACTGCTCAGCATCAGCGCTGACTTCTACGTACGGGTTTTTGTTCGTGTCTTCACTGGCCAGGCCAAGGTCAAGGCCTCAGCCAGGTAGTCTGGGGCAAAGAGGAGTGATGGATGGAAAGAGGCATGAGGGTCTTTCCCAAGGTTGGTTGGTGGGTGGGTGGCGGGGGTGGGGGGCATGGTCCTGCCTTGGGGAAATGTTGGGGGTTTCCCAAAGGGAGCCCAGTCAGTCTGAGGGAGGAGCTGGGATGTGGTGACCATGCTAGGAAACGGCGGCTACCCTTGTCCCCCACAGCAAGCAGGCGCTGGTGTTCCAGTGCGTGGGCTGCGGGNGGTGGCGGGGGTGGGGGGCATGGTCCTGCCTTGGGGAAATGTTGGGGGTTTCCCAAAGGGAGCCCAGTCAGTCTGAGGGAGGAGCTGGGATGTGGTGACCATGCTAGGAAACGGCGGCTACCCTTGTCCCCCACAGCAAGCAGGCGCTGGTGTTCCAGTGCGTGGGCTGCGGGGCCTTCCACCTGCAGCGCCTCGGCAAGGCATCAGCAGCCTCCGGTGGCCGGTGAGCAAGGATGAGCTGGAGGGGAAGGGGACAACCCAGCCAAAGTTGCCACCCCCCCCCCAACCTTACCCCTCTTCGAGCAGGCTCAAGTTCTCTGCAGCCTGTGGTCCCCCCGTGGCCCCTGAGTGCGAGCACTGTGGGCAGCGACACCAGGTGGGGCGAGCCGGGTCGGTGGGAGCATTTGGAGGCGGAGGGCCTGGCATTCTTGGTCCCTGCTCATCAGTCCCTGTGTGTTTGCAGCTTGGTGGCCCCATGTGGGCAGAGCCCCTCCATGACCTAGAATTCGTGGGCCGTGTCCTCGAGGCTGTGAGCGCCAACCCTGGCCGCTTCCACACCGCAGAGCGGATCCGAGGAGTGCTGAGTGTCATCACGGAGGTGGGGACCGGGGGCTGTGACCAGAAGGGGGGCAGCCATCCATCCTTGATGGGCCCCATACCTATCCCTTGGCCCTGTTACAGGAGCTCCCGGACGTGCCTCTCTACTACACGCTGGACCAGCTGAGCAGCACCATCCACTGCAACACGCCCAGCCTCCTGCAGCTGCGGTGAGGCCAGGCCTGGGCTGGAGCCTGTGCCTGACCCCCTGGGTGCCCTTGGGCGAGTCGGGCCCCTCTTGGGCCAGAGTCCCCTGGAAAGTAGAGGTCAAACATAACGCAGGTCTAGGGCACAAGGGCTGAGACCAGTTCTTAGAAGCTATGAGCCCTGGCCAGGGGGGATGTTAGGATCTTGCTGTTAGGATGGCTGGCATCATGCAGGCAGTGCAGTCACCGGTAGATATACAGCCATGTGAGTCCATGAAACTAGGCTCACACCCCCACACGTGGGTCAGCACTGACTTTCGGGTCTGGCCCTACCCCTTGCCATCCCTCCTGGTCCCCAGGTCGGCCCTCCTCCACGCTGGCTTCCGGGTCTCCCTCTCCCACGCCTGTAAGAATGCCGTGAAGACAGACGCCCCCTCCTCGGCCCTCTGGGACATCATGCGGTGCTGGGTGAGGCCCGGCCCAACCAGGTGGGATCAGGGAGGCGGGGGGTGGTCAGTGCCAGTGCCCTGACCTCTGACCTTTGCCTCCCAGGAGAAGGAGTGTCCAGTGAAACGGGAGCGCCTGTCAGAGAGCAGCCCGGCCTTCCGCATTCTCAGCGTGGAGCCCAGGTACAGGCACGGTTACGGCTGCCTACAGGCTCGGGGAGTAGACGACCCAGACACTTCCCCTCATAGACACATGCTCATTTTCAAGTGAGATCTGGAGTCCATCCACTCCCTGCACCCCGTTCTGTCCTCTCCCTCTTCTGGCCCCAGTTCTGCTCATCTGGGCCAATGCAGTCCCCATCCCCCTGGTTCCCCCCCNCGACTGAAGCGACTTAGCAACAGCAGCAGCAGAGGTATACCTCAGCCCCTGGAGGTGAAGGTTAAACCTGAAAAGTCCCCACAGAAAACCCTGACGGTGGGCATACAAAGCATGCTATAAGCAGGTAGTGTCATCTGTCACTCCACCATGAACAACCATACGACACACCAAGGAACCGCATCTACTCGGGCATCTCTGCACTGCCCTCAACAGCAGATACAGCAACCTCTCATTTTCCTTCTTAGAAGAGGCCCATCATTTCTGCTGATGGAGAGTGGCTTCTCAAAGAATTCCGTCTAAATAACAATGTCTTTTTCTACATAATAAGTGTCATTTAAATAAATTAGACAATTTTTCTGTACACTTACAGAAATCAAGTGAGGTATTTAAGAAATGACTCCATCAAAGTTAAACAAATTAAAAAATAAATTAGCAAACTATCTACTGTGTAAGGCACTAAAAGACTTCTGTTTGAAGAGATTTAAGCACTTTGCCAGTGAAATCACACTTCTGAATGTTTATTTCCTAGTCATTTGAAAATCTTTCTATCATGATGTGTTTTATAAAAAAAACTATGATTTGATTATCTTATCTTGGGCGCATTAATAATAATTTGGGGGAAAACCTCTAGTGGNAAAGTTAAACAAATTAAAAAATAAATTAGCAAACTATCTACTGTGTAAGGCACTAAAAGACTTCTGTTTGAAGAGATTTAAGCACTTTGCCAGTGAAATCACACTTCTGAATGTTTATTTCCTAGTCATTTGAAAATCTTTCTATCATGATGTGTTTTATAAAAAAAAACTATGATTTGATTATCTTATCTTGGGCGCATTAATAATAATTTGGGGGAAAACCTCTAGTGGATCATAACATTCATAGTTACATTTGAAATAGAAGTAAGCTTTCAATTACTATTATCAGTAACTTAAAACGTAACCAATCAGAACCTCAGGTCAAGTTCACCTCTGTAATAACTGTGGGAAAAGGATTTGCTAGTGTAGTAAATGCAATGATGTGAACAAGATTTTTTAACTTGTTCTACAAAGTGGGGTGAAGTGCTTAAATATTTAAATGTAGAAATATATAAAATTGATTAAATGATTACAAATTATTCTTTCTTAACAAAGCAGGAACTTTTTAAAAGCATCTTATTATTCTCACAAGCATGAAAGGAATGTACTTTAATAAGAGCACATTGTATGAGGGACTTTCCTGGAGGTTCAGTGGTTAAGAATCGGCCTTGCAATGCAGGGGTTATGGGTCTGATCCCTGGTCAGGGAGCTAAGATCCCCCATGCCACAGAGAAACTAAGCCCGAGAGCTTCAACTATTGAGCCCAGATGCTCCGGAGCCCATGTACCAAAACTAGAGAGTCCATGTGTCTGCAGTGAAGATCCTTAATGCACTATTAAGACACGACACAGTCAAATAAATAAATAAATATTTCTTTTAAAAAGTCCACTGTATGAAAGGTTTCAAATTCAGACTCAGTAAGTTCAAGCTGGCTGCTATCTGGGCTTGAATTATCAAGGCTTTAATATCATTATATCTTAGTTTGATCTTTAGAGAAATTCCTAGACAGAATTATAAACAATGCTCTCGGCCCTTACTGTTCAGGTGCCTGATTATCTGTTAGGTGACAAACTTGGAGAAGGTTGACCAAGTCAGACGACCCTTAAGTATGATGTGCAGCTATTATCAAGGCTTTAATATCATTATATCTTAGTTTGATCTTTAGAGAAATTCCTAGACAGAATTATAAACAATGCTCTCGGCCCTTACCGTTCAGGTGCCTGATTATCTGTTAGGTGACAAACTTGGAGAAGGTTGACCAAGTCAGACGACCCTTAAGTATGATGTGCAGCTATGCATTTTATGATTCAAGTGCTAAATAAGCCAAGTTCTAATTTGACACTTTTGACAGTGTCGAATTCATAAAAATATTTGGGAATGCAGTGGGCGTAAAAGATTAAAGAGTTGCATCTTCCGTGGCGGGGCCAAGGATTGGGATTATATTACAACAATGGAACAGTTACTGGGCTGAAAGATAGGATGACAATAGAGATTTTGTTTTTTAAAAAAAAAAGAGCGGGGAGGGAGTGAAGGATAAGAGAGAGAGGAAGCTAAAAATGAACTAAGGAATGAACACACCGATTTCAATTGATTATCTTTTCACACTTGGGAAAAAAAGGGTTTCAAGCTGTGAAGTCTAAAGAACTGTTAGAATCATGAACCGACAAGTATAATAAGCAATAAAGACACTCAAAAAAATACTCATTTAAAAAAGCAACTTCTGTTCTGAACATGTGCTCATCTTTTCCTAAATGATTCCACCCCCATGAATGAAACAGCAATGCTGGGGTCTTTTTTTTTTCATACAAATAGAAAACTTGTGAAAACCCAACTCAGGCATCTTTCATTCAATCATGTAAGTGACTGTTCAGTTTTATAAAACTCTATTCAAACTTGACTTTATCAACTCAATTTTATTCTAAGTATCTATCAGGTTTTTACCCAAGTCTTTTACCTTCAACTGAAATATCCTGAATAGCAAAGCGCAGGATGATGGTCCAGATCATACCCAGCGTCATCTTCACGTTGCCATCAACAATTTCTTTAGGTAAGAAAAAAACAACAAAAATGAGGTTAAAGATAACATAATCAGTACATACAGTTTTCCTATGAGTCTTCTATAAGTTTTGACTTCAGAGCTATTGGAAAATAACATATGGAAAGACCAGTTTCCGTTTTTGTAAGTGTTGTAGCATGTCTAGTTATAAATGTGGTATTCATAACCAAATGTCTCCAGTTTAAATAAATTCTAAGCTAATAATGAGCACAGATCCTGCATATGCAAAGTCCCTGAAAACAACCCAGGGATTTCCCAGGTTTAAAGACTAGATGTGCTAAGGTTCTAAATGATCAAACACAGAGAACACAGATCATCCTTACTCTGATTCTTCTCAAGCTCCCCAGTTGGCAGGCTATCAGATTCAGTTGCAAAATAAATGAATGGCAAGGTAGTCTCAGCTCCCGCTAGACTCACCGGGACTCCCAATCTCCCACAGATAATGGAGATCCTTCTTATTAGTTCTTATTAAAAGTCACTGGGCTGAGGAAACCATAATTCAAAAAAACACATGTATCCCAATGTTCACTGCAGTACTGTTTACAACAGCCAGGACATGGAAGCAACCTAGATGTTCACTGACAGATGAATAGATAGAAAAGTTGTATAAAGTTCCCTGGTGGCACAGAGGGTAAAGAGTCTGCCTACAAGGCGGGAGACCCGGATTCGAGCCCTGGGTCAGGAAGATCTCCTGGAGAAGGAAATGGCAACCCACTCCAGTATTCTTTCCTGGAGAATCCCAATGGACAGAGGAGCCTGGCAGGCTACAGTCCATGGGGTCGTGAAGAGTTGGACACAACAGAGCGAATTCACATTCACATATTTACAAGGGACTCGGTCATAAAAAGGAATGAAATTGAGTCAGCTATAGTGATGTGGATGAACCTAAAGTATGGTATACAGAGTGAAGTAAGTCAGAAAGAGAAAAACAAATATCATATATTAATGCATATATATGCAATCTACAAAAGTGGTACTAATGAATCTATTTGCAGAGCAGGAACACAGATGCAGCTGTAGAGAACAGACTTGTGTACACAGCAGGGGAAGAAGGCAGTAAGACAAACGAAGAGAATACACTGACATATATATACTACAAGGTATAAAATACGTAGCTAGTGGGAAGAAGCTGCTGTATAGCACAGGGAGGTCAGCTCGGTGCTCTGTGATGACCTAAAGGGGTGGGATGCGGGGAGTGAGAGGGAGGCTCAAGAGGGAGGGGATATATGTATACATACAGCGGATTCACTCTGTTGTATGGCAGAAACTAACACAACGTTGTAAAGCAATTATACTCCAATTTTTTAAAAACTCACTGGACTGTATAAACTCTCCTTCAGATGATTAGTCTGATTCTATTCGTTTTTCTGCACAGAGCATTAAGAGTTTCTTTTAATTATGTGTAATATAGGAAAAATTATTCAGAATAAAAGTGTTTTCTAAGGAATGTCACATGTTCTGACTTTTTTCACTGCTGATCATCTGAGTTCCTCCAGTTATAATCTTTAAGCTATGATATTTTTCAAAGAGCAGTTTTGTCCAGTCCACAGTTGCCGTATCTGTCAGCCTTGCCACAGTTATTTCAGTTGGGCCTTTTTGATTGCCAGTGGAATATGGACACGCTTCAAAATTCCCCATCTGTAATCTCTGGGATCCAATTTTCTAAAGCAATTAACTTTAGGACCATGTTTAGGGTCAGGAGATGGGTCTGTCTAGTTCTGAATCTGATACCCTCTAAAAATGTATTAAGGCTTCCCAGGTGGCTCAGTGATAAAGAATCTGCCTGACAATGCAGGAGATGCAGGTTCGATCCCTAAGTGGGGAAGATCCCCTGGAGGAGGAAATGGCAACCCACTCCAGTATTCTTGCCTAGAAAATTCCATGGACAGAGGAACCTGGTGGGCTACAGTTCATGGGGTTGCAAAGAGTCGGACATGACTGAGCACACACACACACACACACACATGCATGAGGTTCAAATCACATCCTAAGTTATCACATCCTAGAACAATAAGATCATTGGGAAAATGGCAATATCTTCTTAAAATCTAGACGCTGTGTTCTCAAGATAAATGCCCCCCAAAAGAAGCCATCTTTGTTTCATGTCAATGTTAAAAATAAGCACTAAATCAATACAGCTAATAAGTTAAAAGCTTAATATACGAGGGGAAAGTATCAGCTCTATTTGACTCTGTTCTTTTCAAACAGCCTTAGAGCCTTGTCTCCTGTTCACATATCCAGAGCTTGGCAAAGAGGTTGACACGGGAGATGGCAGGAGGGAACGGGGAGGGAAGAAGGCAACCAGCTGCAGGCCCACTGCCCGATGGGGAGGTTGGTGCACTTTCCCATCACACCCCGTTTACCTTCTGCCCCGATGGACACCAGCTTCACGCCTTTGCTGGCTATGTAATCCAAGGCTTTGTTGACATTAGCGATTTTGTGGAATCGCATTTTTCCTCGGTCAGGTTTGGGCAGCCTTTCCCCTGTCGGGTGAAGAGAGAATCGTGTAGACACAGAGAAAAGAGCCCCTTGATGCGGAATCAAGACGACAAAATTCAGAGTACACGCCCTCCTTAAACAAAATCATTATCTGACTGTTCCTCGTGTGTCTCTAGTTTCTGTAAATCACAGTACTTTCAAGATGAAATGGACCAGAGCAGAGGCTGTGCTATGAAGTCCATATGCTTTTCAGACCTGCTGGGACAGCCTTGTTTGGTCTATGAGCCAGTGTTTAAATAAGCAAGAGAGCAGCCGGCTGGGGCCCCCGCAGCAATCGGAGTAGCTGACCAGCTATGAGAAGAAGTCAGGGAGCCTCAGGAGCCTCATTCAGATTGCAGGGCTCATCTCAGACACGGGAGTATGAGGATACCCGGATCAGGGCAGCCCTGCCTTCGTCCATTCTCCAGTCCAATGTCTAAACCAGCTAGCTGACATTCAGGGCAAGGTATAACCCCTCAGAAACTTTGACTCCTGTTTGCAGAGTTAAGCCAATGTGTACACTGGCTTTTGGCATAAAAGACAATTTTTGGAATACACGCTAGCTGGACTAAACCTGGACAGGGCAGCCTGGTGAGGAGTTATATAAATGTCATTTTCTCTTCTCTCATTCTGTTTCGAGGTGGGTGGCAGAAACATTATTTTAATAAGTCCATTTTAAACAGAATTTGCTCCTCTTTTAGAAGAGAAAAATAACTCTAGACAGATTGCTCTTTGGAAAGTTTTCTTTGCCAATAATACCATGTTCTTGCCCAGCCAGGTTCAAAGGGAGCCTTTAAAAAAAAAACAACCCAGATGCATACATATCTACTGCTCAGACAAACTGGGTATAACACCTGCGAAAAATGTTTAAGACTCACCTGAGATGACTTCCAAAAGTAGCATGAGCTTAAGGCCATTCCGGAAGTCTTCCTCGATGTTCTCAATCTGAGTGCCAGCTTTCCTGAGGTGGGAGTTGCACCAGGCGGTGAAGGTCTGCGACAGAAGCAAACAGTGCTGAGCACAGCTCTGTCCATACCCAGTGCCCCCCTGTGCGGACCACACCCAGCATCGCACACCTTCTGGGCCATAGGAGGCGGGGGCATCTGGGAACTGGAGAGAAAGAACGATTTGCAGCCCAAGGGTAGGATAGAAGTAGCACTTCCTCTTTAGAGACAAAGAAAAGGAAGTCACTTATTTGGTCTAACCACTTGAGGAATTTTTGTTCAGTTTAAACAGGTACTACTTTTGGAATTAACATATACACACTACTATATGTAAGTGGATAACCAATAAGGACCTACTATATAGCACAGGGAACTATATTCAACATTTTGTAATAACGTATAATGGAAAAGAATCTGAAAAAGAATATATATATATAATATATATATATACACATACACGCATATATCCTTCTCAAAGCACTGCATGAAGGAACCATGCCCAGTCACTTCAGTTGTGTCCGACTCTTTGCAACCCCATGGACTGTAGCCCACCAGGTTCCTCTGTCCATGGGATTTTCCAGGCAAGAATACTGGAGTGGGTTGCCATTTCCTCCTCCAGGGGATCTTCCCCACTTAGGGATCGAACCTGCATCTCCTCTGTCTCCTTCACTGCAGGCAGATTCTTTATAGCTGAGCCACTGGGGAAGTTGTATACACACACACACACACACACACACATATATGCATATCTACACACACACACACTCAAACACATACATATATATATACACACACATATATATATATATATATAACTGAATCTGTGCTGTATACCTGTTAGTAAATCAACTATACTTCAATAAAANGCTGAGCCACTGGGGAAGTTGTATACACACACACACACACACACACACATATATGCATATCTACACACACACACACTCAAACACATACATATATATATACACACACATATATATATATATATATAACTGAATCTGTGCTGTATACCTGTTAGTAAATCAACTATACTTCAATAAAAAATAAAAGGTACTGTGTTTTAATACCGATGCCCTTGCCTTCTGAAAACCTCTTCTCTGTAAGAAAGACAGATTAAATCAGGATGTGCGTACAAGAAAAATCCATGTGCTTACAGAACAGATGAATAAATAATCCTTACAGAATGTTCAAAATGTCATACTTTAGAGCAGAAGGTGGGAGACACTGTGTAGTAGGAAGGGGAAGAAAAGAGGGACTCATAACCACTAATTATCTACAACTAGTCTATCCTGGATGAACAACAGTTTTAAGCTAGTAACTGAATCAATTAAACAAATTTGCAGTGTAGTCAATCATTACTACTACTAATAATAGCAAGAGTAATTAATAATAGTGACCTCCTACTGGCATATTCCAGGCCCCGGGTTAGACCCCAGATTTCAAAGACAATTAGCTAGAGCTCTGCCCTAGAAAGGTTCAGATTCCAGTCAAGTTAAGAAATAACTAGAGCAATATTAAGCAGAAATACGAATGATATACTAAGGGGTATCCGAAGTCATTCTGTTTATTTTTCAAGCTTCTTTTAACTTGGCTCCCACTTGCGCACTATTTCCTGCCAAAACCAGATTAGAAATGCTTCTGGCAGCTGCTGGCCGCCAGAAGAATGCAGACTGTCCCCTTGTCACACAACAGCTGCTGGGTTCAAGAACAAAGTGCCCGGCACACTACGCTGGAGGGAGACACACAGATAGGGTTTGTGCTACAGATAAGAAAATAAACCTCTCAGAAACAGACATTTTCCAAGTTAGAATACAAAAAGACAGAGTTTCCATTAAAATGACTTTCCTGGGTAACAAAAAGGATTTTCAAGTTTGACCAATCCCCCGTCATGAGCTCTTCCCCAGACAGCAGCCAGAGGGCACCTGTGAGCACAAGTCAGATCCTGGCCCTCTCCTCAGAGCCCTCTGTGGCTCCCACCTGACCCAGTGGAAGCAGCTGTGTCTGCAGGCCCTGTAATGTCTTCCCATCACTTCCCAGCTCTCATTTGGCCCCCTACCCCCGCTCCTCCACCCTGGCCTCCTCACTCAAACTTGGCAGGCACAGCCTCTGCAAGGCTGTACCTTCTGCCTGAGTGCTGCCTTAGGCCCCCGACGGCTCTTCCCAAACTTTCTCCTGTGTCCCTGTTGCCCTGTTCTCACCACAGTCCTTCCCAGACTCCCCGTTGCTCTCCCCTGCTCCCTCATGTCCTCACGCGATACAATCTGCTGGTTGCTTCCTGTATTCTCTTGGCTGTGTGGGGCCTTCATTGCTGTGCACGGGCATTTCTAGTTGGAGGGAGTGGGGGCTACTCCCTGGTTGTGCTGCTCGGGCTGCTCAGTTCGGTGGCCTTTCCTGTTGCGGCTCTGGGAGCACAGGCTTCAGTAGTTGGAGCATACAGGCTTGGTTGCTTCATGGCATGTGGGATCTTCCCGGACCAGGGATTGAACCATGTCCCCTGCATTGGCAGGCGAATTCTTAACCCCTGGAGCACCAAGGAAGCCCAGTTGTCTGATTTCTGACTTGCCTCCTTGCTCGTCTGTCTTAGGCATTAGAATGTCAGCTTTACTGACGGCAGATTTGAGGCCTACTGTAGGCATTTGATAAATGTTTATTAAATAAATGATAGAAGCCCTACACCTGCAGACACAGTTTTCCCAAAGTGCATCGAGCTGCACTGAGGTGGGCAGGCAGCCTAGGTGGTGTGTGCCCAGTTGCCTGGCAGATGCCTTTCAGCCCCCACTCCCATTTCCCTAGGCTGCAGGCCAACTTCACCATCCGGGACGATGCCAACCCCAGCTCCCGCCAGCGAGGACTCAAGCGCTTCCAGGCCAACCCTGAGGCCAACTGGGGTCCCCGGCCCCGTGCCCGGCCAGGGTGAGCGAGAGTGGGGTGAATGAAGGTGGGGCTTAGCTGGGGGGAGTGGGCACAAAGGCCGATGGAGCCTCCCCTCGTCTCCCTACACAGAGGCAAGGCAGCAGGAGAAACTGTGGAAGAGAGACGTAGGCTGCTCCAAAATAAGCGAAAGGAGCCGGTGGAGGACACAGCTGAGCGGGCCGCCTGGCTCAAGACATTTCCCTGCAAGAGGTTCAAGGAGGTGAGGTGCCCCCCACCCCCCAACCGAAGCACGCATGGGTTCTCCTCCCGGCCACAGGACTGGGCCAATGGGCCAGCAGGGCTAGGGGAGGTGGGACCAGACGAGTGGGTGGGAGTGAGCTCCCTATCCAGGGAAGGAACCCAGTGGAGGCTGCTGTGCTCCAGAACGGGGTTCATTCACACCCATTGTATTTCCACCAGGGCACCTGTCAACAGGGGGACCAGTGCTGCTACTCACATAGCCCCCCTTCACCCAAGGCCACTGCTGAAGCCACCCCCACTGACTGTCCAGAGGCCCCCAGTCAGAACCCCGCTGAGCCTGGGGCTGCTACTGGTCCAGGCGTAGAGTGAGCTAATAAAGACCTTTTCACTTGCCCCCGACTGTCATTTGTCTTAATGGGGAGGCTGCCTGAGTTTCTCTGTCCGATAATCTACCTAAGGGGCACTGTTCATCTCTGTCCATCTGTTTTAACCCCCTTGGTGAGCTCTGTGCATCTGGCATGTTGGTCCCTGCCTGATGAGGTGTTGTCAGTGTTTCTGACTGGAGTGTTCTGTCTATTAGGGAGGTAGGGAGTTAACGGTTGCCTGCAAGGCGCTTTTGTTTAGTCCCTAAATCGAGTCCAACTCTTCTGCAACCCCTTGGACTGTAGCCCACCAGGCTCCTCTGTCCATGGGATTCTCCAGGCAAGAATAGTGGAGTGGGTTGCCGTTTCCTTCTCTAGGGGATATTCCTGACCCAGGGATGGAACCTGCGTCTCTTGCACTGCAGGCGGTTTCTTTACCGCGGAGCCACCCATTTGCCGGCGCCTGCGATTCCCAAGGTGGCCACGAGGCGGCAGCCGTGCGCTCACGCCCGCGGGGGCCTTTACCCTCTTCCCCTTCTTCCCATCCTCCAAGCGTGGGCGCGCCCCCAATACTCAGACCTGTCCTCCAGGCACTGTGCCCGCATATGGGCTCGCGCCCCAGTATCTCCTCCTCCTCGCCGCCTGGTTTCTCTGGCCCAGCTGCCCCTGACGGCCCCAGTGGCGGAAACCGGACCGGAACCAGGCGCCTCCTGCATCCGCTCCAGACCAGGTGCTTCCTGCCCTGTGGCCCCTTGGGCTGCACACTGAGGCACCCAGCAGCCTGTGGCAACCCTTTCCCCGCCAGAGCCGGGGAGGGTGACAGCATTAAGGAGAGGACTGGGGCAGAATCCCCACCCTGCCACGCGGTAGGTGTGGGACCGTGCAGGCAGCCCTTACTGGCTTCATATTGTCTGTACAGTGACCCTAAACCTAATTCCAGAGCCCATCTAGTAGGCATCCCAAGTTAACTCAAGCATTCGGAGCTGTACTCTGGCTTCCCTGCACAGTAGGATGGTTGTCTGTGGGGTTCTGGGTTTCACTTGATTCCTGAGTGTGAGCCTGCCAGGCTCCTCTGTCCACGGGATTTCCCAGGCAAGAAGACTGGAGTGGGTGGCTGTTTCCTTCTCCCGGGGGTATCTTCCTGACCCAGGGATTGAACCTGTGTCTCCCGCATTGGGCAGAGGCCTGCCTGGCACTCCTGCAGTCACACGGGGCAAAGTATGACTGACTCAAGTGGGAGCACGCCCGGGGTGGGAACAGGGTCGTACCTTGAGCTTCATCATCAGTCCAAGATATTGACCCAATGTCCACCCTGAAGTGGCCCACACTGCGGGACAAAGCCTGGGGGCCTCTGAGCTGGGGCCATGTGAGCCTGTGGGGAGAGGCCCCTGATGGTGGGGCTCTGGTGGGCGCGCCTATCAGAAGGTTCGGCCCCCAGCACTGGCCACATCTCCCCACCTGTGGTACTTTCTTTCACCCTCCTGGCCCTGGTGTGCGGTGTGGAGGGTGCACCAGGGGCCCAAGACACTGGCCCAGGCTGGACACCCAGGGCCAGACTGTCAACACTGCCCTGCAGTCAGTGCAGGGTGGGGTTGGCAGAAGAGTGAGGAGGCACTCTTGTAGAAAGAGGAACCGGGCAGGCTGAGGAGGAGAAGGGGGCCCCTGAGTCACGAGGCCCCAGCAGGGCCGGAAAGGACTCTCCACCCCCATCAGCACAGGACAAGGGGTATTCAAAGCTGGAGGACAGACCCAAATAACATAGGGACTGCTTCGTTTCTGCCTCAGTTTCCCCTCTGCATGCAACCGGGCACCTCACTCCCAAGGGTGTGTGCTGGAGCAGGGATCCTGCAGCGCCTAGGGGACAGAAGGTGAGGCCTTGAGGGTGACAGGCGGTCCTGCCTGCGCCAGTGGGGGGCGGGGCCCGGAGGCCCGCGCTGGGGGGATCCCCGCCCGCCGGGTTTCCTCCGGGGTCAGCCCGGCTCCTTATCAGGCGCGGCCAGGCAGCCAGGCCCTTATCTGCACTGGCCCAGCATCCTCCAGCCGCTGCGCCAGGGGTGAGAGGGAGGAAACCGGGCCGCCAGGGGCGGGGAGAGGGTGGGCGGCCTGGAGCTGCTCACTTTCCCTGGAGGGACCTGCCCTGTTGCCGCCACTGCTTCTGCCGCAGTGGCCCTTGGGAGCCAAGGAAGAGGGGCGGCCCGACGCCACAGCCTGGACGGGGCGGCCGACTAACTACAGGGCCACGGAGCACAGAGGCTGGAGCAGGGTGCTGGTGTCTCGCCTGAACCTGGAACCACATCCTAGCCCTGGAGGACAGAGTCAGGGCCATCTGCAGGCAGCCGCACAAGTGCTGGGGTAAGAGTGGAGTGGGCCTGAAAATGAGGGATCCCAGACCCACCCGCAGTCATTCATTCTTTCCTGCCTTCATGTGTCTGGTGACCCCATTAAGAGGCCGAGCAGCTTCCCCAGGGTCTAGCTAGGGAAGACAGGGCATGGGGGCTAGCAATCCCTGACGCTGCTGGGACACGCTGGGCCGCGAGGCCAGCAGCAAGCAGGGCTGTGGAGGCAGGGTGCAAAGGGGTGGTTATTGCTTGTGGGTAGGGTGGATGGGAGGATGCCAGAGCCAGAGAGAGGGCTTGTGCATGACTGTGTGCCGGGGAGTAGGGTTAGCATCCGGAGTCATGGTGTCAGCAGTGGAGTCATGGGGTTTGTAAGGGGGAGATTTCGGGGGAGGGGGTCACTGGAGGGATTATGGAGAACTTTCAGGGTCTGACACGGAGACAATGAGAAGAGCCTCAAGGTTATAGCCGAGGGCCTCATGGTCAGCCCGGGGGCAGTGGTAAGTGAAGGTCAGTCAGCCATGGAGAGTTTGCAAGGTCCACAGTGTCAATGAAGGGTCTTGGATCTGAGGGTTATGGGGGCATCCTGTGGCCAAAGGGTCTGTCATGGGTTCCCCGCCTTGCCTGTCCCTCCAGGCTCCAGGCCAGAGATGGTTTTGGAAGAAGGGAAATTTGCTCAGGAGCTCCACAACTAAGGTCTCATGGGTCACAGACAGCTCAGAAGCGTCACTGCTGAGCTCAGTGCTGCCCTGCACCTCAGTGGGCACCCCCTGTCCTTGTGTTGGACCCCCTCCCATGTGCTGGGAGTTTCTGGGCCCACTTCCCATCTGCCTTTGCCCGTTGGACTGCCAGCCCACCCCCACCCCAGTCTCCCTCCAGGTGAAGGCTTGCTTTGTTGGGCTAAGGGTAGGGGGTGGCATCTGCCTCCTCCCTCCACACTGGCTTCATTCCTCCCACAGGTGAGCACCCCCTCGGGGTCCATGTGCCCGCCCGAGGCCCAGGCAGAGGTGGGCCCCACCATGACCGAGAAGGCCAAGATGGTGTGTGCTCCCAGCCCGGTGCCTGCCCTGTCCCCAAAGCCTGCCTCGCCTGGGCCCCCAAAGGTGGAGGAGGGGGGCCACGGAGGCTCTGCCTCGCCACCCAGGCTGCCCCCTGGCGTGCCAGTGATCAGCCTGGGCCACACCAGGCCCCCAGGGGCAGCCATGGCCACCACAGAACTCAGCACCCTCCGTCCCCCACTGCTGCAACTGTCTACCCTGGGAACTGCCCCACCCTCCCTGGCCCTGCATTACCACCCTCACCCGTTCCTCAGCAGGTCAGTGGGGGACCGGGGCCTGGGGGGAATCCAGGGGCAGGGTCCTTACCCACAAGGCATTAGTGACCCACGACCCCTTACAGCCTCTACATTGGGCCAGCAGGACCTTTCAGCATCTTCCCTAGCAGCCGGCTAAAGCGGAGACCAAGCCACTGTGAGCTGGAGCTGGCTGAGGGTGAGTATGGGTTTATGTCCGCCCAACTGTCTCTCCTGGGGCCCACGTCTGCCCTATAACCTTCCACTGAGAAAAGTGATGCCCCTGCACACAAACACACACAGGGGGTCAGAACTCAGGTTACACTCATGTAGCAAAACCACAGACCCATGGCCAGTTCTACACAACCCCCGTCACCCAACAAGCCACAAGGATTCATGGCAAAACAGCACAGCACGGGGGCTCCGCTCGCATGCACAGCCGCACAAGAGACAGCCACAGGACCACAACCACACAGGAGGCAGATACACAACCACAGCCACTGAGGTCCATGGCCACACAGGAATTAGCCACACAACCACAGCCACATGGCAGTGATCACACACCACAGCCATGTGGATATGCAGGCGTTCACACGAGCGCCTGAGAAAGGACAGGACCAGTCACGATGAAAGAAACTCTCAGACTCACCAGCACACCCAGCCGCACAGAGGGACCACACAGAGTGGGGATCACAAGGACAGCTCCCCAGCCACATTCCCGAGGGAGCCCCAGCCGTTGACATAAAGGAGTGGACAGAGGTACAGGAGGCTTCGGTTATCTGCAACTTGGGCCTGTGATAGTCCTTGTCTAGGCAGTTTGGGGGCTGCCCTCCTAGCTCAGTGGGTAAAGAATCTGCCTGCAATGCAGGAAACCCGGGGTTGATCCCTCTGTCGGAAGATCCCCTGGAGAAGGAAATGGCAATCTACTCCAGTATTCTTGCCTAAAGAATCCTATGGACGCAGGACCCTGGCAGGCTACAGTCCATGGGGTCGCAAGAGTCGGACACGACTGAGCGACTAAACCACCACCGCCAGGCAGCTTGGGGGTGGGGGTGCGGGGGTTGCTAACTGAGCTACACGTGGATCCTACACGTGAACCCCTTGGATGGAGAAAGCCTCAGTCCACTGCCAATGTTGAAGTCCCCCGAGAGGGTGTTGGGAGCCTCAGGTAAGGGTAGGTGGGGGTGCCTGCGTCTCTTGGACCATGGCGCCAATCCTGCCACTCCTACCCTCAGGGCATCAGCCCCAGAAGGTGGCCCGGCGCGTGTTCACCAACAGTCGGGAGCGCTGGCGGCAGCAGAACGTGAACGGCGCTTTCGCTGAGCTCAGGAAGCTGCTGCCAACGCACCCGCCCGACCGGAAGCTGAGCAAGAACGAGGTGCTCCGCCTGGCCATGAAATACATTGGCTTCCTGGTGCGGCTGCTGCGCGACCAGGCGGCGGCTCTGGCCGCAGGCTCCGCCCCTCCGGGGCCCCGCAAGCGGCCGGCGCACCGAGGCCTGGACGATGGCGGCGCCCGTCGCGGGCCGTGTCGCAGGGCCGAGGTAGCGGCGCGCCCCGAGCCCGCGCCTTCCGGCGGCCCCGACAGCAGCTGCGGCGGGACAGGCCGACCCATCAAGACAGAACAAGCGGCTGTGAGCCCAGAGGTGCGATGACCTCCGCGGTGTCGCCTCTGAGCTGAAGGGCACTGGAAAGTCAGCCCAGGGCCATCTAGGAAGGGGCAGACGACGCGCTCGCAGGGCCTGATCTGGACCGAACTCCCCCGAAGAAGGACCAGTGAGGAGTCCCCTACAGGGGAAAGGACCCCGCGGTCCCCCAGGGCGACCGTCGCCCCCAGGGGCTTGAAGACCCTTTTATCGCCCACAGCTCGCTGGAAGTGGCCTTGTCCGCGTACCCTTTACGCAGGGTAAGGTCCGGGAACCAACACTTCAGAGCGGCCATTGGACCCAAAGGGGGCCCAATTTTTC
>SJYX01014153.1:730458-769443 GCA_006410675.1 Oreotragus oreotragus
CCGTCCCCTGCTTCTCAGACCCGGTCCTCCCCGAGGGCTGCACGCGGATGGGGGAGGGGCTTCGCTCGACTTCCAACAAAAGCCACCCCTGGGCCAGCCACCTCCTCGATTCCAGCTGGGGAGGAGGCGACCGCTCGCTGGCCCCTTTGGCCCCAGGTGAGGGCCCTCCGCTCCTCCCCAGCCTCCTCCCTCCCCTCCTTCCCTCCCTTCGCTTGGGGCCACAGCCTCACAAACTAGATTCACAATAAATAAAGCCCAAAACCCACCCCTATGTGGTGCAATGTTGGGTTGCTTGACTTTCAGAGGATCCTGACCTGTGCTTTGTGTTTTCATACAGTTAAGGAGAGAGAAAGAGAGAGGTACAAGGACTCCAGAAAGGGGCGCAGGAGGGAGATGCAGGGAGGAGGGCGTAAGGCACAGAAAGACAAGCCAGCGGGGCCAAGCCACACCCTGGAGGGGGCTGGGCGTGCTCTTGCTCCCATCCCTCCCGTGGGGCTTCTGAAAACCCTCTGGACATGCCCCCAACCATCCCTTGGAGGAGGGGGGGGCTGCGGTGGGGAGGAGGGGGAAGAGCTACTTCTTGCGGTGTGTTATCAAATTGTTCCCAAGTTGCTCAAATGGAGGGGTTCCCAATTGCAACAGCAAAGACCGAAACAATGAATGCCCCACCCCTAAATAAAGAGTAAAGACATTACAGCTGAAACCCAGAGAGAAGGGGCCATGGGGGTGGTGTGGTGGGGAAAGGGGGGGAGGGTAGGGCAGAGAAAGCTCCAAAACACTTTTTGAAAAAGGACGACACCCAACACCCTCCAAAGGAACTTAAAGTCGGCGAGCAGGACGCCTACCTAGCGCAGGTGGAGATTTAGCCGCCGGCAGCAGCGGTGGCTGCCTCACTCGCTCGACTCCGGGGTCCCCTTTCTGCTCCACTCTCTGGCCCCGCCGCGGCAGGGCTGTCTGCGGGAGGGGCAGGGGCGGGGACCGATGGGGCCGAGCACAGGCACCCGCATGCGGGGCTGGGGTGTGGGCTCCACCTTCAGGCCCGGCTCCCCTCACTCGTGGCCCGCCAGGACAGCGACCTTCCTGGCCTGCCTCAGGAGAGAGGGGAGAGGGCACCTGTCCCGGGCTGGGAGGAGCCGTCTGGAAGAGCATTCCGATTTTTCTCCTATGGACTGTACAGAGGGGTTTGGGGCCTGGGGAACTGGCCCTGCAGCTGGGGTGGGGTGGCAAAACACCCTCCTTTCTGGAAGCATGAAACTAGCTCCAAGAGATGCCCCCTTCCGAGCCGGGGTAGGGGGGGCAGGGGGGTACTTCTAGCCCAAGGGAGGGGCAGTGGGATCTCAAGGCTACCCTGCCTCACCCAGTCCAGGCCAAGAAGCTGGAGGCGAAGGCGTGGTGGGGAGGGGGGGAGGGAGCGGGGAGGAAGGGGATGGAGTCTGCAGGGGAGAGCCCTAGGGATCTGCACCCCATCATCTTTACAAGCTGGTCCTCTGAGCTCCCAAGTGAAGCTCCGGCTGGAGTCAAGGGTGGGGTTCCCCTAGGAAGGGTGAGGGTAGGGGACAGGCCCCTTCAGAATTGTGCTGGTTGCTTTGTTTGGGGATTTTGCTCCTTCCCCAGAAGGCCGGCCGGGATGTGGGGGGAGGAAGGCAGTTCTGCATCCTTTCTTTCTGTCCTCTATTTGACAGAGTCCGTTTTGCATGTTTCTTTCTGCTTGGCTGCTGGCGCACAGCTCCACCGAGACCTCTTCCGAGGCTCTCTGAGAACTGAGCTGCTTCTGGGGGCCTGCAGGGGTCCCCGGGCTGGAGGAGAGAAGGGCTGAGTGGCTGACGACGTCTAATTTTTGCTTTTCGGTGGGGCTGGGCTAGGCTGGGGGATTTTTTTTTTTCCACGTCTCAAAATTTCTTCTCCCCCCGTTTGAGGAACCTCTTCTTTTCATTTTGTCATGTCTTTTGTCGATCTTATCAGAGGAACCAGGACTGAAATAGGACAAACAAAAAAAAAGAGGTGATATTGAGATGAGCAGGGGTCGGTGCCTTCTTGCCCTTACCTGGTCCTGGGACTCCAGGTTGGTTCCTAAAGCCCCAGGGGGCTTCCAGCTCCAGTCAAGTCAAGGACACCAACACCTCCCGCAAGGGTCCCTCCTATGGGAATCCTATTCCCCCAAGAGACCTGCCTCCAGTGCTAGAGTCCAGCTGGCCTTCCCGTGGGCACAGTGCCCAGCGGGTGGGACCCCCATGGCTGGCGCTGGCACAGGCACAGACCTGGGATCTGGCCATGTTTCCAATTGTTAGGTTTTCGTGTGGGTCCTGGAGCAGGGGGGAGGATGCCAGGCTATAGCGTTTGTCCCCAGAGGGGTTTGGGGAGTGGGGTGGGGCAAACCCAGTTTCTTGCTGAGTTTTCTTTCTGTCTCTTTGGATTAAAAGCAGAAATTCCCATCTGTATACCTCAGCTAAGGTCCCACAGGCTGAAAAGCTGGGGAGGAGTGGGTACCACATGAGTTTTGTCCCTCACAGTACCAGGCCCAGGGGAAGGGATCAGTAGCCCAGTGGGCACCACGCCCTGGGGAACAACCTGAGGCTCCTCCAGTGGGCAGCTGCTTCCCTGAGGATGCCAGCAGGGGGCGCCGCCTTCCCACAAACGCTCTGGCAGCGGCTAAGCACAAAACACACCCAGGGTGGACCCCCGGGACTGGGCTGCCTGGCAGTACCCTGCACAAAAGGCTCTGGCCCCACCTCATGGCCAGAAGGACACCAATGGTCTACAGTGCCTGGTGGTACCCTTGGGGCAAAACTGAAGGAGTCCTTAAAAATGCATCCTGGGGTCTCTCCCAGGTACTGGGTCACAGACTCAGGTCAGCAGAGGCCAAGCACAGCTAACTACAGAGTGTGTACAGGTACAGACGCATTCTATCCCCACTCCAACCCTGCACAGAAGCCAGGTGAAAGGAGGGTGGCTGTCTTGCCCAAGGCCACACAGCCCACTCGGCCAAGCAGGGACTCAATGCAGGGGGCAGCTTCAAGTCCATGCTCCTCACTGCTGCATATGGCGCGTTCCCAGGGAGGCAGGGTCTATGGTGACCAGGACACTCGCACCTTGCCAAGGCTGCAGCCAAGGCTGCCACATCGGGGTGAGGGCCTAGGGTGGTTAGGTCAGCCAAATTTTCAAAAGAAGCTGAAAGTCCAGACAATTTCATGTGAAATCTTCCAATATTTAAAAGACGTGTTTTAGTCACACAGATTATGCCTCCTGGTCAGGCTCTGGTTTGGAACTGCAGGCCATTGTCCACTGTGAGATGGAGACTTCGAGTTTTAGCATTAGAAAGGGCTCTGATTCTATGAGCGAATAGATGTTTACTAGACATGTTGTGGTACTCATTTCCTGAGGTATGTGAGTCAAATCGTTATGTTGTGCACCTTAAACTTATACAAGACTATCTGTCAATTATATCCCAGTAAAACTGGAAGAAAGAAGAAAGAAATCAGAGATCATCTGGAACTTTCTGGGATGATGGAAATATTCTCTAGTTGTGCTGTTCAATGCAGTAGCCACCAGCAACACATGGCTTCTAAGCACTTGAAATGCGTCTAGTGTGCCCGAGGGTCTCAATTTTTCTCTAGTTATTTAAACAGCCATATGTGGCCAGTGGCTACCACACTAGACAGCGCAGATAGGGGAGGACTTGGCCACGTGGGGGTTTGGGGTTGCCATGGTGACTGGGGGCACTGCTAGCATTTACTGGGCAGGTGAAGACACCACACTTTCTGCCATGTGTCAACACACACAGGGGAGACCCACCTTCCTGTGGGGAAGCGCCCCTGGAGCTCCTACCCAAAATCCAACCCCATCAACTGATTTTAGGCCAGACGGAGGCACAGGAGGGTCTGGTAAGGTGTGGGCAGAAGCCAGGGCTGAGGCCTTCCCAGAGCGGCTGCGGGAGGGTGGCTGCAGCAGCAGGCTTCTGGCCCAAGGAAGAGGGGAGCTTCCTGGGTGAGCCCCTGGTCCCTGCAGGCTCAGGTGTTGAGTGTTCCCTGGGACGCCAAGGCGGGACCACACTGGCACCCTTACACCACCTCTCTGGCTGTAAGCCCACCCCTCCCACTTCCTGAGTGGGAAGAGGCTGGGATGATGGGGCAGGGAGGGCCTGTTTGGCCCCTCTGCCCATGGCAGGCCAGACCAAGGCTCCAGGCTGTCTCCTGTGGGGGTCTCCTGAGCTGCATGGCGGCAGTGGGGGGTGGGGGGGGGCAACGACCAGTGCTCAGGTTGAGGGGGCCCCTCAGTGGAGGAAAACTCCAGTTCCAGTTCCAGGCCTAGAGCTAGGGACAAAAACGACTCCAGAGGGACTCCCTGGTGCCGCCCCGCAGGTCCCGGGAACGGGAGGTCTGCTGCCAAGCCCGGGGTGGCTTTTTCTGCTCACCCCTCCCTGTTTCCTGAGCCAGGTCCAAAATTGATTAAAACTAAGTAAAAAGCGCTGCCCAGGGAATGACAAAATTGCTAAAATTCTCTTTTCTTCCCTCATTCTATTGTTCTCTCTCCATCTGGTGCTCCAGAGATCGGCTAAAGTCACTGGTTACTGTGGAAACCACCCCCCACTGTACCCCCTGCACCCGCTGCAGCAGCCTGCCTGCCCCCAGGCCTGAGGGCTCCCTGATCAGCTTGTCCGACTCCTCTGGCCCCCCAACCCCCATCCCCAGACACACCTGCCTGCTCAGGGCCCTGGGCCCCAAGGCTCCTTGTAGGAACCAGGGGAAGAAAAAACGTTTTCCAAACTTGCCTCGGATTCTGAGTTGGCCCCACTATCCAACCAAAGTGAGCAGAGAAAGTGAAGCAGGGAGAACATGTGGAGGCGGAAATGGGGTAAACGGGGAGGGAGGGCTCGTGGCAGTGGCCCCCGAGAAGCACGAACATACTATACAGTCAGAGCTGCAGGGCGGGCAGCAGGAGGAGGCAGGGTGGGCAGGCGGGCACGCTGGAGCCCTGCCGCCTGGTGCCAGCCCCGAGCCAGGAGGGGAGGCCCGCCTGCTGTCCCTTCCTCTGGCACCCCCTCCTGCCCTCTACCAGCAGGGCTCTCGCAGCCTCCCTGGCACAGAGCGGAGGGGGCTGGCTCCAGCCCCTGCTCGAAGCCATTGTTTTTCTTCTCAACACCCCCAAGTTCAAGTTCATCTGGGTGTTACATCATGTCTGGTTGCTCCTGGAAACCAGACGGGTCAGACGTGACTCTGGGGAAAGGGGGTGGGAAGCTGGAGGGGGCTGAAGTTCTCCTCCCCTCCCCTCCTTGCCACTAGGGAGCTCTGAAGTTTGAAGTCTGACAAAGTTTTTGGCTTTTTTTTTTTAGGGAGGGAAAGGAAAAGGGAAAAAAACAAAACCTTAAACCACACACACAAAACTCCATCCACCAACTTTCTTTGGACCTGGGCCTCAGAGCAAAGAGAGAGTGGGAGCTGAAAGAGGTGGCCCGGGGGCTAAGGAAGCCTCCAAGGCCCTGGGCTCACAGGGCGGTGTTTTTGTTGAATGTGCAAAAGAAAAAGATCTTTGCCTGTTCTCCCTCCACTCCCCAGAAGCCCACACTGCCTGGGCCCTGCTCCTGGGGCTGGTCCTGCCTATGCCCTGAGGGCCCTGGGTTCTACAGGTGGGCGCCAGCCTCCTAGGGACAGGAATAGGGCAGAAGGCCTGTGTGCACCAGGGTGCAAAGATGCCTGCGCAAAGCCGGGTCCAGGGGCCTCCAGCAGCGGGCCTGGGGGTACATTTCCTTGTGAGAACCAGGGGCATATGGGAGCAGGACTAGCGGCTCCAACAGCCTGGCCACCCCTCTGACAGGATTCACAGGACGAGGGGGAGGTACCTCCAGGGCAGCTTTGGGCCCTGCCTCACCCCCAGTGCCAGAGTCTCTGGGCACGTGGCCCACCCAAATCCAAGGAGAGGGGAGGGCCAGGGGCAAGCACATGCCCCAGAGCGGCAGGAAAGCAACCAGGCAGACCTTTTCCTCCTGATGGAGCCTCCCACTTCCACCTTCGCATCCACCAGGCCTGGCCCAGAGCGCCTCTAGCCTTGGGTCCTTGGCTGCCTTCCCCAGGGCCAGGGCTGTCAGAGCTAATTATCCAATTAGCTGATTAGCCAGGGGGCCTGGGGGCTGCCTGGGGAGGCAGGCTCAGCTGGGCGTGCAAAAGCCTGAGCCCTTCAGCCCTGTCCCGGCCTCTTCTCCCTACTGGCCCGAGGACCCTGGCCTCCTCCAGAACACGGGAAGGCCCCCACCCCTGCCTGTGTCCATAGTGGGCAGGGCCTCCTACCTGAGACTGCTGTGGGATGTTCAGAAAGTTGCCGTCCCGGGGTCCGATGCTGACAAACCGGTTGGCAGAGGAGGCGCCTGTCGTTGCGAATGCTGTGGGGAGCAGGGGAGAGAGGGAGAGACCCTGTGAGGACTGGGGGCCCCCCCCGGGCACTGCCCGGTGGGGCTGCTGAGAGAGGGAGAGACTGGGTTAGACCATGCTGCCGGGGTTGAGGCTGGCGGCGGGAAGGCCAGGCCAGAGGGGCCCCCCTATCCTCTCACTGACCGGGAGCTCGCGGTCCCCCGGCCCTGGCACTCCACCTGCCGCAGCCAGGGAAGCTCTTTTGTGGCCCTGGAGGCTCTAGCTGTGACCTGGTGGACCCAGTTCTGTCCCCTTCTCCCAGAGCACCTGAAGTAAGAACGCCTGCCTTCCTGCTAGGCCTCTTGGTTTTGGAGAGAAGGGAGCCCAGGAGGCTGGGAGCTCTGGGGACTGGCCCCGCCCTGCTGGGAGAAGGCCATCTCAGCCTGGTTGGGTGCTGCACCTCTTACCACCCTGGGCCCAAGGCCTGGGCCCGTGGCTTGGGGAACTTGAAGGGTCCCAGTAGAGAGCTAAGCTGGGTAGGACAGGTCAGAGAGGGTCTGGGAGCTGGCTGCTGGCTCAGGCGCGGGGGAGGCAGGCATTCTCCTCCTCTGATGGATGAGCCAGCTCCTATGGTCCTGCGGTTCCCAGGGACCAAGATGGGCCCATGTGCAGGGAAGGAGGAGGCCGGAGGGCCTGGCAAAGCCCCAGGGTGTGGACAGCAGGGGCAGTTGTTCTGAGGCCTGAGGGGGCAAACGGGTCAAACATTCTGGAGCTCTTCTGGGTTGTCTGGCTGGAGCCCTACGGGAAGGAGCCGGCCCTGTACCCTGGGAGGAAGGAAGCCCCAGAAAGGATGAGGAGTGTCACAGGCTAACTGGGAGTCCCCCTCCCATCCCTCCCAGCACAGGATACACCCCAGGGACCCCGTGCTCACCAGATTCTGTCCATAAGTGGCCCCCAGCCACCCTGCAGCCTGGCCCCCCTCCCACCCTGCCCACCTCCAATGACCATGACTCCGTGTCTTGTGGCAAATGCAGATGAGAAGATGACATGAAGAGGATGAAGAGGGGAAAAGAACTCAAACCATGAAAAACGAAGGTGAGGCAGAGCGCGCGAGGCCGAGAAGAGTGGTGAGATGGGCCGCCCCTCCGCCGCCATTCCCAAGTCCTGGCCCACAGCCTGCCAGCCCCCAGAGCGCTGCCCACCCCTGCCCACAGTCCCCCAGACGGCACACCGCCCACCCTCCGCCTCTCCTGTCCTTCATGCGTCGTCGGGTCTAGCTGGGGCCTCTCAACTCAGATTTTTCTCTTCCCTTTGACAAAATTTGTCATCGGTTTAAAAAAAAAAGAGAGAGAGAGAGAGAAAGAGATGAAGTAAGCCAAGGTCCAGAGCCCTTCCTTGTCCTTGGAACATCCAACCTGGGAAGAAATTGAGGGAAAGGGGAGGGATGGGAGGGAGGGTAAAAAAAAAAAGAGGAACAACGAGAAACCAAATGTGAGACTGAAGGCTGGGGGGAGGGGATCAGGAGCTGGCCTGCTGCAACTTTAGAGGCCTGAGGGGCCCAGAATGAAGGTGAGGGGGCAAGGCAAAAAGGGGATGGTGGCGTCGCCTTGTGGTCACATTCAATTGTCTTGGTGTGGGGGGAGGGGCACAACGAAACAACAAAAAATCAAAAAACGAAAAAACGAAAAATGAAAAAAACAGCAGTTAGGCATGAAGATGGCATGGCTGTGCCTCCCCTCCCCCCGCCCACCCTGGCCAGCACCCCTGGCCTGGGTGCCCCCACTGTGCCCCCTCTCCCGCCCCCCGGAGGGGCCTGGGCCAGGGGCCCCAGCTGGGAGCAGTGGGCGGGCAGGGGGGCTCGTGGGGGTGCTGGCTGGTGCAACTAAGGCCCCGGAGGCCAGGGTCGGGGGGCTCAGCTCTGTCCTTATCTGGGTGGGAGGCACTCTGGGTTGGGGGCTTTGGCAGTGAGAGAGGGGGCTCTTCTTTTTGCAGTGGAGACTGTTTGGACGGGCCGGGGACGCTGGGCGTTGTGGTTTCGGTTTCATCGTCCACTTACAAGGTGACGGAGGAGTCAAGGCGGCGCCGTCTGGGGCAGTGCTGGTGGATTTGGAATCAGGCATAGGAAGGGGCACAGGTCTGGCCACTGGAGGCGGCGGTGGTAGCAAAAATGACCCCGGGACTTTGCCCTGGCCGCTACCGTTGGGCTGCGAACAACATAAATAGAGTGACGCATGAAGGCACATCACACACAGACACACGCTCCCCTGCGCGGACACGCCAGCTCGCTCCTGAGAGCCGGCGGCGCCCGGGGAAGACGCGGGGCGGGGCTCTCCTCCAGGGCGGGGTTGGTGAGGGCGGGTTGGTCGCGGGGCGGGGCTCTCCTCCAGGGCGGGGTTGGTGAGGGCGGGAGGCCTCTATTTGGTCTCTCAGGAGTTTCTCTTTTTTTTTTTTTTCCGCAGTCCTCTTTCGAAGTGGTGGGAGGGAGGAAGGGGGATGTCCGACGGGTGGTTTGTTATTTCTTAGGGAACAGGTTTCAGGTTCCAAAACTTGCCATTTAACTATACAAGCAGCTGCGCTCTGAACTGTCACCCTCTGAAGACTTTCTCCTATGGCAGCAAAGATGCACCAGTTTACTCCCTGTGCGCCCCCAAAACACACACATGCCTCCCCTGGGTGGGCTCCTGGGGTAGGATCAGCTGACCCAATCAAGGACCACGGGCCCACCAGCGTGTGCCCCGTGTCATGGCCTGGGTGGTGGAGGGGGGAGCCAGGGCATATGCCTGAGGACAGTGGGGGCTAGCCCATCTGCTACAGAGCAGCCCAAGAGGAAATCCCATTGCTGGTGGCCCCAGTTCCCCCAGAAGCCGGGACCAGCTACCAGAGCCACGAATTGTCCATTACTCCCTCTTGTGCCTTAAACTTGAGTTTCCCCCTCCAGGCCCCACGTGTGGCCTTGTGTTTATCAGCCTCTGGGGTTCAGAGCATGCCGGCCTCAGAGAGGGGCAGAGGTCCCTGGATCCCGGCAGACAGCGTCCCTGGACCTTGTACTTCCTGCTGCTCCAGGCAGTGCTCTCTGTGACCACCTGCAGCCTGGGCTCACGGGGGCCAGGCCAGAACTCTTCCTCCTAAACTGGCCTCTCTCCTGTGGCTCAAACCTCTGTCCTCCCAGCAACCCCAGGTTTAAGACCATGGGAAGTTCACAAGCTCTTCCTCCTGTTAGCAAACCCTGCAGAATCCAGCCCTACTCTGTCTCCAGCTCTGTCATCCTTCGATCCTGACTGATTTCACCTGGACTATGAACATGAGACTCCAAGGGGCCTCCCCTCTGCAGAGAGTGCTCTTCAGCTCGGCACCTGGCACTGAACCAGGCACCTCACTCAGGCTATCCAGTCCTCCAACCACCTCTGAGGCACTGGCTCTTGTTTCTGCCTGCCCATCCCCCCACCAGGGGTACTGACAATGCCTGGAGACATTCTGGTTGATACAACTTGAGGGTGTGGAAGCTGAGGATGCTGCTTGACACCCACCCTATAACACACAGGGCCACCTCTAGGACCAAGGTCCAGTGGTCCACAGGCTAATGGTGCCGAATCCTTAGGAGAAGGGAAGCGCCACTCTCCCCTGTTCGCAACAGAGGAAATTGAGGCTCCTCACGGTTAAGCATTCTAGCCACGCTGCAATGGGAAAGGCCTGAAGTTCATGGCCATGTCTGTCTGATTCCATGGACCCACAGACTTATCAACCCTCTTCCCAAATCCAAAGGAGTTCAGACACCCCAGTGCCCCAAAACCTTCCATAGCTACGATGACATCTGATGTAAAATGTTGTCTCCCCGGTCAGGCTGTTGGTTCCAAGCAAGAGCATGCCGCCAGCTCTGCAGGGTGATGCCAACACAGAAGTGGCAACTGCCTTCCCTCATTTCCACAGCCTGTCTGGTTCCTATCTTGCTCTTCCATCAGGACAGGAAGTAGAATGGTCCCAACCGATCACAGCCTTCCTCCTCTCCAGGCTGTCCTGAGCTTGGCCTCTGGGGGCGGCCGGGACACAGCAGCTTTCCGGGCAGCCGCTGCTCCCGCAGGGTGGCCTCTGCTTCCTCAAGAGCCCGTCTCCCCCCAGGAGGATCTGAATCACTAATCTCATTTGATAAAACAAATCCTAGCCTGATACGGCCAGACATTGAAAGCTGCTGATTTACAACATTCAGATTCTAGAAACAAGTCCCAACCAGGCTAGGCTGTCTCCGCCCTGGTTGGGGTACGAGTTGAAGTTTTAAAAGTCTCAAGATCTTGGGACGTCGTGGTGCCTTAAGACCTTGTGAGTTAAGAGCTTAGAAGTAAACTAGAAGCTGGGACAGCACCGCCCTTTCATCTGACAGATGAAGATGCGGGCCTGGCCACTCTGCAACCGGAGAGTGAGGCTGAGCTGGAACCAGGCTTTCTGCCTCTCAGAGCCATGGCCTCCCATCAGTCCCTGGATCTTCTCTATCATGCTCACTTGGCGGTCTCTTCTCTATGCCAGAAATACAGCTAACTGGGCACCCTCTTTCTGCCCTTTGCGTGTCTTTTAATCAGCAGTTCCCAACCTTTTTGGCACGAGGGATTGGATTCGTGGGAGACAATTTGTCCACGGACCAGGGGGAGAAGGGGATGGTTTCGGGATGATTCAAGCGCGTTACATTTACTGTGCACTTTATTTCTAACCTAATGCCACTGCTGATCTGACAGGAGGTACTGGTTCATAGCCCAGAGGTTGGGGACCCCTGCCCTAAGTGGATCTCCATTTGGCCTTGGTCTTTACTGACCTGATTTTCTCAGGGACTTACACTGGGGTCTAAGAGGTACCTGGGAACCATTCTGCACACTGTAAAATTGTGTATACATGTAATTTTCTGCAAAGATGGTTCATAACTTCCGATTCTCAGGAGGTTATAATTTACTCCTCTAGTCTCCACATCAGTGGTTCTCGAAGTGGGTCCCCTGACCAGAAGCAGCAGCATCACCTGGGAACTTGAGGAGAAAGGCAGCTTCTACACCCCACACCAGAGCTGCTGAGTCGAACTAAGATGAGGCCCAGCCACCTGTGTGCCACCTCCAAGTCACTCTCACACACGCTAAGACTAAGAACTGCTACTCTGGAGTGGCTGTGGTGCGAGCACAGTCCAGTACCCCCGCCCCTGCCACCGGGTCAGCTGCAGAGCCCAGGGCCTCTGGCTCCTCCTCCACACCACAGTGCCATCCCTAGTCTCCTCTCAGAAACCAGGCCCCAAGGAGCAGGCTCACTGCAGACTTCCACCCCACACCCAACTCTCGGGCACAACAGGCCACCAAGGAAATCCATAAAGACTGCTCTCCAGCCAAACTAGACTTTCTCTTTAACCAGAGGGACAGTTTGCTCCCCTGTCAATAAATAGCTTTTGGTCAATGGTCTACTCAGAGCAAGCACCTGCCTTGAGAAGAGAACTTTCGAGGCCAAGGAGCCCTTGATCTTTTCTTTGTCTGCCATGTCACATGGCTTGCAGGATCTTAGCTCCTTGACCAGGGACTGAACCCAGGCCCTTGGCCATGAAAGCGCGGAGTCATAACCACTGGACGGCCATGGACTTCCTGAGCCCTTGATCTTGAGTGCTCAAGTCAAGGGGCTGTCAGGATGCCCACGGATGGACTGACCCACACCCTTGAGGGTCCGGTGGGGTAGCTTTAGCTCTCTGGGCTAAGTCAGTTCCCCAGGTGGGTCACATTTCAATTGAAACCCCAGCTGCCCCCATAGCTGAGAAGCAGGAACAGCAAGATTCCTAGCCCCTCTGATCCAGATTCCAGAACCCAGGACCCCTGGGGCTGTGATACAGGCTGCCAGCTCCCATAGACTCCAGACTCCACTGGCATCTCTGAAGGAAGCACGGGAGCTGTTGCAAATCACGTCCACTTTTTCCTCAATGCCCCTACAAGTGGACAGAGCTTGTCCAGAGAGGTGGGCAAAACTCTGCATGTGCCAAGGAGCTGCAGAGTCAGCAAAAGAAACCCTCGCAGGGCAGAGGGGGAAAAAAGATGAGAAAAGCGGAAAAGTGGAGAAGAGCAGGAGGGAGGGAAGAAGACTGCTCTCTGCCCTGGACAGCAAGAACAAGGGGGCCAAACCGCAGCCCTGCCGCACATCGAGACACCAGCACTACGCAAGCGCCCTTTGGCAGCATCAGGCTGAGCAGCTGAGGGCCGCGGCCCCTCTCCTGGGGCGGCTTCTGGCACGAGGTTCCGGATGCCTTTCCCTGCCAGGGCACTTTGAGTGTCCACCACACCTGACCTCTCACGGTGCAGTTCCAGGCTGGACCAACTGGAGAAAAGCAGCTGGGCCTTCTTATAGCACAGTATGCTGCTGGAGTTCCAGAACATTCCCAAAGGTCTAGAGATCACCATGCCCCCACCTGGAATGGTCTCCCAGGAACTACACAAGGACCACTGTCCCACTGAAGGTCACGGTTGGCTCACTGCCATCGGGGACAGCTCTCTGCTCAGGGGATCTGTGTCTCTGCTCTGGGGCTCGCTGATGGAGAAAGGCAGTGGGCCTCAGAGCTCCATGGGGAGCCATCTCTCTCCCAGGCTGAGGAGCAGAAAGACTTTATTCCAGAACCGTGACTGACCTGAGAGCCCCTCATTAAGAGGCCCGCCAACAGGAGTCTTGTGACACAGCCTGTGGAAGGAAGCCTGCCCTCTCCCAAGGGCTTCTCAACGGGGATGAGGAAGGTGCCCCCAAACACACTGAATCTGGAGACAGTCACGACCAACACAGCTGGACAGAGGGCGCTGTCGCTGGCATCAAGTGGGTGGGGGCCAAGCATGCTGCTCAGCACCCCAGCGCGCACAGGACATTCCCACAGCACAGAGAACGAACAGTCCCAGGTGTCAGCAGTGGGAATCCTTGGTCTAGAACCTATCGAATCCTTGCAGCTCTGAGGTTTAAGAGGGGTGTCAGGAGCTGAGGGGTCTGGGCCCGGATTGGACAGATCACTGGTCCACTCCTGCTACGGGGAAAGACCAGAGGAGGGTAAAGAGCCCAAGCAAGACGGGCCTAGAGACTGCCCTGTCCTCTCCGGACCGGGATGAAGAGGCCCCGGGCAGGCACGTGGAGCCCTGCTCCCGGACCCAGAAGACTGAGGTGTTCGGTAGTCCCAGCTCTTGGCTGCTCCAGCCCCAGGTGGGCTCCCAGCTTTGGGGGCCTCTCCCCGTGAGCCCTGAGACAGACAGACAGACGCAAAGATGAGCTGGAGGGGAGCTTGTGGGGTCCTCTGGACTCACCTGTCCGGTGGCCTGGCCCGAGCCATCCGAGCACACAAACTGCACAAACTCCTTCAGCGAGTCCTGCCCGTGGTGGTGGTGGTAGCGGATGGTCGGGTGCGTGAAGTACGGGCTCGACTGCTGGATGATGGACGTGGAGGGGAAGTGCAGCGCCGACGCCGTGGCCCGGGGGCTCCCTGCGTGCACGCGGCCGGAAGGAAAGGGCGCCGTCAGGGCCTGGAAGGCCTGGGCAGGGACACTGCGGACGAGGAGCCCTGCAGGGCAGAGCCCTTCGGGTCCAGAGAACGGGGCAGGAGCAGGGCAGGGACCGGGGTGGGGAGAGTGAGGCGCTGACTGCTAGTGTGAAGGCGCGTAAGATGGCGCCAAAAACACTCAGGAAAATCAAAGTAAATAGCATTTGAATGCACTATTTTAAAAAGTTGAATTGGCAAAACTAGGGATGGCCCAGAGACCAGCTGCTTCTCTTTATAAATAAAGTTTGATCGGAATCAGGGCCAGAGTTGGGGTGAGGTGAGAAATGTGTGCGTGCTCAGCCGCTCAGCTGTGTCTGAATCTTTGTGACCCTATGGACTGTAACCCACCAGGCTCCTCTGTCCGTGGGATTCTCCAGGCAAGAATACTGGAGGGGGTTGCCAAGTGCTCCTCCTCAGGATCTTCCCAACCCAGGGACGGAACCCACATCTCTTACGTCCTGCATTGGCAGGTGGGTTCTTTACCGCTAGCGCCACCTGNTGTGACCCTATGGACTGTAACCCACCAGGCTCCTCTGTCCGTGGGATTCTCCAGGCAAGAATACTGGAGGGGGTTGCCAAGTGCTCCTCCTCAGGATCTTCCCAACCCAGGGACGGAACCCACATCTCTTACGTCCTGCATTGGCAGGTGGGTTCTTTACCGCTAGCGCCACCTGGGAAGTCCCGTGAGGTGAGGCAGGGTCATGCAATTACAAGGTCAGTCCCTTTATTTAAAATATTGATATTCGCTCATCGTGTATTTTTTGCAATTGTTTTAATTTTTAGAACACTGCGTTTAATATTATTTATAAATTTTGGTGACTGAAATTTCAGGTGCTCCCTGACATTCTGCGCCAAGGTCAGTGCCTCACACACCCCTCCCTGGCGCAGGGCCTGGGCGGGAGCTTTGGGGAGCAGGCAGACCATTCAGTGGGGCTCCGGACAAACACCCGGCCCCGTGCCAGCATGAGAGGGGCCTCCACGGAGCAAACACACGTCCTGCATGAGGCTGGGTGTGCACCTCGCTGCGGCTCCCCAGGTCACATTCTTCTGTGCTCGGGCCCCACGGCTCGTACACACTGCCTTGGACGCACGGCTCCCATCCCGGAGCAGGCCCCAGTCCTTCCCCAGCCAAGTCCTCCCTATCCTGTCTGTTTCCAATCAGCTCGCTCTTGCTCTCGGTTTCATTAGGGGCCTAAAGAAACTTGGCTTCTCTCTGGAGTTCATAAAAGCTGAGTGGAGCGGGGCCTGCCGCCCTCCCCTGCCTGTGCGGAGGGCCTGGGCTCCCCACCCCCAACCACGGCCACCACGCCCTGCCCCTCTGCTGGCTCCCAGCCAGGAGGCCCTGAGGAGGAAGCCAGGAGGGTAACCCTCCGTGGTCTGTTCTCCGTGTCCTACGCAAGCGCCCGGGAGGTGGCGGGCAGACACAGGGCAGCGCTCAGAAAAAGTCCAGGCCGCTCTGGAGAGGGAAGAGGCTCCCGCAGTTCCCCACCTGCTTCCATCCCCTGCAGAACCTGGCGGCACCCGCCCCTCAAGCTCTCTCTCTGCCAGACTGGGGCACAGAGTCCCTCCCCCGGCCTAGTCCTTCACTTCTGGAAAAGAGCGGGGAGGCCTTGAGCAGGGAGTTTGGGCCCCTGTGAGGGTCCCTCGGAGTAACCTGGGCTGGTGCCAGGGAAAACAGACCCTGGGCACTTTGGGGCGCTGAGAGAGAGGAACTGGAAGAAGGGCAGATGCAGAAGCCTGTGTTCTCCCATCCACAGCTGGCGGGAGGCAAGGAGAGCTGGGAGAAGTGGGCCCAAGGCTTCAGGATAGGCCTGTGCCACACAGCACACACGTGTGCACACGTCACGCACACGCACACAGCACACACGTGCACACGTCCGCACACACACACGAACACACGTACATCAAATGAGTGCACACAGCACCCTTGCATGAACATAAGCAAACACACATTCTCACATGCACACACAGCGCACAAGCAGGTGTGCACCCCGGCACATGGAGTGTGAGAGGCAAGTGGGAGAGTGTGGGGGAACACAGTGAGAAGGCCCAAGGGTCAGTCTGCTGCTGTGGAGGGAGGGCCCATCCCCACACCCGCCCACTGCCATACCACGGCCAGTTCAGAGAGCTGGGGCTGCCACTCAGGGTTCCCTGGCCAGCTACCCCTCAGGCAGGGCTCCTGTGCCACCCCCGCTGCCCCCCTCCGGGCCCTCCATTTCTCACCTGGTCTGACTCCAGCAAGCACAGGCAGCGGGTGGTGAGTGAAAGCCATGCGCGGGGAGCTGCCCTGAGAGGAGAGGGCACTGCAGAAGTCCAGCTTTCCTGACTTCTTTAGGGAAGCCGGGCCTGAGGGGAGGAATCAGCAACACGGGGCAGGTTTAGCTGGGCCAGGGAGGGAGCGGGGGAGGTGGGAAGCCAGCAGCTCGCTCACTCCTTCTCTCCTCAGCCCCCTCCTGGCTGCCCCCTTTCCTTCAGGGCTCCCCAGCCTCCTCTGCCTGATCAAGGCCCTGTTTCTCAGGCCCTGCGTGCAGACCATCCGCTGCTGAGAGGTGAGGGAAATCAGCCCCTTTGGTGCGCTGGGCAGGGCTTGAGCAACCGGGGCCATCTTGCCCCCCAATGAACAGATTAAGAGCTCCAATCTCCGAGGTACACAGAATCAAAGCGGAGGCAGGGCCAGAGGGCAGGGAAGGTGTGCGGGAGGAGCCCTGGGGAGCAGCTTCAGAGTCAGGGGCCAGGAACTTCCCTGGGGGTCCAGTAGCTAAGACTCTGTGCTTCCACTGGGGAAACTAAGATCTTAGCCAAAGGAAAAAAAGAAAAGAGTGAGGAGGTCCCTGAGGAGGGGAGGCTGGGATCTACTCCATGGGATCCTGGGCTACAGGTCCCGTTCTGCCAGGAAGAAGCCAGGGCTCCTTACGGGAAGGGAAAGCACACTCATGGGCCCTTCGGACCACAGTGGAGAAACACAATCCGACAAGGGAGCAGGGAGGAGGCTGGAGGGCCTGGGTGGGAGCTGGGGGCGAGGGACCCAGGAAAGGATGCCCTTGGTCAGGCACTCAGAGGTCAGACTGTCAGAGTGGGTCATTCCTGGGCTTTGCTCTACTCCCAGGACCAGAGAGGGAGGTGGCATTTGGCAAGAGACAGGGACACAGAGAGCGCCCCATTTGAGCTCGCCTCTAACAGCCCGAGGATGCCAACCAAGATCATGTCTGCGCCCAGTGGGCTCGACATCCAAAATGCTAAGACAAAGCAGGGCCCCCAGGCCAGGGCCCCTAGGGGAACCAGTCTCCTGTCCTGGGAGGATAAGGTGCGGTCGGGGCAGGTCTCCAGAGCTGCCATCTTTGGAACAAGAATCGAATCAGTTTGGGTGGGGTGTGTGTATTGGGGGCGGGAGGGGGGTGTTGCAGAAGAGAGAAATAAGAGCTGTCTTAACCACAGAGGGAAGAGGCGGGGGAAGGGCGCACTCCTAGCCGCCAGCAGAGGTGTTATCTGGCAGCAGCTGTGTGCCACCTGATAGCTGGCACGATGCAGGGGGGGGGGGGCGCCCCCACCAGCTGCGCACAGCTGTCCCCCTGGCCGCACAGCACCTCCCCAGCTGTTCCCAGTCCTGCAGCTGGGCTGCTTAATTGGCAATTTGTCCCAGAACAGGGAAACAACGCAGTGTTGCTGGGAGGAGGGGGTGAGTATGGAAGAAAAGAGGGGAAANGGGGGGGGGAGCGCCCCCACCAGCTGCGCACAGCTGTCCCCCTGGCCGCACAGCACCTCCCCAGCTGTTCCCAGTCCTGCAGCTGGGCTGCTTAATTGGCAATTTGTCCCAGAACAGGGAAACAACGCAGTGTTGCTGGGAGGAGGGGGTGAGTATGGAAGAAAAGAGGGGAAAAGCGAGGGAGCCGGGGGCGCCACAGGAGGATGTGGGGCCATGCGTGGAGGGACTGCTGGCGGGAGCGGAAATGGCAGGCTCGGCAGCAGACAGCCAGGAAAGAGGGAGCCGGAGCTGGGAGGGGAGGCTCCCGGGAGCCAGGTCTGGGTGGAGCGACCCGGGGGGCCCACGCCTCAGGAGCCAGCAGTGGACACGGCCCTCCAGGCACACCAGTCCCTGAGAAAAGACTTCACTGCAGCTGGGGATTCTTCAGGGCCTCTCCACCCCTTGTCTCTGCCCCTCCAGAGGCTTCCCCAGGGCCACGTCTGTGCCCTGCCGGCTCAGGTGCCTACTGGCCACAAGGGCGCCCAAGGAGGGGCTCAGCCTGGGGCCTGGAGCTGAGGCTTCCTCCTCCCAGGGTGCAGAGAGTGAAGGCCAGAGGCTGCATCTAGGGCAGCAGGGGAGAGGAAGCTCCTCCCTGCCCTTCGGCCTTGCCTTTCCCCCAGCCCTGGCCCCTGCCCATCTGCTTGGCCCTTCCTGGTGTGGCAACATCTGGAAGATACCAAGGAAAAGACTATCAGGTTGGCCCTCATCTTCCTGCGCCACAGAGCAAGGCCTCCATCCCCAGGCCGAACCATAAAGGACACATCTCATACAGAGGTCTGCACTTGCTGGCCCCAAGACCCCCAAACCTGGAAGCTACACACAGGCTGCACCAACATGTCAGGCAGAAGCATTCTGCAGGCAGCCTCCTGACACACGCCTGTGCACCACACGCACACACACACCCACATACACACAACACACACTCCTCTCTCTCTCCCTCTACTCCATTTGAGCTCTCCAGGCGTGCCCACACCTTCTGTCAGAACAGGAGAGCCCCCCGTGTGAGGCCCCCCTCTCACCAGGAAGGGGCTGGTGAGGGGACTGAGAGGCCTGGCAACAATTCTGCTCACTCACTACTAGGCTCTGCTCCTCTCTGTGAAGCTGGGCCCCTCCTTAGACCAGCGGTTCTCAACTCAGGAAGATTCTGCCCCCACCAGGACACAGCCATGTCCGGAGACCTTTCTGGCCATCACACCTAGTGAGGAGGTTTGCTACTGGCATCTAGTGGGCAGAGGCCAGGGCTGCCACTCCAACACCTCACACGGCACAAAATGGCCCCACCGCAGACAATGCTGTGGCCCTGGAATGTTCAAGAATGCCCAGTCTGAGAAACTGCCTTAAACCATGAAGACGGTAGAGGGGGGCAACTTTCCTGAAGAAACATCAAGAGGAGGAGGAGGACGAGGAGGCTCTGAAGAGGAAGCCATGCCCTGCTTGCAGGGCACCAGAGGCTCAGGCCCAGGGCTTTCCTTCTGCCACACCGGTGGGCCCTACTGCCCACGCGTGACAACCTGCCTGCTCGCCTCTGCGCTCCAGGCCCGTGCTCTCCGGAAGAGCGGGCTGGGGGAGGACAGGCAGTGCCACTGGCAGCGGGAAGCGCCACGGGAGGCCTGCCAGGGAAACTGAGGGGGAGACGAGGCTGCACGCCGCCTGCGCTCCAGGTCGGGCCTTGCGGCGGCGCCCATACCTGCATCCACATCGTTGGGCCAACCGCTGGACTGGCTGCTGCCAGCTGCCGGGGAGCGGCCTGTGCCAGGATAGAAGACGTCGTCGACAGGGCTCTCCATCTCACTGTCATCGATGGACTTGGGGCGCTTGGTGGTGCTGGGGAAGGAGGAGAGGGGTCAGGTGGGCCTCAGGTGAGTGGCCGGACTGGGACCCGGACCCAGGAAGCCTGCACTGATGGCCCTCCATGTGGTGAGCACGCGCTCACTGTCAGCAGCATCTCAGGGCACTCGCTGTGTGCCCTCCGCCCAGGTCAGACCGAGAGGCCCTTCTCAGCCCCCAAGACCATCCACCGTCATCTACCGAGCTACCCAAGCCCAAGAAGCAGGCCAAGCCCTTAGCTGCCTCCTCAGCCGCCTTCTACTTCCCATCAGCTGCCACGGCCAGAGGTGAGTGAGGCGCTGGCCAGCAGCAAAACACCAGGGGTGACACAAAACTCAGTCATTGTGATACTATGTTATTTTATATTAAAATTCGATTAACTATAGAAATATCACAACATTTTAATGTAATATTCTAACATATCAAAACGAATACTTGAACCTCACAATGAACCAAAATGCTCATTTTTTTTTTAAAGGGACAGGATCGCACCATGTCCTACATGACTGGCCCTGACCAGGGTCCACTGTACCTCCCTCCCAAACAGCCCTCAACTCCACTCCTTCCTCTTAGGCTGATCCCCAACCTGGCTTAGGCCCTCCTAGCCTCCAGCCTGGTGAGAGAGCCTCGACCTGACTGTCCTCCCCACGAACACTGCTTCTAGAAGTCTTTCTAGAACACACGTCCCCAGCATCTGTTCCTTGACCCCTCTGGCCTGTGAAGCCCACTGTGGGATAGTCCTGCCAGCCTGCCCAGCCTCAGTTGGGATGGAGGCTGCTCTCTCTGCCTGGAGCACCCACCCCAGGCCTGTACCAGCCCGCCTTTGTCTGGGTTCAAAGGTCACACCCCCAGGAGAGAGGCCTTCCCCAGTTCCCACAGGGAGCACCTTCCTGGCAGAGCCATGGCCTGGCTTGAGCTTGTGTCCCTGAGGCCAGCGCAAAGCTCAGGGGGTGGGCAGCAGAGCAGGCCCTGGCTCTGGAGCCAGCGCCCTCAACAGAGGGTGGTGTGCTGAAGCATGCTGCCCAGAGCACCTGAGGCGTCTCGGGGGCTGAGGGAGGCTGGGGCGTGGGACTCACCTGGTGGAGGGAGGGGAGGTGATGGACCGCCGCCCCAGGGTCACCTGGTTGATATTGTAGTAGCTGGGACTCTCCAGGTCTGCCAGCGAGAAGTTGGGCCCTGATGCTGTCGCAACAGGAGCTGGGAAGAAGGGAGAGTGGGATGAGGTCTGGAAAGCATGGGTGCCTGTTTCGTTGCTGGGAGCAGCTCCCCGGAAGCCCTGGGGTGAGTTCACTGTGAAGGCTGCTGAGGAAACCTCCTCCTGGCTGAAGCTTGTTGGGAAGATTCCTTGGTTATGATTTTTTTTTTTTCCTCCAAAGCAGTGGAGGTCAGAGGTGGGGCTCTCCAATGCCTCCATCCCACCCAGCCCGGTGCCAATGAGGCCAAACGTGTCCCAGGAAGTCTGCCTGCCCCTCCCCACCTGAGACCCTGTCAGTGGGGGGCTCCATGGGGTCCAAGTCCCACCTCCTCATCCTCGTCCCTGCGGACCCAACCCTGGCCCAGAAGAAGGAAGGACTCACTCTGTGATACTCTCACCAGCTCCGTCACATTCCAGACCCCGGAAGTCACAAAACAGTCCTGGAAACTTAAGTGCCCTGAGGAGGGAAAAGGGCAGGTGAGCAAGTCAAGGCGCAGCCAGGAGGGGCTGTCTGCCTGTCTCTCCCGATCCCTCCCCACCCTCAGCTTATTCCATCCCATGACCCATGTCCCAGCTCCAGGCTGGCCCTCAGAGGTCCTCAGATCTCCATGGATGTGGGGTATGCCCCCATGAGTGCCCTCCCCCACGGAAGAGCAGCCTCTGTTCAGTCAAGGGACAGCTGAGTGAAGCGGTTGGCAGGGGCAGGCCCACCCTGGCCCGGGAGGGCAGAGAAGGGTACAAGTTGGGGGATGTGGTGGACACAGCAGGCCAGGGAGGCTGGGTTCAGGCAGGAGGGCAGGGGGCACTGACCGTTGGGCAGTGGTTTGATGTCCGCATCTCCTTGCTGGTTTGAACTATCTGATTGTCCGGATTCTGCAGGAGACAGAAAGGGTGGGGATGGGTCAAGAAAGTGCCCCACGCTCACTGGGCAAGCAGCTGCCCCTCTAGCCCTGTGGACACCTTCTCTCCCACTCCCTTCCTGAGCACCCCAGGGAGGCCAGGAGAGAAAGAATGGCTGCTGCTGTGGTGAGGCTACCATGCAGACTGCAGGGTGCTGGGCAGCATCTCTGGCCTTCTCCCACTAGATGCCAGTAGCACCCCAGTTGTGACAACCAAAATCCAGTCTCCAGACACCGCTTGCAGTGCCCTGGGGGTGAGCAGCCCACGAGTGAACAGCCTTGGCCAAGAGTCAGGGCAAGGAAGCGCCCAGGAGAGAAGCCCCCGACTGTCCCTTTGCACAGCTGGGTTGGACCCAAGGGGTCCCCCCGTTCTCTACCCGACTCAAGCTCCAGCGGGAGCAGCCCTTTCCCTCCCTTCATTAATTAGAGCCAATGCTGCCTGCCTGCGCCACCCCCACCTCACCTTTATGCATACAGGCAGTGCCTGGCAACACGGAGGGGGGAGATCTGCCTTGATGCTGTCGCCCGCTCTGTGCCAGCCTGTCTGGGCTGTCTCATGCCCCAGTGCCACAGCTGCTCGGAGGGAGCCCTGAGACAAGGGCCCATTGTGCGGTGGGAGCTCACAGAGGACTGGGGGCAGGGTGGAGTGTGTGTGTGAATATTTTGCTGAGCTTGGGAAAGCCCCCCGCCCCTGCCCCCCAGGTCCTCGAAGCTTTGTGTGCCAGGGGCACAACGGGGACCTCCAGAATGCTTGCCTGGGCACGACAGCTGGCGAGAGGGTGGCGGAGGGGGGCCAGGGCAGGTTGTGGGGCAGGAGAAAGGCAGGCATTCAGTAAAGGATCAGCTGCTCACAGGGGGACCACATGGGGTGGCCTCGGAAAACTGGGCCCTGCCACTGGCCAGGGCTTCGCTCCACTCTTTGGAGCGACCCTGCCTCCTGGGTCTCACCCGCCACCCCACAACCGGCCCGCTCACCACGGAGGCCATCCTCTACCAAACTTGCGGTCAAACCGCTCACACTGGGGAGTGAATAGCAAGGAGGTTCCTGAAGAGTGACGTGGGCCCAAGAAACAGAAGTGGGGGGATCCTGCAGCCACTTGGGAAAGAAAGAAGAGCTCCACTTGTTGGGGCCTTCTCAGAGCTAAGGCCCAATGATGGCTCAGCCAAGTTCCTGGCCTCTTGCATCCATGTGGCTGGTGGGAAAAAGACAGGCTGCCCCCAGGATAGTTTCAGGCCCCATTTCCCCCATCCTTTATCTTGTTTCATTAAATTTTTTTTTTTTAACGTATTTATTTGGCTGTGTTGGGTCTTGGTTGCGGCACACAGAACCGTTGTTGCAGCATATGAAGTTAGTTTCCTGGCATCATAGTTTCCCTGGGATCTTAGTTCCCCAGCCAGGGATCCAACCTGCATCCCCTGCATTGGAAGGCAGACTCAACCACTGGACCATCAGGGAAGTACCTTTTTAGCCAGCCTCTACTTTTTAAAAATTCCAAATGATAATAATGAATCCTGTCACAAATCAAGAAAATGGAGGTTGATAAGCTAACAGGACCCCTTCACCCCCTTGTGTTTGGGGCGTGTCCTTCCACACCTCCCTGTGCACCCACCCTAGCAGCGTTTTTAGGGATGGCAAATTCCATCCCAGGCTACTTCTTTGCCGTGGTGGCACTCTGCTTTGGAGAAAGCCGGTGGGACTTCCTCCCACGCCCCGGGGAAGGGCAGCCTCTCTCTGCACGTCAATTTTCTTGTTGCTCCCTCCTCAGCTTGTTCCTGACTCTCTGGGTCTGATTCAAGCCCTAGCTGGTCCAGGAAGGAGCAGGCAAGGGGTTGAGGCAGTAGGTGGCCCACCTTAGGGCCTCCGTGGACCAGTGCCCCGAGCCTAATGCCTCTCAGGGCTGTCCTTTCCCAGATTCACAGCCAGAAAGAGCACAGCTGCAGGACCGGCGTGTGGAGCCCAGCAAGGGGCACACTGTCACGGCTTTGCTGCAAAGGCTTTGTCCTACTTGTCCCAGGACCAACTCAGTCCCCACAGAGCCCTCCAGGCCAGGGACAGTGGAGTAGGGGGGGATGGTAGGAGGCCATCCTATTAAGGGTGGTCTCAGCCCTTCAAACGTGGCCAGGTGGAGACAGAAAGCCACGCGCATGCGCACACCCGGCCCGGGGACAGAAAGACGAGAGAACCCGACAAAGAGATGGAGGTGGGCCAGCGACAGAGGCAGAGACAAATGCGGCTCCAGGAGAGCGCGACAGACAGGAAATCCTTCTGAACCAGGACGCTGCCCTGAAACGTTACTGCTGTTATTACCATTAGCGCCATGTAAGGGAGCAGGCAGGAGCGGGGCCGGCGCGCGAGGCCCGCTGCCACGCGCCTGCAGGCGGTGCTCCGGGCGCCGCTGGCAGCCATCTTAGCCCTTGGCAGCCATCTTACGGCTGCCGCTGCCGCCCGCCCCCGGCGAGCGCGGCCCGGCTCCGGGACAGAGGCAGGGCCGCTGGAAGCCTGGGCCCGGGCTCGAGGGCAGGGGCGCCGGCCCGGGCAGCGGGGCAGCTGGGGCCGAGGCTCCGCCATCCCGCTCAGGCGGCGCCCCTGCCCGCTCCTGGCCCGTGCAGAGCGAAAAGGGCAGAGAGGCACGAGGCTGCGGCCCGCCCGTGAGCCACGCAGTGTGGCTACGCGCCCCTCCTCAGGCCAGACCCAGACCCAGAGCCTCAGCTAGTGTACCGCGTAGACCCCTGCCCCCATGGGGTGACGCGGGCCTCAGAGGACAGTAAGCGGAGAGACGGGGCAGGCCCTTGATCACTCAGTCAGCCTGGAGGTACACCGTGGGCACACGGCGGGGGGGGGCCACTGGGCCGGTGGTGGACAGGCTCCTGGGGAGGGCGAGGACATGCCCCCAGCCCAGAGGCAAGAGCCCTCCAGGCCAGCTTCCTGAAGCCATGGGCACTCTGGGGAGCTGTGCCCTCGGGCTGGGGCCTGCTCTGGACAGCCCCTAGGGACCAAGAGCTTGACCCCAGGCTGGCACCCCAAGGAGCATGACACCCCAGTGCCCGACCCCCTTCCCTGTCGAGGCTCCCTGGGGAAGGGAGGTAGTAACCCCAGGCCTTGGGACACAGAAGGCAGGCCCCTTTATGACACCCCTCCCCAGGCCCCGCCTCATGGTTGCTTGGCTTTTATCTCACAGAATGGGGCTTATCAGAGCCACCAGCTGAACAAACACACAAATCCACGGTTAGTGAGAGAAAACCCTCTGCCTGAACTCTTTATCTCCTGTTCGCAGGCCCCGAGCACTGCCCCCTGCCAACAGCACAGGAGGAGCCCTGACTGCTGCGCCATGAGGGCGCTTCCCCTGGCCACCCCCCTTCTCCCCTCGCCCCAACCCAGCGTGTGGTGGCTGTCCCCTGGCAGTCCCTACCAGGGGGGCGTGCATGAGTGAGCTCCTGCCACACGGGAGCCCCCCTCCAGTGTCTGCTTTCTCACTGGGGACAATGGGCCAGCTGGTGGCCTGTGGGCCGGTGGACGGGCAGAGAAAATGTTGGCTGGCACCAGGCGGGCAGGTGCCCGGCTCCATCCTTTATCCTCTCCCACCCGGCCCACGCCCCCGAGGCTGTCGCTCGGCTTCCTCAGCCTTCCAGGGCCACGTCCCCTGGCAACATTTCCGGCCTTGGCTTTCTCTCCAGCCTGGTAGACCGAAGCGGCAGGGACCCTAACCACCCACTCCCAGCTCGGGGCCACCCTGACTGAACCCCAGCCCCCAGGCCGACAACTCTCTTCAGGGACAAAGGCTGCCTTGACTTTCTGGAGAGACTGGAGAGGGGACGGAGGGGCCAGAGGCACCGCAAGCTCCGTTCAGTCCTGAGGTGACATGTTCCTGCATCCTGGTGCCCAGGGCCAGACAGTGCCTCCTGGGCTCTAAGCTTCTTTGCACTTAGCCATCACACGCAGCTTCCTCAAAACCGAGTCCAGCCACCGTGTCTGAGGATGGCTGCCTGGGCATGCAGGCGTCAGGCCTCTGCCTGGTCCAGGCTTAGGGGACAAAGAGAATTTTGGAGGCTGCCGCTTGTCCTTGAAGCCACCAGGGTGGCAAGGGCTGTGTTCAGGCTAGCTCACGTCACACGTGTGTGAGCGCAGGGTCTGCTGCGTGTCTTCCTCTCAGGACCGGGGTACACGTGCAGTCCACACCCTGGGGCAGAAGGCAGGACTGCGTGGGGGTGGGTGACGAATCTGGGCTCTTCTAGGTGTGGGACCAAGTGGGCTTCTCAGAGCAAGGCTCTGAAATGGGATTAGCGCTCAGGCCCCAGGCTGCTCTCCCCTCACGGTTTTGGTCACCCCCACCCCAGGTCGGCACTTGTAGATTGGAGGCTTCATGCAGCACCCCGCCCTAGGCCAGGCTCGCCAGAGGCTGGCAGCATGGGACCCCTTCTTCCTCAGGGTTCCTCTGTGTCTCCTGGAACAGCCCTAACCCCTGAAATACCATTCTTCTCGCCCCCAGCTCTGTTCATTCCCTACCTCTGCTCAGTTATTAAAGCCCCCGACTTCCTTTCTTCAGCTCCTCGCCTTTCCCTCTGGAATCCTATTTCTGGTCTCATTTTGCTCTGTCTTGGCTCCATGCCCCTCTCTCTGTCCTTCCTTCTCCTTCGCTTTCCCTCTCTTTGGGCCCCTTTCCTCTCCCAGTCCTGCCTGTTTGCACAAGCGTGTGCGTGTGCACAGGTGTGTGCTTCGGAGAGGCCTCTGCCTCTTCATCAGAGCTGTAAGAGGGGAAGCTCTAGCAGCCAGAAGGAGCCCAGAATCGCACATAAACTCCAACTGACAGCATGTTTTTAATATATATACTCCCAGCCATAGACAGGGAGATATTTATGGCTCCCGCTAGGTGAGGGAGGGATTCCTGCTCACGGCAGCACACGCTCCGCCTCGGCGCCCGCCCCAGACAACTTCTCTCCGAGAAACAGGCCACATGCAATTCACTGGTTGGCTGCCCCCACGCACATCACAGACTGAGTGCATTTTGGGGGGGGGGCTGAGAGGGGCACGCAGGCACAACCGCACCGACACATGCGTACCCAGGCACGTGTATGTACTAGGGCGCACGTTTGCTTTACATCCAGACACACACACACACACCCAGAGATGCCACCAACCACCTGATGCTGTCCAGCAGGGTTGGGGTGAGTTGGTGTGTCGAGAGCGGTGGTCAGCATGCTCGCTGCTAAGAGGAACCTCCTTTGGCTCTATCCAGACCATTGGCCTTTGAGGTTTGGCAGGGAGGCCAGCCCGCTGGGCATGCCTGCCCTTCCCCTCCCCCAGCTCTCCCCAGGTCTGAGGTTGGAGAAGGAGGCAAGGGTGTGCTCTGTTCTGGGGATGCCATACTCTGAAGGACCAATTCTGGAGCTAATCCCTGGCCCTGCCCAGTGTGGCACACCTCCTCCCCCCACCCACCTGCACACACACACACACACACACACACACACACACCCTCTCTTTGCAACTGAGGAGCATCCAGGGCAGGAGAAACCCAATCTCAAGGGGAGCCGAGGCCTGGCCTGCAGCAATCAGGGCTGGAGAATGTAACTATTGTGTCTCCTGAAACCCAAGTCTGAGAATCTGAGACACCCTGAGGCGGGGAGCAGTAGATGGATGGGGGGCTAGGGGAATGGGTCACAGAGGGGTTCTCCCTGTCTCTGCAAACAGAAGACTTGAGACCGAGGAAGTCCTTGGGAATGCAGGGCAGCCAGAGGACAGAGGAGGCTGGGCTCAACCAGGCCGGGTCCAGGGGGCTTTTTGATCTTCCCCCCCATTTCCCTCCACCACCTCCATAAGCCAGCGTGTATGCTCGCAGGACCTGGGGCCATCCTGGGGTTTTTCCCTCCTCTGTCATGCTAGATCCCACATGGTTGGAGAAAGAAGCCTGACCAGGAAGCACAGCTCTGAAGCTGTGTGTAGGGGTGTGGGCAGGGGCAAGGCAGGGAGACTGTCCCTACCCCCTGCCCCATCACCCTCCTCTCTTCTCTCATTTGCCCTCCCCTCATGGAGCCAAAGGGGCTCAAACTTTTGACTCGGGTCAGCTGTTGCAGGGAGGAAGAGACAAGTGACAGGAAAGAGAAAGAGACCAAGTTACAGCCTCGACACACAGGTGGTCTAGATTCGCCCCAGCTGCCCCTGGGGCCTAGGTTCAAGGAAGGCCATTGGGGGTGGGGGCGGGGACAGCAGGTCAGGCCACAGGGATCCGGCAGGCCGGGACCAGTAGACTCAAGACGGGCCACTCTGCTCTCATCTCTGGCCCCGATGGTACTGCTTTCCCCCTCAACCCACCCTGCCTCCACAGCTGCTATCGGGGGTTCCCTAGGGAGCAAGGGCCGAGTCTGGCTACAGCAGGCCTCATGGCCTGGCAGGGGAGCTGGCGGAAGGGAGGAGAAGGCAAGTCCAGGGGCTTATGCGGTGCCCAGAGGAGTAGCAGAGTGGATCCGAAAGCTGGGTTCATGCAGGTGGCTCCAAGCCCGTGAGGCTGCTCCCTGGTGTGAGCTGCACGGCGTTCTCTGCCCTGCACCTGCCAGGGGAAACTGTCAGCACTGCGCCAGGCCAGGGAGAGCTAGAGGTGGGGCCTGGGCACTGGAGCATGGGGGGCCTGGGGGCCCCGCTGCTCCTCTCCCAGGCATGACAGAGAATATGCAGCAAAGGAGAGAGGAAGGACGCCCCGGCGCAGGGCGAAGCAGCCAGCGGTTGCTGGGGGGAAAGAGCCAGGCCCATCAACCTGTCAGCTGCCTCTCCAAGACTGGCCCAGTAGCTAACAAACGAGACCCCCCGACTCACAGCAGCACTGGCAGGGGTTGCATGTGGGCCTGCAGGCTCCTCCTGGGTCTGCCCTTTGCAGGAGACCCGACACAGGTCCCAGCAACCCAGATGTCAGGGCTCCATGGCTGTCTGCAGAGTGAATGTGCAGGCCCAGGGCTGAGCAGGAACTGGGGCTAGGAAGTCCCATCCGAGCAGAATTCACACAGAGGGAATGAAAATGAGACAGCCCCTACCGCAAAGGGAGGGACCTGGGGTGAGACAAAGGCAGGCAGGAGCCCTTGGTCCCAGGCCTGCCTCTGCCTCCACCTCAGGCCACCCTGAGGGCATCCCCTCCCATCCAGGGAGGTATCCTTCTGCACGACAGAGGGGAAAGGGGGGCATACCAAGGGCAAGGGGAAATGGAGGGAGGAGGGGGCCAGCCCACCAAGTGGAGCGGGCTCCCTCGAGTTCACATCCATGCTCTGGAACCTACGGGCCCAGTGGTCCTGGCCAAGTTCTGAACTGTCTCCTCTTCTGTAAAATGGAGATGCCGCCTGCCCCCTGGGCTTCCTGCCTGAGGAATAAGTGAGAAAATGGGTACAAGGTACTCGGTCCAGGGCCCGGCTCACATTAGAGGTTCCCTGAACGTCAGCTGTCCTTCCAGTGCGATCGCCGATTCCCTTTGCCTCCCTCAGCTAAAACCCTACTCTGGGTTCAGCTCAAATGCCAACTTGGTGGGGACGCTGTGGCTAACCCACAGCTCCCTCCCACTGGAGTTCGTACTCTTTATGATACATCGAATGCACTCAAGATGATGGTTCTTGGTATCTCACCCCAGAGACCACTGCCAGTGAGCAGAGGGGCTCCCTCAAGACTCGACCCATTACCCTCTGCAAAGAGGGGCAGGGAGCCTTCTTGGGAAATAAAGGACAGAGCAGAATGCCTTCTACACATACATCTCTCCCCGAATACAACGGCCGCAGTCCCAGGACACTCATCGCATTGAAAACAGTCAGGGACGGCAAGGCTAACAGAGAGGCAGAGAGAGACTTGTGCCCCAGGATGCTGAGGATGCTGAGCGCAAAGCCCTGCCCACCCTAGCTCGGCGCTGGGCATACGGGGAGCTGAGGACACCGGGGCACAGGCGTGTCCACACAAGCGGCCGGGTGCCTCTCCTGGCAGCACAGGCTGGTGCCACGACTTAGCCGGCAGCAGGAGCCAACATTTCTGAGAGGGCCTGGGGCCAGGCGTCATGTGATGCTGGGGGCCCAGAAAAGTAGCCCCCCAGCCCTGAAGCTTCTCCTCTCTTTCCAACCTGATGGACAGAAACTGATAGTGGAGAATACCCTCCACACCAAGAGAAGGCAGGGCCGTGGCAGAGGGGCCGTGTCCAGGTCAGGGGCCCACAGAGTGGCTCCCCCGCCCCGGCCACTCTATTTCCAGTACTGCCCTTTCTGGCCCTTCGAGCTGGCCCAGCCCGGCCAGACAGCCACCCCCACCCCCAGCTGCTCTTAGGGCTATTAATAGTGTCCCTACCTCCCAGGGCCAGGCGTCACCTTCTCCCCCAACCCCCCAATACACTTGCCCTTGGTCTAATTATTTGTAAAGGGACAGAGTCCTCTGGTTGTTAATGCCAACTAGGGATGAGAAAGGGGAGGCAAAGACTCTGGAGGTCACCTGAGGGACATTTCTGAGACAAGCAGGAATGTAAGGGAAGGAGGCAGTGGAGCCAAGAGCAAGAAACAGACAAAAAGACAAAATTAAAACTAACAGACAGAAAGGGAGGGACCAAGACAGAAAATCAGTCACAGCCAAGTAGTTCAGAGAAAGACGTCTGCTATAGAAAGAATCAGAGGGGATCCTCTGGCAATCCAGGTTAAGACTCTGTGCTTCCCCTTCAAGGGGCACAGGTTCAATCTCTGGTTGGGAAACTAAGATTCTGCATGAAATGTGGCCCCCCTCAAAAAAAAATCAGATAAATAGAAGGTTAGAGGAGAGGCAGGGAAAAGGGGGGAAAGCAGAGAGAGAAAGAGGAAGCAAAGGAGGAAATGATACAAAAGGGGAGAAAATTTTCCTAGAATTACTTAGGAGTGGCTTCATGAACACAACTGCCTGGTCTGCACCTAGCTACCAGCATCTGTCTGCAGGGTGCTGGACAAGGTGAGGGGCTGGGGAGCCTCTAGGCCCAGGAGCCCTACCCACCCACTCTTCACAATGTTCTGGGTAAAGGAGGAGATGAAGAGAAGGAATACCTGACCAGGAAAAGAAACTGGGAAGATCAACTCCGCAGGACCAGGAAACCCACTTTCAGCCCTGGGCGGGGGAGGCCTCCGCAGCTGGAGCCGCTTCGCCCGTTGGAGAGGCAGCTGCGTAGGCCAGAGGATGGTGGAAATCAGGGGGCATCAGTGCCCCTGGCCTGGCCTCCCTGTGCTTCGTGTTCCCTCCCTCTCTCTAACTGTGAGCAGAATCCTGTCCCGGCCCCCTTCCCGCCGCCCCCCCTCCCACCGCCCCTTTCATTGGTTCCACTGGGAGAATCCATCCAGGGACCTGGGGGCCTGGAGAAGAAGAGCCCACCTACTTCTGTTCTCCTCTGGGGAGCAGAGGCAGACAGAGGCCACTGTTTCCCACCCTCAGGTGCTCTAGCTTCCTTAGCCTCCCAAGAGCGCCCGGTACTGGTAACCCTGGAGGAGGCTCCTCTGGCAGGCGCTTGCCTTGTGTGGGGGAGTCAGACTTGGACTCTGATTTTGGACAGCATGAGAGACCTAAGAACCTGGCCACCAGATCTTCCAGGCTGGGGATTTCTAACCAGGAGTGCCCCACCAGACCATCAGGCCCTCAAGTCCAAGGCCTCTCAGTGTTTTGTTCGTTACACTCTCCCCCACACCTGAAAGTGTAATTTGAGTGGAAGACTCAAAGAAACCCTCTAGTCGTTCCAACTACATAGACCACGCGGGTTTTCCAGGCGGCTCAGCGTAAGGAACCCGCCTGCTAGTGCAGGATACACGGGTTCAGTCCCTGAGTTGGGAAGATCCCTGGAGGAGGGCAGGGCCGGCCCCTCCAGTATTCTTGCCTGGAGAATCCCATGGACAGAGGAGCACATGGACCATCCAGGAGACAACTAGTTGGCCCCTCGCCTCTCCTGAGAGCACATCTTTCCTGAAGTCCCAAACCTCGACAGGCATACCCGAGGACCTGGGACCACCTGAAACAACTAACACTCCTGTAAAGCCCAGCCGGGTCTGGATGCAGGGCTGGACACACTGGCCTCCAGCCCCGAGTTCTGGACTGACCGCAGGAAGGAGCAAGAGTCTCCCTGAGAAGGGAAGGGCGCTCTCACAGGCCTTCCCACCCTGGAGGCCTTTAAGGCAGCCACCGTCCAGAGCTGCCCAGACAAAACAGGAGGAATTTGTGAATTTGCCAACCTTCAACTCGGAGCCCTGCGGTCCCAGGCAGGGTCGAATCGGTGGGCAGGTGGGTGGCCTCCCTGAAGGCTGAGACCTCTCTGGCTGCTGGAAGGAGCCCTGGGCTTGGAATCAGGAGCCTGGGGTCCAAATTCTAGACCTGCTGTTATTAGGCCCCCAGTGTGTCTCCCGGGCCTCCTCTCCTCTGTGCAACACAACCCCAGGCTTGCCTCAGAGGGCACGGAGAGACGTGAGCAGGAGTTTTTACAGTGAATGAAGCGGGAAGGTTTTATGTACTATAAAGCATCAAGCACACATAGGAAGCTACTGATGGGGTAAGAGGGCCAGCTTCTGGGACTATATTTCAGGGACTGCCGGGATGCTAAAGAATAGCAGAGTGGCATCTTCTGCACCGAGTACAGAGGCTGGTGTAGGAGGCAGCTCCCCAGACTCAGTACTGGGACAATTCAAGCCGCTAAGGGGACAAAATGATATCGACCCTACAAGCCTGCTGCTAAGTCACTTCAGTCGTGTCCGACTCTGTGCGACCCCATGGACGGCAGGCCACCAGGCTCCACCGTCCCTGGGATTCTCCAGGCAAGAACACTGGAGTGGGTTGCCATTTCCTACAAGCCTGGCAGGTGCCAAATTCCCCACTCACAAGGCTCTGAGGTACCGAAAGGGACTTCCCAGGGTTGTGGGGCTCAGGGATCCGCACCCCCGGAGAGCGGCGTGCTGCACTCCCCGACTCGGCAGCTAGGTGGCACAGCTAGTTAACGCTAGCTGCCCTCCACAGGCTGCGGCCGGCGCGGAGGCGGCGGCGAACTTGCGCGCCGTCTGCCCTGGGCTGCAGGGGCCCGGGAACCCCTTGCACAAAGGCAAGGTCCGAGCTGGCACCAGGAGGACGCGGCCGCGCTCGGGCCCCTCGGACCCCGTGTTGCGCGGCCCGAGGCGGCAGCTTTGGTTGCGGCCGCTGCCAAGCACATCCCGTGATGAGATAGGAGGGCCGAACTTCCCGTGCTCATTGATTAGGAACAGCTTGCGGTGCGGGGGCCGGATGCAAGGGGGCCGGGAATGGGCTAGTGAGGAGAAGCAGGAGGTAGAGGGGGGCCTGCCAGGTGCACGGCTGGGAGGGGTAATCCAGTGGGCTCAGGCCGCCTCTGAGCCGCCGCCGCTCTGAGCCCCGGCCTGCCTCCCCCAGCGTGGGGCTGCCCTGGATGTGGGCTAGTCTGCGGCTGCGTGACCCCTGGAGTGTTCCCAACACACCCACGACGCCCCCACCTTTTGGCAACACAGACCTGCCTCTGCGCCTGATGGAAGTTTGGAGAGGAAGGTTTCTTCCATTTTTTTTTCCTTTCCAACTCTCTCAAAAAGTTAAAAATGGAGACTAAAAGTCAGAGATCAGAAACCAAAAAGAGGGATAGAAATGGAGAAAAGTCGGGAAGAAAAAAAAAAAAAAAAACTCAACACAGGCCAGCACTCTCGCAGCGGTGGCAGCAGTCGGGCAGGCACACCCTCCCGGGGCAGGCGTGGAGAAAGGCCCCTTTGTTCCGCAGGGAGGTTAGCCGAGGTGAGGCCCGCCCGCCCCCTCCCCCCTGACCCTGGGCAGCGCAGATCGCTTCTCAGGGCCCCCGGACTGGGCCCAGCTACTTTTCTGTCCCCCCAGTCCTCCTCCCAGCCAGTGCAACAGCCCAGCGGACGGGGAAGGGCCGCTCCCTACCCTCTGCCTTGCCCAAGCACCATGGGTCACACATGTGGGGCAGGGCTGGGCTCCTCCAATGGGCCCCTGGATGACCCTGATGCCCGACATTAGTATCTTGTCCAGGCTGTTCTTTAACTGTGGGGTCCGGGGGACAGATTCTGCACACAGCCGGACCCCCACCAAAGGCTGAGCAAAGGAGGTGATTCGTGCTAGAAGCTGGTACTCTAGGAGGCAAAGGCTGACTGACCAGGTGCCTCTTACCCACAGCGAGGCCCCAGGGTGTCCCGTGTGCCCATTCCAGACATGGGCACTTTCCAGTGCCCTTGGGCTCTGGGAAAGGGTTGCTCCTGCACGTCTTCCTCAAAGCGAAGGCTGGGCTCTGGTGCTGGGGCTGCCCTCAGAGGAGAGGCAGCACCTGAAGTCACTCCATCTGATCCCCACGGAGGGGCCAGAGTGGGCTCATAAAAGGGGGCTGCCAATGGAGAGACAGCAGAGGGGTGGGGAGGGAGGGAAAGTAAAGAGCATCCCTTTGCTCCGCAGCACATGTGCCGCCCCCCAGCCCCTCTAACAGCCCAAGTTGGACAGGGGACCTGAGGGGTGGCTGTGCTGTGTGTCACTCGGTGTGTGCCCACCATGGGCACCCTGACCCTGTCCACGCAGGCTCCCAGCCGCTCAGCAGGGATGCAAGCCTCAGACTTTTCAGGCAGAATTTGGCGGCTTTACACTTGGCCAAGAAGTTTCCACCCAGCAGCCCTCTCCAGCTCCTACCCCAGGCCCCCAGCAGCAGAAATCCTGGAAGGAGGGACTGGCTAGATCCTTGTTCTCCAGACAGTGCCCTGGCTTCATCCTGAGGGGGTAGCCGTTCCACTGGAGGCCCCAGACCCACCCCCCTCCGCCAACCAGCAGCAGTGGAAGGCAAGGCGGTGACAGAAGGGAAGAGGAGTAAGGTGTTGCTGACCTCGCCCTCCCCAGGCAAGGAAGTGGGGGAAGGAGAGGGGAGAGGAGCAGCAGCAGCTGGAATCGCAGGGAGCCTGGACTGTCCTGTATGGCATCGAATCGGCTGGAAGAAGCTGCAGCTCAGATACACAGTGTCCTGCCAAACCCCAGTCCTTTAATTCAATTAAGTGCGGGACAGACTTCCCAGATTTTTCTGTGTGTTCGAGAGCATGTGAAAAGCCGAACGTGCTGAATCCCGGGAGCTGCGCACTTGTGTGCCTGTGTGCACACATGTGGATGTGTGAATCCTGACGGTGGAGGAGGGAGATGAGCAGGTGCAAATGGTGAGGGGCAGGACAGGGGTGGGGTAGAATGGCTCAGGAAGAGTGAGTGCCTACATCTTTTTAGAGAGCCAAACTCCAGACCAAGGTTCTTGGCCCCCACCCCATGGACCTTTCTCGGGTGGAGCCATTCTGTGCAGCAGCAGGAGGTGTCTCTGGCCTCCGCCCCCTAGGTGCCAGCAGCATCATGCTCCCTCAGCTGGGACAGCCCCAAATGCCTCCCCATGGCCAAGCACCCCCGAGGGCAGTGGTGGAACCCACTGCTCTCGGGCATCTGCTGATAACCACAGTCTGTGTATTTACGACCAGGACTTCGCCTCCCCTCTCTCCCTTGGGGCTTAAGTCCCAGAGTGCTTGGCTTCCCAAGTGTCTTGGGTCTGGTTCTTTCTCCTGAGATAGTCTCCCTACCTTACCCACCTGGCCAGAGGAGGTCTAGAGCTACTCGGGCTCAGCAATGGTTTAATAAAGTGTTGGGGTATTAAGAAGTATAGCAGTGGGGGGAGCCCACGGACAGGTAAAGTGAAAGCTCAGAGCTTTCACTCTTTAAAAGTCAGGAGCCAGAAGTCATGCCCAGGTCCTGAAAGAAGGCTGAGTTCTACATTGCTGGAGGTGAAGCCCACAGGAGAGATGGGGACTTGCCTGGGTGCAGACCCCTGGGAAGATCCCCTGCTCAGCCCCCAGAGGCCAGCAAAAGTCCTGCACTGCTCTAGCCATCAGACCACCCTCCTGTCTGGGGGCGCCAGAGAAGCAGGAGTTTAGGTGTCCCCAGCTAAACCCCAGCCGAGGTCAACTCCCCTCCCCTGTTCCTGGGGTCACCTGTAGCTGTCCTGGTGGGGGTGGGGGGACCCAGTTCCAGCAGCCCTTCTTCCCTCTGGCCCAGGAAGCCTGCCTCTCTTCCTGGCCCTCCAGGAACCCTGAACAGCCCCCTTCTGGGAACAGAGCCAAAAAGATGGAAGAAGGATGTTTATAAGCTGCTAAAAGGGAAAAAGGAAAAAAGTGGGAGGTGGGGCAGAGAGGCCCAGGCTTCCAGGTAGTGTGGATGAGGCCTCGGTGGGGAGGGACCGAGGCCACCCTCCCCAGGGACCCTGCTGCCCAGCTGACCTTCTAACTGGTGAGATGGCGCCCCCTGCCCCAGCTAGCTGGGCCACAACCAGGCCAGCCTAACAGTGTGCACACGCGGGAGTCTCACCCCAGAGCGCATGCGTGCTAAGTTGTTTCAGCTGTGTCCAACTCTGCGCGACACTATGAACTGAGGCCCGCCAGGTTCCTCTGTCCATGGGATTCTCCAGGCAAGCATACTGAAGGAGGTTGCTCTGCCCTCTTCTAGGGGATCTTCCTGACCCAGGGATCAAACCCGGATCTCCTGCATTGGCAGGCAGGTTCTTTACCACTAGCGCCACCTGGAAATATCCCACAGTGGGCTGCCAAATGACGGCTTCTTGACACTCTTACCCCGACCCACAGGACTCTAAGACACTACTGGTTTCTAGCTTATGCCCCCCACAACCCCGGCCCCAACACACACTGCTCAGCCTGGGAAGGGTCAGGGCCCTGCGGATCGGGGGCTGGGGTGTGGTGACAGGAGCCCGGCTTGGTGGGAGCGAAAGCCAAGTCCCGAGCTCACAGGGCTCGGCACACAGCTAATGGGAGGCTGGCAGTGGCAAATTGTTGTTTACTTTTAATTAAGTAAACAATGTCGGCTTTCCGCCTCCTCCCCTGCCATCCCAGCCAGTAATTTGGGGGATGACAATGGGGTTGTTTCCTTCCTCCTGCCTTCTTCCCTCCCTCCAAGCACTCCTGCTCTCTCCCTGCTCTTATATAGCAGCCACTGGGACTCGCTAGAGCCGAAGCCCCACGCAGTGGGGAGCGGGGAGGAAGGTCCAGGCTGACTCGCTGCCTGCGGGGTTCCGAGGTGGAAGGTACTAGCTTAGGGGGCACAGTTCCACTGGCAGGGTCTCTGGAGGGTGGCAAGGGGAGGCTTGCCCTGGGAATCTCTCACCGTGTAAGCTGTAGCCCACTTCCTCGCTGCTCCCTCTCTCCACAGGCCTCCTCCCTGACCACCATCTCTCAAATCCTAAAAACGGGTGATCCAGAGTCTCCGGTGGAAGCAGAAGCGGAGGCCAAAACGAGCTGAGCAGGGAACATCCCCAAAGTCGGATGGGTCTCCCTCACAAGCAGCCACCGGGCGGGACCTTCCGGTCTGCTCAGGCAGAACGTGGTCAGGCCTGAGGCTAGTCAGCCTCGGGGGCCAGAGCTCACTGAGCCAACCAGATACTGGGCCGTGGGTACCAGCTCTTCCTGAGCAGGGCTGGCTCCATGGCCTCGATTACTGCTCTACCTGACGGTGAAATTCTTAACTTTTGAACAAGGGGCCAGGCGTTTTCATTCTGCTCTGGGCCTTACAGATTCTATAGGTGGTTCTGCTTAGAGGCCCAAGTGAGTGAGGAATGAGAAGAAGAAATCGAGCTAAGCCAGTCTTGATCTTTCCCCAACTGGGTCCCCTGGCCTGGGGTGCGGCGGGTTAGGGGCAGGCGCTGGGCTCCCCTGAGTGAAGAGGCAAGCCAAAGGGGCCGAACCCTGAGACTCTGTGAGAAGCTGAATCTCCAATGACTCCACGTGGGCAGGCAGACAGGCACAGGGCACTTATGTGGAAACAAAATGCTTCACNGGCGGGTTAGGGGCAGGCGCTGGGCTCCCCTGAGTGAAGAGGCAAGCCAAAGGGGCCGAACCCTGAGACTCTGTGAGAAGCTGAATCTCCAATGACTCCACGTGGGCAGGCAGACAGGCACAGGGCACTTATGTGGAAACAAAATGCTTCACACATCCTTTCTCAGGAAGACTGTAAACGGGCCCACCTCTCCAGGGCGCAGTGGAGGCAGAGGACGGGAAGCTGCTGGTCCCCCTCCAGCCTCTCCTAGGATGGAGCCAGCAGGTCCTGAGCCCAGCCCGGCCTGGAGCTCATTCCTGCCCCCTCCTCCCTGACGGAGGCAGAAGACTCCTCCAAGGTGTTGGGGGTTGGGGGACAGAGTCGTGTGCAAGCCCTGCTCCTCCCCCTGCCCCCCTCTCTGCTCCCCAACCTCCTTCCAAAGGGAAGGGCGGGGCTAGGCGGTGGAGCTGGCTGGGGCTGGATGCAATTTCAGCCACGGAGCAGGGCTCCCTGGCTGGAAGCAATTTTCTCATTAGGACCCCGGGCTGCCTGCACGTTGGTTCTCAGCCCTCACTCCCCTCCTGCAAAACCACACCCCACAGGCCTCCCCACAGACCACTCACACGCACAGGGAACCCATGTGTATGAGTCAGGGGGACGACAGTGGGGTCAGTGCGGCGGGGGTGCAGGAGAGAGGTACTGGCCCAAAACCCCTGCAGGGGAGGCCAGTGGAGAGATCAGGGCTCCTCACCCGGCAGCTGGCCACCCACTGGCGCCTGTTTAGGGCTCCCCAGCACAGACACACAAACAGCCGGCCCCTCTTTGCTTGCAGGGAGTGAGGATCCCAGCCCCCAGGACCTAGAGCCCGAAGGCTGGCTTCACACCACACTCCTGACTGCTCGGCCACCTCACCAGCCCATACCCTTCTTGCTCAGCTGGGCTGGGGGCCGAGCAGATGGGCTCTGGGGAAGCAGACCCCCTCCCCCAGCTCCAAGGCTGCTCAGAGTAAAGGGTGGTCTCAGGCAAGGAAGGAGGGGGACCGAGGCCCTGTGAGGGGCGGCTCCGCGCTCTCGCTCCGCAGACACATGTGGTTGGACTTAAAAAGCTATTAGGGAGCGAGGCGCTGGCGGGAGTGCGGCCGGCCCTCACACCAGCAGCGGGGAGGGGAGGGCAGATGCCGAGGCGGTGAGCTCAGCACCTCCTGCTCCCTCCCCAGCAGGGCCCCTGGACTCCAGGAGAACTCGGGGACCCTCACTCAGCAGGAGAAGGGGGCGAGCCCTCGGGGGAGGGCAGGCGGGCTGCCGGGCCAGGGGCTGGGCACCGATTTCAGGAGCTGCCGCTATCCAAGGGCTCTAGGCTGGCCTTGGCGACCTCTGGGGTAGGGGGACAGGCCCTGGGGTTGTTCCATGGCTCGGCGGGCCCCAGGAGGGCACACACAGGTTCTCGGCCTGACTTCGGCTTTCTTGGGGTGACAGTGGGCTGGAGGTCTCCTGTGTGCTTGGCAGGGCTGGGGAGGGGTGATTATTAGGAGAGCAGGAGAGAGCGGGAAGGGAAAAGTGAGCCCCACCCATCACGAGGCCAGAAAGGACCGACGGAAAGTTCCCTAGAGCTGCCAGCTTGTAAAAAGCTTCTTTTCTTTCCAAATTATGAACATTTTTTAACAACGGGG
>SJYX01014154.1:0-148385 GCA_006410675.1 Oreotragus oreotragus
ATGAAGAATTTATGTTTTAGTGATTTTTGTTATCATACTTTTGATAAGGAAAAATCTACATAAAGATAACACTAATTTAAGATATATCAAAGTTAAAATAATTATTATATTAATATTAGGGTCTTGGAAGAAGAAGGGATGTTTACAGAGTATAATTGGGGCAACCAGTAAATTTGAGTGTAAACAATAACTCATACAATAGCACTGTGTCATTGTAAATTCCTTGATTTTGATAATGTAATATGCTGTCAGAGAATGCCCTTGTTCTTAGGAATTACATACTAAAGGACCTAAGGGTATAGAGATATAGTGTCTCTTAAGTGGCTCAGAATTTTAAAGTACACACACATACAGATAATGACAAAGTAAATGTAATTAATATGGCAAAAGGTTAAAAACTAGTGAATTGGGGTGAAATGTAGCCAGAAGTTCTTACACAATTTTTGAAACTTTTCTTTAAACTTAAAACTTCAAAAATAAAGTGTTCTTAAAATTTTTTAAATCTCAGAATAAGTATCATGAAGTTATACTCACAACAGAAAATACAACTAGGTTCAGTTACAAATAGCTCCAATATTAGTCTACTCTACTGGATTTTCATATGGTACCTAGAAACATGACCTCTTAAAAGCTGAAAACAGTCTTTTTTCCAATGCTGACAGCAGGTGGCCACCCAGTCTGTTATCTATGTGCACAATAAAAGTCACTTGACCATGTGGAATGAACTCTGGGTTGGTTACACTCATTTTAAATGGTCCTAGACAAAGAATTTAGATTCAAAATTCATTCTATGGATGCTTTTTCCACCAGAAATAACACATCATTGAGCAATATCCTCGGTAAGGTCTATCAGAATAACAACAACAAAAGTACTTTAAGTAAAATATCCCATATGTTTTGAGAGAGAGGTTTCTGAGAAGAGCTTCAATTACTTTAAGATCTAGAAAATGAGTATGATAGAAATTAGGCAAAAGAAAGTTCTTATGTAGTAATATTTTTTAAGGAAGTTTCTCTATTTGATGGTAAGTCAGATAAGTAAAAGTCAGCAAATACAAAGAACACTAGAAATAAAGACCTACCAGCCATTATTCTAACAATGAACCTAAAACAATCCTCCAAATATTTATTTATATTCAGCTTGCGACTGAGAAATGGATTCACAAATACTCAATTACCTCTTTCAACTACCTTCTACTTAATTAAGCCAAATCACCACTGGCAAGAAGGCAGGTAATTTATTCTGATTCTAAGAACAAACATCTTTCATCCTTCTAAATTATACAAAATTCACTTTTAGCTTAAAACATGTTTGGTCTGAACTTCAATTTAAAAAACACCTACTAAATTCCGTAATACAATAAAATAGTCAAACATAAACAGCTAAGGGACTACAGTAGTCACAGTAGATAGCAATAAGTTTGTTTCATATAACTCTAAAGTAATCAAATTGTTAATTTAGGAAATGTCAGGATGTATCATCATAATCTAAAAGAGGTATCACTTATTCCATTAATGCTGCCTTTTTTCAAAACATTCTTGGGAGTCTTCTGAAAATGCTTCTAGTTTCATTCCAATTCCAAAGAAAGGCAATGCCAAAGAATGTTCAAACTATCACATAATTGCACTCATCTCACACGCCTAGCAAAGTAATGCTCAAAATTCTCCAACCTAGGCTTCAAATGTACGTGAACCAAGAACTTCCAGATGTTCAAGCTGGATTTAGAAAAGGCAGAGGAACCAGAGATCAAACTGCCAATATCTGCTGGATCATAGAAAAAGCAAGAGAATTCCAGAAAAACATCTGCTTTATTAACTACACTAAAGGCTTTGACTGTGTGGATCACAACAAAGTGTAGAAAATTTTTAAAGAATGGGAATACCAGACCTCCTTACTGGGAATACCAGTCTACCACCTTGATGGACATAAGGTAAGAAATCTGTATGCAGATCAAGAAGCAACAGAACTGGACATGGAACAATGAACTGGTTGGAAATTGGGAAAGGAGTACGTCAAGGCTGTATATTGTCACCCTGCGTATTTAACTTATATGCAGAGTACATCATGCAAAATGCTGGGCTGGATGAAACACAAGCTGGAATCAAGACTGCCGGGAGAAATATCAATAACCTCAGATATGCAGATGACACCACCCTTATGGCAGAAAGTGAAGAGGAACTAAAGAGCCCCTTGATGAAAGTGAAAGAGGAGAGTGAAAAAGCTGGCTTAAAACTCAACATTCAGAAAACTATGATCATGGCATCCAATCCCATCACTTCATGGCAAATAAATGGGGAAACAATGCAAACAGTAAGCAACTTTACTTTCTTGGGCTCCAAAATCACTGGAGATGGTGACTGCAGCCATGAAATTAAAAGACGCTTGCTCCTTGGAAGAAAAGCTATGACCAACCTAGACAGCATATTAAAAAGCAAAGACATTACTTTGCCAACAAAGGTCCATCTAGTCAAAGCTATGGTTTTTCCAGTAATCCTGCATGGGTGTGAGAGTTGGACCATAAAGAAAGCTGCGTGCTGAAGAACTGAAGCTTTTGAATTGTGGTGTTGGACAAGGCTCTTGTGAGTCCCTTGGACTGCAAGGAGATCAAAACAGTCAATCCTAAAGGAAATCAGTCCTAAATCTTCACTGGAAGGACTGATACTGAAGCTGAAGCTCCAATACTTGGGCCACCTGATGGGAAGAACTGATTCATTGGAAAAGACCCTGACGCTGGGAAAAATTGAGGGAGGAGGAGAAGGGGACAAAAGAGGATGAGATGGTTGGATGGCATCATCGACTTGATGGACATTAATTTGAGCAAGTGGTAATGGACAGGGAAGCCTGGTGTGCTGCAGTCCATGGGCTTTAATTTCATACTAGTTTTTCATCTTACTATAGTAGCTCTAGGTCATATATCTAAGCACTATTTTAAATTTATTGAAAGTCTAAAATGTATTTCTTGGAAAAAGAAAAAATTCATTTTCCTATTCCATAATCTCAGTTTTTACTTTTTTGTCTCTTTTACATCCAAATATTTCAAAGCTCCATTCAAACCTACCTCCCTAAATAATTCTTACAGGATAGCAAGAGAAAAAAAGGAACAACAGATTGGAAAGAGAAAATGAAGAAAGCCAAAATGGAATGCAGGAATTTTTTGAGAGAAAAAGATAAAAGGGACAGGAGACAGAGTCACACATATTCACACACATGAGCACACTCATCATGGTAATCATTTTTAAAGCCAGTTCTCAAATTAAAAAAGACTGTACATGTATGTAGCTTTCTTTATCAACTGCAGCCTAAACTTACTGTTTGTTTGAAGCCTAAAGGCAGAAAGTAATGGTTATAAAAGGCAAAAGTCCAAAGGATTCTGTATTATCTTCTTCACAATCTGAGTCATTGTTTCCTGGTTTCCTGTACCCAATAAGAAGATTCAGATTTGGGATTCTGAAAGGCACAACTTGATCTATTTTCTAATCAGTACTGAACTGTGTCATTTATGAAAAGCTCATTTTAAAGATAAAATTATGAGGGGGAAGGGCAATATAGGGGTAGGAAAGTACAAGGTACAAACTATTAGGTATAAAATAAGCTACAAGGATATACTGTACAGCATGAGGAATACAACCGATACTTTACAATAATTATAAATGGAGAATTACTTTTAAAAATTGTGAATCACTACACTGTATACCTGTAATATATAATATTGTATAGAAACTATAATTTAAAATATAACATTATGAAAAATAATTTATTTTATACAGACACTGTATAAAATATTTTGTTGTGCATTGCAAATATCGTGTTCTTTTACAAATTGAAAGTCTGTGGCAACTCTGTACTTAGCAAGTCTACTGGTTCCATTTTTTCAATAGAAATCTGTTCACTTTGTGTCTATGTCACATTTTGGTAATGTTTGCAATATTTCAAACTTTTATATCTATTATTATTAACAATAATATTAATTGTTATTATTTGTTATGGTGATCTGTGGTTTCTAATCCTTGATATTACTAATATAATTGTTTTGGGGTGCTATGAACTGCACCCATATAAGGTGGTGAACTTGATAAACACTGGTTGGTTGCTCCACCAACCAGCTGTAAAACCCCATCTCTCTCCCTCTCAGGGGAGCCTTTCTAAGTCTCTGAAGAACGAAAATATTGAAATTAGACCAATCAATAACCCTACAATGACCAAGTGTTCAAATGAAGGAAGACTTATATACACTTCTCATTTTAAATCAAAACCCAGAAATGGTTAAGCTTAATGAGGACGACATGTCAAAAAGACAGGCTGTAAGCTAGATCTCTTGCTCCAAACAAACAGTGTGCCAAGTTTTGACTGCAAAGAAAAAAGTTCTTGAAGAAAATTGAAAATGATACTCCAGTAAAAATATAGATGTTAAGAATGTAAAACAATGTGGAGAAAGTTTTAGTGGTCTGGATAAAAGATCAAACCAGCCACAACATTCCCTTAAGCCAAAGCCTAATCTAGAGCAAGGTCCTAACTCTCTTTAATTCTACAAAGGCTGAAAGAGGTGAGAAAGCTGCAGAAGAAAAGTTTGAAGCTAGCAGAAGTGGGTTCATGAAGTTTAAGGAAAGAAGCTGTCTCTATCACATAAAAGTGCAAAGTGAAGTAGCAAATGCTGATGTGGAAGCTGCAGCAATTTACCCAGATCTAGCTGAGATAATGAATAAAGGAGGCTACACTAAATAACAGATCAGTGTAGACAAAACAGCCTTCTATTGGAAGAAATTGCTACCTAGGATTTTCATAGCTAGAGGGAAGTCAATACCTGGCTTCAAAGCCTTAACAGGCTGACTCTCTTGTTAGGGGTTAATGTAGCTGGTGACTTAACGGTGAAGCCAATGCTCATTTAACATTCTGAAAATTCTATGAGCCTTAAGAATTATAATAATCTCTAGTCAAGGCTATGGTTTTTCCAGTGGTCATGTATGGATGTGAGAGTTGGACTGTGAAGAAAGCTGAGCACCGAAAAATTGATGTTTTTGAACTGTGGTGATGGAGAAGACTCGAGAGTCCCTTGGACTGCAAGGACATCCAACTAGTCCATTCTGAAGGAGATCAACCCTGGGATTTCTTTGGAAGGAATGATGCTAAAGCTGAAACTCCAGTACTTTGGTCACCTCATGAGAAGAGTTGACTCACTGGAAAAGACTCTGATGCTGGGAGGGATTGGGGGCAGGAGGAGAAGGGGATGACAGAGGATGAGATGGCTGGATGGCATCACTGATTCAATGGACGTGAGTCTGAGTCAACTCCGGGAGTTGGTGATGGACAGGGAGGCCTGGCGTGCTGCGATTCATGGGGTCACAAAGAGTTGGACACGACTGAGCGACTGAACTGAACTGAACTGAACTCTACCTTTGTTTTATAAAGTGAATAACAAAGCCTGGATGACAGCATATATGCTTACAACATGGTTTACTGAATATTTTAAGCCTACTCTTGAGAACTACTGCTCAGAAAAGAAGATTCCTTTCAAAATATTATTGTTCATGGACAATGTCACCAAGGGCTCTGATAGAGACATACTTTTTCATGCCTCCTAACAAAACCTTCATTCTACAGCCCATGGATCAAGGAGTGATTTTGACCTTCAAGTCTTATTATTTAAGGAATACATTTCTTGAGGCTACAGCTGCCATGGATAGTGACTTCTCTGATGGATCCAAGCAAAGTCAATTGAAAACCTTCTGGAAAGGATTTACCATTCTAGATGCCATTAAAAGTATTTGTGATTCATGAGAAGCAGTCAAAATGTCAACATGAACAGGAGTCTGAAAAATGTTAATTCCAACCCTCATGGATGACTGTGAAGGGTCAAGACTTCAGTGAAGGAAGTTTTGGGTATGGTAGAAATAGCAGGAGAACTAGAATTAGAAGTGAAGCCTGATGATGTGACTGAATTGCTGCAATCTCATGAGAAAACCCATGATGGATGAGGAAATGCTTCTTATGGATGATCGAAGAAAGTGGTTTCTTGGGAAGGAATGTATTCTTGGGAGGATGCTGTGAAGATTGTTGAATGACAACAAAGGTTACACAATTATATAAATCTTGTTGATCAAGCAGTGGCAGGATTTGAAAAGACTTACTCCCATTTTGAAAGGAGTTCTACTATGAGTAGAATGCTATCAAACATCCATGCATGCTATAGAGAAGTTGTTCATGAAAGGAAGAGTCAATTGATGCAGCAAACTTCACTGCTGTCTTATTTAAGAAACTGCCACAGTCACCCCAACCTTCAGCAACCACCACTCTGATCAGTCAGCCATGAGCATCGTGGCGAGACCTTCCCCCAGGCAAAAAGACTGTGACTCACTGAAGGCTCAGATGATAGTTAGCATTTTTCAGCAACAAAATATTTTTAAATTAAGGTATGTGCACACTTAGTCTCTAGTACAGTGTAAACATAACTTTAATATGCACTGGAAAAACAAAAGCTTCATGTGACTAACTCGATTGTGATATGTATGTGCTTTATTTCACAGGTCTGAAACTGAACCTACAATAACTCCAAGATATGCCTGTATAAATGTTATTTTCTTTGAATAGAATTGAAAACTAAACATTTGGTATAAAATTAAACTTGACTTCTCTTTAGAATAGATCAAATGCTACTTCAACAAGTAAAGTTATAAATGTGAATAAACTTAACCTAAAGACTTAAAATCAACTGTAACCCTTCACATATAACTGTGTTATATGATCTTGAGGCAGAACACTTTATAGTGACATGTATTTTTCACTGTTGACTCTAATAATTCTAATTTTGATAACACTAAAAAATTGATCCAAACACATACTACTTAAAATTGGTATACATACTTGAATCTAGATTGGATTCTAAAGTGAGAATGCGTTGTTGTGTTTCCATGTTAAAGATGCTTGTGTATCCTTTGCTGAATGATGCGACCATATGGCTTGGGTCACTGCTTACCAGATCCACAGAGGCAGGGACTCCCAATTCTATAAGTCAAAACATATTAGAAGAGAAATGTCAGTTAGGGTATACTTTACAATATGTTTCAAATACAGCAAAACAAGCAGCAGTGTAAGACGAAAACAAAGCTCAATGTTAGAGTAAGATACTTGTTTACCACATCTTCCACCAGTCACTCAGCTACTGTATTTATTGAATCCAGGCCTTTATTAGGAATAAATGGAAAACAAATGAACTACAAGCTTACTTTCATCTCAAATCAACATGAGGTTTAGAGTGGCATCACGGGAATTCATTTTAAAGCCCATCTAACTTTAGTGAGTTACTAGGAATTCTAATTCACTAAAAATATGGAATTCAAGAAGTAAAATTTCAAATTGCTATTTATTGGTAGAGTCATACAAATATCAAATGCAGGCAACTGATCAAAACCTAGGCACAAGTTATGGCAGCTCATGAATAAAGAAGACCATTTTATTTATCATTTAGAATAGGGTAAAACTTGGTTAAAATCTGGAACTTATTTATAAATATTAAAAATTAAATTCTATGTATATGTGATCATAATCTGATTTTTAAAATCTGGTTCAAAATCTAAGTAAACTAACAGTTCAAAAATGTGTATCTTCCAGAAGCAGATACATTAATGGACAATGAGCATACAAAAAAAGTGCTCAAAATAGCCACCAAAGAAATACAACTTAAAAAGACAATGAAATACTATTGCACACACCCATCAAAATGGCTAAAATTAATTACACTAAAAAACAAATGTTTGTAATTAAGGATGTAGAGTGCCTGGAATTCGGACACATTGCAATCAGTGGTACAACATGGCACAACCGCTTGCAAAGAAAGTTTGGCGATGTCACATAATGTTAAATAGTTAAATACATAAATCTACTTCTAAAGCCCCAAAATTCTATTTACAAGTCTTTACCTGCCTGTGATTAAAAAAAACAAAAAAACAAATGTTCATAGGAGTTTTATTCCTAATAGGAAAAGTCTAGAAACAAGCCAAATGTTCATCAAGAGGTAAATTATAAACACAGTAGTTTAAAGAAATACTTCAAACAACAAGATTAAATTATTAACATTTATTACCACATGGATAAGCAACAAGAACACTACAGTAAGAGTAAAATGTCAGATATAAAAAGAGTCTACATTGTATGACTTCACTTATATGAAGTTTTAGAATAGACAAAACTAATTTATAACGAAAGAAACCACAACAGTGGGTACTGCTGGTTGGGAATGAGGGGAAGAGATGACTGTGAATAACACAGAGCCACTTTCGGGCACGAAGGAAACGTTCTCTATCTTGATAGAAGCAAAAGTTTCATGCATTTGTCAAACTCATGAAAATGTATCCTTTAATGCCTGTTTTTGACTATATATAAATTATTTCAATTTTTAAAAATTCAAAACAAATGCCTGCTACTTCACTAAATAATAGGCTTTTAAAAATTATACATACTAAGTTGGAAATTCAAACAAATATATTTTCACTGCTTAAAAAAAACCCTTCAAATTAAATTTAGAAAAGTAAGAGTCTGTAGAATCATCTATTTGTTTCTTTTAGAATAAGACACTTTACAAAAGACTCTGTAAGAAAAAGAAGAAAAAGGTATGTACCTTGATTATCATTAAACACACTCAGGGCTGGAGCAACCTCAGTTGTATTCCACAACCGGAGAGTGCCATCTGCTGAACAGGACAACAAACGCTGGTGTGCTGCACTGTAGGCCAAGCCCCAGACTGCATCCGTGTGGCCCAAGAGAGGGCCTCTTAAGACAGAAGGATCTACAACAACAGCAAGAACGCGGGGGAAAAGCACAAATCATAAAGGTACTGAGAGAGTCCAAAGGAAAGTAGAAGATACAAATAGAAAGTATAAAATATACGTCCTAGTTTCTATTATTCTTTTGAAATGTACCAAGAACAGGCCTGGAAACAATGCAAACAGGGTTTAAAAGGTCTAAATTAAAATTTTAAAGTACATATTTTTCTCCTTAAAAAATCAGCCATTTCTTTCTTCCTCCCTTTTTTTCTTCCCATTTGGTTTTTTTTTTTTTTTTAAAGCATGTTAACACAAACCATTAGGATTTAATCCACTTGCAGAGAAACCACAACTCATGTTCCCTGAGGAAGTGATGTCCTTCAGCACCTGGCACACACCCTGCAGGTCACTTGTGCTATGTATGACTACTATCACAGCTCTTGGGAGCAACAGGCCTCTGACATTCTTAATGGACATAAACTTAGAGAAATCCCCAAATTCTCAAACAAGACATATGCATGATATGCATGTGGCGAGGGAGAGGGGGAGGAGCCAGGAAGGAGCATTTCATGATAAAAGCCAAATTGGAAATTTTACTTATTAACTCTCCCAATGACTCGAGAAGTTGTACTTTCAAGATAGTTCAGAGATGTTAAGTTAAAACGTCACTGGTGTTATTCGTTCTATATCCTCTTTAGTTACACCATAAAATATTTATCGAAGATACACTGTGTATTTGGCACTATGCGAGATGCAGGGGTCATGCAGATGATTAGACACAATACCAGCCCTGTCTTCAAAAAGTAATGTGGTTTAAGTACAATAACAGTGGCAGGTACCAGTTACTAAAGAGATTGACTGGACGCTTCTTGGAAAGAATGACAGCTACAGTGTATAGATATTGGCCTGTCAAAGCGCAGAGGGAAGGCATTCCTGGCAAAGGAGGCAGCTCCTACAACTCACAGAAGGAAAAATAGAATGCCGTGTCAGGACATTTGTAAGAAATTCAGTATTACTGGACTGTGAAATTTGAGGCAAGAAGTGGATGAGATGAGAGTGGTCAGTTTATGGTGGGATGCCTATGACATACTCAGGAAATTACCCTAAAAGCAACAGAGAAACACTGAAAGGTTTCTCAGAAGCAGCAGTGTGAAGCAAGTATTTAATATGGTAACTCTGATCACGGTGTAGAAGAGACCGAAAGACACAAGACGAAGGCAAGTGGACTATTTCAGAAGACTGGGAGAGTGAAGATGAAAATCAAAGCGAGGACAGTGATAAAAGGGGCAGAAAAGGAGTCAATTCGAGAAATATTTAGGGGGTATTAACAAAAAGGTATAGTAATTAATAAGTGATAGTAAAATAGTATAAAGAATCAAGGATAACTCTTGGGTTTCTAGTTTGAATAAGTTTGGTAGTGCTGCCACCTGATAAAGAATATACAAAGAATATTTGAAAACAGACTTCCCTAATAAGTCTAGTGGTTAGGACTTGGTACTGTCACTGCCAGGGGCACGGGTTCGATCCCTGGTTGGGGAACTAAGATTCCCCCCAAGCTGCATGCTGTGGTCAAAAAAAATTAAGAATATATGGAAGAAGAAAAAGTGCTTGTAGGGATTTATGGACAATAAGATAGCCATTTTGAAATGCTGGGTAGGTAGTCTCAGGCTTAAAAAAGAGATTGATGAGTCAACAATATATAAAACTACAAAGTGGATTCAGTCTACCAAAGAATATGTGTACAATGCAAAAAATGGGTTAGGGTCTAGCCTTGAAAAATGTCAGTATTTTTAGGTGAGAAAATAAAAGGAGTTTATGACGGATAGGGAATAGAAACCGTCATAGAGTTGTGTCAAAAAAGCCTATAGTGAAAAGATTTCAAAAAGGATAGAGTGGTCCACAGTTTCAGATAGCCAGTACATCAAGTAAAATAAGAACTGTAAAATATCCCTTGGATCAGCCAGTTAGATAGTTATTGATACTTTTTTGTATTTAAGTGGCATAGCCACAAGACAGAATGAAGAGGAACGATGTACAGTGGAAGACATGGAATCAGTAACTAATAACTGTGTTTTCTAGACCAAAGAGACATGGGAAGGAAGAGAGGCTAGAAAGATGGTAACAATGACCCTATATGAGAGACAGCAAAAAAGACACAGATGTATAGAACAGACTTTTGGACTCTGTGGGAGAAGGCGAGGGTGGGATGATTTGAGAGAAAAGCATTGAAACACGTATATTATCATATGTGAAACAGATCACCAGTCCAGGTTCGATGCATGACACAGTGGGTGCTCAGGGCTGGTGCACTGGGATGACCCTGAGGGGTGGGATGAGGAGGGAGGTGGGTTCCGGATGGGGGACACATGTACACCCATGGCTGATTCACATCAATGTATGGCAAAACCTACCACAATATTATAAAGTAATTAGCCTCCAATTTAAATAAATTGAAGAAAAAAAAAGAACCAGAGAGGGAAATGGAGTCACAAAAGGCTTCTTCTTGCCCAGGATGCGAGAAACTTGAATTTACTATATGCTCAGGGGATGGAAAGACAGAAAAAAGGGTAAGGCTTTAGATGAGTGCAAAAGGGAAGCAGCAAAAAAGAAAGACAGTGCAGTCTCAAAGGAAACAAGAGAAGGAGGTCAACAGCGAAAGGGAAAGGGTTGGCTTGGGACAGAATGAGGCCAACTAATCTCTGAAAGAGGGATAAAGGAAGTGACAAAAAGTATGAAACAGATAAATCCAGAAAAGAACTGCAGCAGGAGAGAGGGCGTTATCTTTCACAAAATATAAGTTAAATGATTACTAAATAAATGTTGGGAGAATATTTTAGTTACTGAATTTCTTATCTTTACTTAGCTTTAATGGTGAAATTAATCTAAAATGGTAATAAAAATAAACTATGGTTTTATGACAAATATGACACTTCACACCGTTCTTGAATTTATGGAGAATTTAAAGAGAAAATCAAAATAATTGAAAGAGAATTTATGATAATATCTAGTGATAGATCATACAGTTTTTTGATTCATGGTGCTGTTTCCAAATCTAAAGGGTACTTCTTAATTTTTAAAAGTCTTTTAAATATTTTGGTGTTATACACTTTGAAAATCATTAGCCTCTACACTCTGTAATAATTGATCAAGAAGATGATGCCAACATTCATTTTCCTTCAAAATTATTTGTCAAGAGTAGTGACAAAGTACGATTATAGATTAATAATAATGTGTCAAATACTGTACACATGCCTACAAATGAAGAAAACAACTGTCAATCAAGCCAACATTTTCAATCAGTAAGACTTGGGGGTGGGAACTCTTTTCGCAGGAAAAATACATTATTTTCCCTCTTTTTTTAGCATTATATATGTATCAAATTGATTTCCAAATAGAGAAACCCTTTCTAACAAAATAAATTTTCAAAAACATCTTGAAATATATTTTATCCATAGATATGCAATATAAAATGCATAAAAAGAAACTATGTTATTCCTTCACATTTTGGGGGAGTCACATACCATAGGAGTCATAGGGATCGATGTTGGGGTTGGTGGTGTTCCAGCTCTGGATCAGTCCATCAGCGCCCCCACTGTAGCACTGCTCACCATTGCTGCTCATCACCACACAAAGCACTGGACCTCTGGGAGAAAAAAACAATTTCCATCCTCAAACAATCTATTTGATATTAAAATGAGTTAGAAATAAGAATGCTTAGTTTTTCAAATGGCTTTCTCTTTTTCTATTTTGTACAACAAATAAAAAAATATTATCAAAGCACTATTCATTTTTCTTCCTCTGCTAAACCAGTGGTTAGTGATCTATGGCCTATGGATTAAATTCAACCAGTGAACTGTTTTTGTACAATCCTAAAGCACTTACAGTTTTTACCTTTTTAAAATGTTATAATACAAAACTAAACTAAAAAGCAAGAATATACAACATTAAATATGCAGCCTGAAAAGCATTTACTATCCAACCCTTTTTATATATAAAATGTATGCGAACCTCTGTGCTAAATCGAGTGAACAGGTACATTTCTTAAACTTAAATGGAAACAGGAAAAGCATGAAATGTGACCACAATTTTTTAAATGTCTCAGGTATTTTTACCAGGTTATCTTTAAGGGAAAAAAGATCAGGATTTCTAATAGTTAAACTTAACTGCCTAGACTTCATTTTAAGAGAGAGATATATACATCATCTAAACATCATGCAAATAATGCCTAATTTCAGCAAGGATCCCTATTTGATAGTGATATACTTGTCGCTAACATTCCATTATCTGCCACTTTCTTTTACATTTACAAAAAGAAAAAGCTACCAAATACAAAAAAAAAAAAGCATAACGACAAATACATACATGAAAGAAAATAAGATATACTAATCAGGCTGATTTACAATGATGTTGATTTAACACAAAGAAAAAGCACACACTTACTTATGAGCTCTGAATGTATAGATAGGCTCCACATCAAGAGACGTGCTCCTAAATCAGAGAGAAAGGAGGATGTTTTTATCATTCTAAAAGTCAGCAGTAAACAGTATGACTGAATGTATGTCATAAAAACGCCCCTAGAAATATCAACACTATGGTAATATACAATTCTCAACCCCAGGACACAATAAAGCTTACTTAACATCAATCACATATTTCTGTGGCTTCAAGAATCAAAATTCTTTAGTAACTGTTACAGCACTTTTAGCACTGTCCTAATCTATTTGATTAAAGGGAGAGAGAGCCTCATTCGGGGAGAAAACACAAGGGTTTTGAAAAGATAAATTTCTGGATTTAATTTCCAGTTCTGTATCTAATTGGCTAACTTTAGGCAAATTATCTAATCTTTTGAAACTTTAGATTCCTCTATGTTTAATAGAAAATAGAAAAATAGGGATAACAGCAAATATTTACAAGATTAAATGAGATTCTTCAAGGTAAAACAGCCTAGGACAGAACCATACAGAACAGAATTTCAATCAAAGGTACTCTAATTTCCTCGCATTTCCATAAAGATTAACATGTCTGTCCTCAATACCTGCAGAAACTGTCCACATTAGATATGGACATCAGAATAGATTATTCATTACTCAGAACAATGAGTGTATGAATACTCTACATGACTAATACTGGCCATACTGAGAACAGAAACTGGATTTAAAATTGGATTGTATTTCAGATTTTTTTTTAAATAGGCATATGATAGCTCTCCTCATTTCCAAAGTTTTAAATTCAAAGGTAAACAAAGGCTATTGTTACTTGCTTGTGAAGGTGTTATTACTAAGCTACCACCAGCAAGAAATTTCAATATATTTCAAATTTATAGTCAAGAATATATGATGAGATACATTCTCTCATCTAATATGATGCCCACTGTGAACTAAAGAACTTGAAGAACAAAAGGTACAGTTTGTAACCAGGAAATACCTTTTCTCTGTTAAAGACACCTGATCTACATGAAGATTCACTTGGTTTTAGCAAGATCCAGATAAGCTGTCTGATGAACATCTAGGTGTGACAGCTGGAATGTCACTGATTATTTTCAAATTGGGCAGGAGATATTCTCTGTCAGTAGTAAAACTTCCATCCTCTCCTCCATTTGATGTTCATTTCTACTCTTTAATAAAAAGAGGTATCTATCACTGGAGAAGGGCCCTTGCTGGTAGATGCTGGGTTCTGGACCACGTAATCCAAGGAAGAAAGAGAAAGTACCAAGTGGGATCAGGACTAGCTTGGTGACTGATAAAAAGGGTTTATACCAATTCATGTCTGTCTGTGCTTACAGAGGAACCAAGGGGCCAAGGCAAGTATTAGCAGATAAGTGAGAGCAGCAACAGTGCCCTTCAGTCTAGACACTTTGGTCAAGATCAAAAGAAAAGATCAAAGAGAGGTCTCCTGCCCCCACCCGCTCCAGCATAAGGCCAAACCTAGTAAACAATGGAGAAGGATTGGGGTTGGGGTTTGACGATTTTAAACATGACTATGCCTGCTTACAACAACAGAAACCTCCAGTGTAGACAAAGGGTTCCCAAAATGTAAGTTATTTAAAACACCAAATAAAGACTATAATCAGCATTCATAAAGCATTTCTCCCTAAGGGTAGGTTTTTCAACCTAAATAGCTTATGAGTATGAAGGCAAAAACACCCTAAATTACATGACATGGTAAAGGAAAAAAATTAGAAGAGATATTTGAGGAATTTAACAGCAAATAATAAAGTAAGGCTTTCTCTGCTGAAAAAATATTAATTAAATTATTCAAATACAGTTAAAGTAGAATATTCTCACTTTTTGGCTGGGGCTGTTTTCTGCAAGTTCCACATTTTTAACGTGTGATCCTCTGATGCTGTTATCAAAACAGGCTCAGTGGGGTGGAAAGCGAGGGCTCTAATGCCATCAAAGTGACTTCTTAATGTAAACTTGGGGTTCCATGTCTTCCTCAATGCATCTTTATTATTTGCTATCTATTAAAGAAAAAAAAAGATACCAATATACTTAGTTCAGAATGGGGGAAAAAACTGTATTTCAGCATTAATTCTTACTGTTTCATCATTAAACTACCATTATTTTGCAACTTTCAAAATAATATAATTTTTAAGCAGATAACCAAATCAATAGGCAAAATTAGCAATATGTCAACAATGGTTTTCTTTGAAGAAATATGAACACTATAATAAGAAAATACATAATTCAGTATAGAAGGAGGATCAAATAATTTGGTAACAAAAAAAAAATTTCACTAGGATGCTTTTTAAAAAAACAAGTGATTTAAACCTGAATTATAGAATATAAAGCAATTTTGGGTAAGAGTTGAAAAACTAAATTATCTTTAAATATGTTAACATTACAGAATATGATACTTTTAAAATTTTCAATGGTTTCAGACAAGAGCTAAATTTTCTTCAAATTGGTAATGAAGTTTATATACTGAAAACAAAATGTTAAAATTGGAAGAGACAATCAGATATTACAAACATAATTATATATTTACTATGTTCCTTTTCTCCACAGAGGGCTTCCCTAGTAGCTCAGATGGTAAAGAATCTGCCTGCAACATGGGAGATCTGGGTTCTATCCCTGGGTTGGGAAGATTCCCTGGAGAAGGGAACAGCAACCTACTCCAGTATTCTTGCCTGGAAAATCCCCATGGACAGAGGAGCCTGGAAGATTATGGTCCATGGGGTCACAAAGAGTCGGACTCAACTAAGTGACTTTCACTTTCTCCACAGAATCTCAATCTCAATAACTGAAAAAATAATGTACTGTTTTTTCATTTCAACTAATAGAAAAGCTAAAGAGGATAGTGTTTGACTTTACACAAGCACCATGGATGAACTTCACACTCCAAGGCTAACAATCATGGTAGATTTAAGCAAGGTAGATTTAAGCAAGTATTTGTAATATATTAGAGAAATGTTACCATACTCACAGTTACAAAAATTATCAATGATACAAAAACTGATATTCTATGTAGCATTCATTATTTTCTACATTATTCAAAAGACTTAAAAAGCATTAACTCACTTAATCCTCACAACTCTATGATGTAGGAATTAACACTATCCCCACTTTATAGACTAGCCATTTTAGGGAAAGAGAAGTTAAGTGACTTGCCATCTAGTAAATGGAGGAGTCAGGATTCAAAATCAAGCAATCTGGTTTCAGAGGCTGTATTATTAAACTGTAATTTAGAACCCAGACATTTAAAAATCTGCTGAGAAATCTGGACAGGACAGGTCACAACTGGGGCAATGCATGCGTGCTAAGTTGTTCCAGTTGTGTCTGATTATTTGCGACCCAATGAACCATAGCCCACTAGGTTCTCTGTCCATGGGGTTCTCCAGGCAAGAATACTTGAGTGGGTTGCCAAGCCCTCCTCCAGGGGATCTTCCAGACCCAGGGATCAAACCCACGTCTCTTTTGTCTCCTGCACTGGCAGGCAGGTTGTTTACCACTAGCGCCTCCTGGGAAGCAATGAGTGAAGACAAAACACATTATGCAAGGAACTACTCTAAGAGTGGGGCTGATTATTTTGAGGGCAGGCAGGGCTGGCAGGAAGGTTAGGATGACAAGGGGAACTGAGCTGACCTCTTTTATTCTTATTAAAGAGTTAAAAGGTTTTCATGAGGAGAGTACTTAAATTCCTTTGATTTTCTTGATGTGGTAGGCAGCCACTAAGTTCCCAATCAGCCCCACCTATTTTCACCTTTGGGTAGTCCCCTCCCCTGGTGGCTCCGATGGTAAAGAACCTCCCTGGAGTGTGGGAGACGCAGGTTCATTCCCTGGAGAAGGAAATGGCTACCCACTCCAGTATACTTGCCCAGAGCATCCCATGGACAGAGAAGCCTGGCAGGATATAGTCCATGGGGTCATAAAGAGTTGGACACAACTGAGCAACTAACACTTTCACACTTCCACATTATAGGGATGCTCTGTGATCAACAGCATACAGCAGAAGTTGGAACAAACTACTTCCAAAATTAGGTTATAAAACCTTTCATCTTGAGTGTTTCTGCTCGCTATCTTTTCAGGTGCACTCACATTGGGAAAAGCCAGCTGCTCTGTTGAGGAGCCCACAGAGAGGTCCATAGGTGAGGAACTGTTTCCCAGACAACAGTCGGCAAGAAACCAAGGCCTTCAAACAACTACATGAGTGAGCCTGGAAGCAGGTTTTCCCCAAGTCAAGTCTAGGTAAGACTGTAGCCCTTGTTAACGTCTTCATTACAACCATACAAAAACAGCCAGAGTCACATAATTAAGCTGTCCCCAGACTGCTGACCCATGGAAGCTGTGAGATATAAATGCTTGTTCTTTTAAGCTGTTAAATGTGGTACAAGTTGTTATGCAGCAATAGATTACTAATATGCTTAATAAAACTAGGAACTACTTTTAGAAACAGACACTAAGTTTTTAATTGTTAGAACACTAAGTTTTCTAACAATTAAGAGTTATGAAAAAAGGATGAGCTTTCTCCAGAGAAAGGACTGAATTCCTTTATGTATTAGACAAACTCTTTGCAGGAAGAAAAGCATCTAATGGGAATTTCTGCTTCTGCTCATGATGGACCAGATCATTAGGACCAACTGTGTACTGAGGAGTAGAAGAGCAAACCTAAGAATAAAAAAATCTAGAACTAACAAAATCGTGGGAAAAAACCTAGGATCCAGGTGAAGACAGAGGCCTACGGACGTGAGCCTGGTTATCTGGAACTGTTTTCCCCAGTGAGTGTTTACTGATTGCAGAAGAGATGGCTGAGAGGTTGAGCTGTGTTTCTGATGACTTTGCAATGCAGAGAGATAGATTGTTGTCCAGGGCCTGCCAAGAAAGTAGGGCTCAGCAGACTATCTAGCTTTGGGTTTTGATTTCAGAAGGCTGTATCCTACACATAAGAGTGAACTAAAAGAACAAAAGCCCTTAAAAGATTGTAGATCAGCATTAGATCATCTCAAAAACTAAAAATGAAGCAGGTGATCCAGATTTCTAGTGGTTGCAGACATCTAAGAGAAGAAAATGAAAATATACTCTTTGTGGAAAGATATAAACAGGCCTGAAATTATTTTTAGAGACAATTTTTCAAATATAGCTATTTGGACATAGTTCAAAATAACCATACTCATATAAGATACAATGGCATAAATGAAAACAAATAGAAATAACACATAATTAGTAACAGAACTACTACTGAGTCTCTGATTCAAAGTTTAAAGTAATCATGCTTACTATGTTCAAGAAAATAAAAGACTGAAAAGTCTAGAAGAAATCTGTAAATGATTTTTTTAAAGTGACCCTAGAATCAAAGATATAAGATCTCATTAAATGAGTTTAATTACAGATTGCATATAACTGAAGAGAGAATAAGCTAACTGGAAGATGAGTTATTAAAAATATCTAGACTGAAATACAGAAAAACAAAAGATGGAAATCACAGAAGAAAGGGGATCAGAAAGAGAGAATATAGAAAGAGGATCTAACACTATAACAACAGTTGAAGAAGAAGAAAAGAGGGAGGGAGAGAGGTGTAAAAGCAGTATCTAAAGAGAATGGCTGAGAACATTATAGAACTCAAGGAAACATATTAAGCCAAGAAGGTCTAAGAATTTCATGAAGGTTAAATTAAAATAAAAAAAAAAAACTAAATCTTTCATGACAAGACATAGAGAAATATCAGTCACAGGAAAAACTGTCCACTACTGAATAACCAAAAATCAGAATGACAGCTGATTTTAAGAGAAAACAACAAAAAAATGAAATATATTTAAAGCACTAAAAAAAAAGTATGACAGAAACCAATACAACTTTTGTAAATATCCTTCAATTAAAAATAAATAAAGGAAACAAAAAGCACTAAAAATTTTTTGCAAAGTGAAATTCGAAATCAGAGATAATAGCCTACTCAGGCAAAAAAAAAAAAAGACAAGTAAAGACAATTCAAGAAAATCAGAAACTAAGAGAGCTAGGCACCAATAGATCTTCTTTAAACAGATATATTGCATTCTTAGAGTAAAAGAAAAATGAATCCAGATGGGCAGTCAGATATGCAGGGGGGAATGGAAAAAGACAAGACAGTTAATGTAAAAGATAATTCCGACTACTGAGTGTACAAAACAAAAGCTGGTAGAAGATTAATGTACACAGAAATAAAATATATAACAAGAATGACATACATTGGGTGAGAGTTTTTTAAAAAAGTGTTCTAAAGACCCTTGTATATAAAATTTGATACGAATGTGTGTAGTAATCTGTAATATAAAAGTAATGAAAGAGTGCATAAGCTCCAAATAATGGAGAGGGGTGAATGATAAAAAATAATCAATCCCAATTTAGGCAAAAATAGAAAAACACAGAATAGGCGGCACAAAAGATGGCAGGATTAAGTACAAATATTATTAATTATTTTAAAAAGAAATGGACTAAAAGCTTTCTAATTTTAAACGGCTGTCAAAGGTTAAAAAAATAAAAATCAGCTAAATGGTGTTTTTAAAAGACATAAATTATAAGGATATAAAAACACTGAAAACAGAATTTTTTTTTTCCCCCAAAATCTGTATCACATATGTGGAGAATGGAGTACAAGGAGCCTATTTAGATTAGGTTATTGTGGTAGATCCAGGTGAAGAAAAATGGACTAGGAGGGGAAGAAAAAAGATGTACTATATGGATTTCAGTTGTTGGAGGTAGAACCCAAAAGACTTACTAAAGGGCTTAGCATAGAGGGAGAGAGTTTTTGATCTAAGGGAAGAGGAATGAGTGGTGAGGTTCCTCTTTGAAATACTTCCAAGGTTCCATGCTATATCCTCTATGTGGCTGCAGCTACACTGTATTCCCCAACGAAGACGATGAAGTATAAAACTGAAAGGATTTTAATGAAGAGATAAGATAGGCTATAAATACTTTATGAAATAAGCAACTGTTTTTCTGATACTTGATGACAATGAACAATTATAAAAGAACTGTGCTTGAAATTAACTAAATGGATGTGTACATAAAGGTATAAAGATTCCAATTTTGGTCCAAATCACTGATAGGTCAACCTTAGCATCTGGAAAGTATCTTGCATACACCTTGTCTAACAACAGCTAAAACTAGTTCTCAGCTGTTGTCTTATTGACAATGTATTAAATAAGCAAGACAAATGTTGCCATTAGGTAGGCATGAATTGGAACTAATCACTGGTACCTTAAAACATAAGACAAATCCAATCTTGGTGATAGAAAAAGGAATTCTTTCCCTTATCTAAACCAATGAATAAGCTCTACTGACTTACAGATTTTGGTAAAACTTACAATTTTAATTTGCATGATGTGAAAAGTATTGTTTATTTTTATAATATGCTCATATTTTCAAAGTTTGTGATTAAAACTGAAACAAATTCCACACTTGTGAAGAAGTCTCACTATTATCATCTTTTTCTATAAAATGAACTTTCTATTTTTTAAAAAATAAAACAACAAAAACAGAACTACTGCTCACATCATAAGTTAATGAATCCGCTTCATTGGCCACTGTAAGGCCTGCCAATTCTCCCAGTCCCAGTTCACTTTCGAGTGCTTCATCTGCTCCCATGATGAACGATTTCCCAGAAGAAGGAGGAAACGTCAGTGCTTCCACTGAAGGGAGAAGACAAAAGAAACATTAAAAAAAAACACTTCTAAATAGTCAACAATTAACTTCATAAGGGCATATCTATATTTGATTATTTATAAATGCTTTAAAACACAGTAAAATTCACTATGCAGAAAATCCTGAAGAAGTGCTTGCTCTTTTCCATATTTTAACCATTTAAAGGTATCATCTAACTAGAAAAGTACATGAAACAAACCCTTTTTCACGATAGAAAAAAAATTTATAAATGTATAAAAGAAAGTAGATTTTCCTCATTTGATATTTCATGCTAATTACCCAAGTGATTTCTATCAATTATTAAAATATGTATAGTAAGTGGTTTAATCTTTTTTAATTAATTTATTTTAATCAGAGAATAATTACTTTACAATACTGTGATGATTTTTGCCATATATTGACATGAATCACCCATGGGTAAACATGTATTCCCCCATCCTGAACCCCACTCCCAACTCCCTCCCCACCCCATCCCTCTAGGTTGTCCCGGAGCACTGGCTTTGGGTGCTCTGCTTCACGCGTTGAACTTGCACTGGTCATCTATTTCTCATGAGGTCATGTACATTAAAACATGTAGAGTGATTTTGAACATTGCTGGCTGCATTCAAAATAAAATTGGTTAATTCTATAACCTAAATAATATGGAGAAACTCAAATGAAAATGGGTCATAACTGTGTTAGTAAAAAGCGCCTATATAAGGCAAAGCTACTATGTGTTGTCAGAACTCAAGGCTACCTCTGGAGAAGAAGGAAGGGCAGTGTTTGAAGGCGGCACCATCAGGACTTCTAGGCCCTGTGACTTTTTCTGCTTCCTGACATAGGCAGTGGTGACATGACTGGTTTTGCTTTGATATAACTCACTGAGCTCATCCCTATGACTAAGTAGTTTACTGTAGGTATATTATATTTCATTTCAAAATACTCATTTCAAAGAAGTTTTTTATTAAAGTGTCTACTGGAACACTTTTTATAAATGCAAATCATTCTGACAAGCCATCATCAGAGATCATTCTTTAAATAGTTTTCTCAAGGTAGTGCCTTTATTGATGACAAACATTTATGAGTTGACTAGATGAATTTAGTAGTTTAACTTTGGCTGCTAAAGAAGTTAGTTAACTTTTAAAGAAACAAGTCAACTGTACTAATCAATGTATGCAGAGAATAGATTTATGAGATGTTTTTCAGTTTCACATTCAATAATATAATTTTAGATTCAATCATAAATATTGAAGAAATGAAAAGAACAGCTATGAACTTTTAAAAATACTAGTGGCAGGAATTCTACTCAAAATCATTACAAGAACAAAATAGAGTATAAATTGATAATACATTTTCAAACCACCATACAATAAAGCTGCAATAATAAAAATGGGTTTTACACAAACATACCATATATCTTATAAGGGGTTTGAACAACTCTAAACATTTACTAATAAAGAGCAGGAATTGTTTTATTTAGAACAGGAATTTTCATGCCAAAATTTCAACCAAATGATTCACATGAGACAGGAGGTTAGAGCTTCAGCCAGATGTTCTTTTGTTTGTTTTCACATCTAATATTGCCAGAAAACTCGGTTCAGATATAAGTAAAAATGGCTCTCCCCCACGCCCCTCAAAAAACTAAGATTTGTGATTTGGTCACTCACATTGCGGAGGCTATTTTAACTAACTGTTCTAAGAATGGCCAAGTAAAATCTGAAAACAAAGGCAGGCAGGCAACCAACCACTGCTTCCACACATACCAGTGGCTAAGCCAGCAGACCCAAGGGCCAAAGAGAGAGCTCCAATGGGCACACCAGTAACTGACTGCTCTCTAAGATTGCTCAGAACTTTCAATTAGAGGCCTCATTTCTATCAGTAACTAAATATTACAGGCTCTAATCAGCTTTTACAAAATAATTTAAATATGCCTCAAGTGCAGCACTCACTACCTTCTGAATAATTATAATAAAAATATAGTAATAAACTTACATAGCACACACAAGCTATGGAAACATCTTCTGAAACTGGACTGGAGACTGAAAAGCATCAGTCACAGGCAATTAAATCTACAACATATTTCTTAAGTGCCTTTTCTACTTGTGAAAAGTCTGTACTGTGGGAGCAGACGGAGGACCAATACTACAGATCATAAGTTAGACATTCAACACTTCCGTTCTAAAGGTTCTTAATTTTTTTAAAATTAGGGACATTTTCTGTGGTGTATACATTCTTTTCTGCATATATGTCATTTAGAACATTTTCCGCCTCTATTATTGTAACTGGGTTACATGGCATAAACTAACATAACACTGTAAACCAATTATCTTTCAATTAAGAAAAAGAATTCTATGAAATTTCTGATAAAATTCTTTTGAGATTATTGGAATAAGAGAAAAACTAACTTTCCTTCTTATCCAGACCTGATCTTAGAATAAAGGAAGCTGATTAAAATTCTCACTTCTATAGTATCAGCTGAATGAATCTCCTAGTGAATAACAAACATACCTGTTGAGGCCCCATGATTCACATCTTAATTTAAAAGATACATACCTACATCAAATAAATTGTTCATCTAGAATGTAAAGGTATCATGTGTGGTTCTTCATTATTTAATGTATGGAAAATGAATTCCCAGTATACTATAATTAATACTAATAAGTTAGCCATGCAATGAACAAACAATTTATTGAAAAAGTATTCCAAACACAAAAATCTATCCATCAAGGGCCTGTCAATTTACATTTCTCTAAAACACAACCAAATTTAAAACCAAGAAATAATAATAATACATGTTTCCTCTGTGACTTTGGTGGTTTTAGTCAATAAATAATAATTTAAAGAGACATATCCACCACAAACAATTATAATATTTAAATACAAGGCCATTTTAAAAAATTTCAAAATATATTCATTAATCATGAAGATTAATTTCATGTCACTCATGACTTTCAGCTAATGTAAATATATATTTTAAAATCAATTTCCACATATAAGCATTTTATACATTTATAAATAGGAATATCAGAACTTCTATCTAAGAGATGGAGAACTGCATTTATATAACACAAGATTATACTATAAAAAACTGGGGATAATCTAAATATCCAAAAGGGGAATGGTCAAGTATCAAATCTAAAATAGAATATTTAAAATTTTAAATCTTACAATTATAATCATAAATTTATGATTTTATATATAAATACAACTGAATTCTTCTACATGGTGACTATAACTTTGTAAAAAGTATATGCACATAGACAAGGACTGAAAGAGAACAAGGAAATGTGACTAGACTTTCAGGTGCCTTTTTTCTCTTTTTGTCAATGATAAATTGCTTAAACATATGAAAACATTTATGTGAGTCTCAAAGTAAACATTTACTAACTATGTATATACTCAGTTTTCTCATTGTTGGGATGGTATTAGAACTACGTGTACGCACATCAACTACATGGCTTCCGTGAAGCTGTTGGGGGATGTTCTAAACTACAAATTAGACTTGGTTTTAAGTTTATGCATCCTTTTTCAAGTCTTAAAGACTATTGTTATAATCAAACCCCCTTGAACATAAGAAGGCCTACAATGTGGAGAACTACATATATAGTTTAAACGTTTGTAGAATAAAATTCTTCTCTTAGAGAGCCCTCTCTACTAACTGAATTTAGATAAGTACATCCAAGTGCTTTTTGTGCTCTAGTGTGTCACAAGTACTTGCCTTCATCTGCCCTATTTATTTCATGTTCAGGAAGCCTGGAGCTGCTGGGTCTGGAGGGTGAACCCACAGATGGCTGCAAGGAGGGAAGTTCATCAACATCTCTCAAATTAGCAAGCATATCTTGTAGTTTTGACCTATTGGGCCCTAGTCCCGAAAAGGGAGGGAGAGAACAAAAAGAGAAAACAGAATTATCCAACTGCATCATAACAGTGCCATAAACCTTATTCACATCTGCCAATATTCACCTTTAAAACTACCATATTATATTAAAGAGTAATTTATTTTCTAAGTTCTCAAGACTTTTAAAAAGGTATATTACTCTTGAAAAATTATGTTTTGCATATATTTTTAAAATTAAGCTAATGGAATAAAATGTCATTATTTGCATGAAAAAATGTTCTTGTGCAATTTGGAACATTAAAAATAGTCTTATTCTAAAATCCTTGTATACAACTCTAAACACAGATACCACAGACTGTGATGCTACTGTGTACTAAATTAAACAAGCACATTCTTTTCTGTTTGTTTAAATTAAGCTGCATTCACTGCTTTACATCCTGAAAATATGGTACCCAAGGTTAAGTCTCACACCCTACCAATTACTTACCTGTACGTTGATGCTTCATTCTCCCACATCCCTGTTTTGACTGTTTTATATAGGATAGAGGCTGAAACAGATCTTCGGTAGTTTTTCCTGTTATAAGTTTAATTAAGAATGGGAAAATCTTACCCATAGTCCATTATGGCTTTTTCCTATTTTTAAGCAATTTTAACTATTGTCAAGAAATATATTCTAAGATAGTGTGATTAGAGAACACAATTTGACTGAAAATATTTCTACTAGGCCATATTATAAAGACACAACCTCTTCCAATGAGAAACAGCTAAATTTAAAAAGATACCTATGATGCTTTATAAATTAATGCCTCATATATCAAAGCCTTCCTTCAGTTCTATTTTCATTTTACGTCTTTCAGTTGTTTTTATCATGTCTTCTTTTGTTCCCAGATTATCATTTTATCAAGATAACCTAAACTGATGATGATAAAATGTGCTGAACTTCAGTCTTCAGTCCTCCTCTCTTCAGTGAAAAACATTAGCCTTTCTCCTCCTAAAGAATCATTTTTTCTCACCATACTAAAAAGCTATGTACCATATGCCTGAAACAGTGATCACAATCTTCAGGCTCAGGAAATCCACTAGCTTCTTTTAGCAGGAATACTACTTCAGTCAAATGGTGGAGCTTGAGACCTTAAATGCTAAACTCCAACTATAGCGAAGCCTTGATATTTGATAAGAACCAAATAATAAATAGATAAATTCTACATAAGTCCTTGATACCTTTTCAATTAAAAGGTCTTTTACATTTTAAGACATTTATTATTGTGGCATAATGACAAATATATTAACTTTAAGTCAATCTGATAAATAAAACATTCTCCTTGTTTCTTGCATATGACAAATATTCCTTAAAATCTCAACTCAAATGGTTTTACCATGGCTATGAAAAGTCATAACAAACCATGTCTCACTATTGCTTGTTAAAATTAAATTGCATCAGTATTTTTAATAAAAAGTAGAAAATGTTCTTATGTTTTAATATTAACCTTTCTCATTGTGATTAATAAATATTGAGAAGGAATTAAATGATGTTCTCTCTCTGTTACATAATAGTTGGTACAATACTAATATCAATAAAGGCCACTGACTTTCTATCCATTAAAGTGAAATACTTGCAAGTTCTAAGATATTTTAAATAAAGATTTAAATATTTATGAGTAACTACTAGGTTATAAATGAACGACTGATTTTTGCTAATCCTTAGCATTACTACAAAAAAAGAGAAAAAGCATATCCCTCCAGTCTTCTGCAATTTTAAATACATGCCTCACTCAAGTTGGATTTTAATCCCACTGTACGCTAATATCCCAAAGGATGAAATTCCTATTGGCGTAAAAGGGAGACTCATGTCCATACTGTCAATGAGAGTGGTAGCACAAGGAGATAATTTAACCTTGCTCTCCTAAAAAGGTGATTAAGATGGTTTTCAGGGATGTGTGAAAGCTTTTGTATTTCTATTTTATATACCTAACTAGATCGATTGTTAAACCTTACTAATAACTTGAATAAGATAATATATATATGTGATGCACAGGGCTAGAAATTTCATTTTAGTTTCCATTTTTGATGTGGAACACATCTTGTTGGGAAAAGAAAAAACCTAATTGGTAATATTATAAATGACACTGGCCAAAATTTTAAATTAGAAAAATAAGTACTTTAAAAAAGCTGTGTCTGACTCTGTGACCTGTATAACATATAGTGATGAGAGCAAATGAACTGTGTGTTATGAACACATAGGATTTTCAGGGATAGAAATTAACCTTCTTTCTGTGACCAAGACCTAAAATTGTAAGCAATTATTTTGGTGGCTTGCCAGAGGGTCACACTAGATAAGATTTAAATTATCAATAGTAAAAAATCATTACTGTAATTAAGCACATATAATTTGAAAAATCAAATTATTGCTGTGTTTGAAAACACAGTCCCATACAATCATGATGCTCTAGATTTATTATTGGGATACATTTTGGTTCCATAATTATATTCACAGGATTTTTCTTTTTCAAAGTTCATAATCAAATATCTAACCATTTAATTTCCACCCCTGAAGAGCAAGTGAAAAGGAAAGAGGTCAGGAGAAGGCAAAAAAAAAGAGTAAGTAAGTTTTAGGAAAACATTGGAAAAAAAAATTGGGGGATATGAAAGAGGTAAGATTTATGATTTACAGATACAATGTTTTCCACTTACTCTTCACCCCCTTTTTCCCCTTTCTCTCCTTTTTGTATTGTTCCTTGAGTTTGGTAATTACTCCCTGGTCCACATTCCAAGCTTCAGGGAGGAGACACTGGTCTTCCTTTTCTAAACAGAGTGAAACAAATGAAACAGCCTTTTTCAATAAGATATTGAACATTTAAAGTCAATTCACTGTTATGTCAATGAATAACAACCATCTTCTTCATATTATTACAATTTTAAAGTTATTATTTATTCATCAGACACATGTCACAAAAATATAATATCCAAGAAACAGTAGTCAATTCTATTTCTTTGGTAATAATATTAAATTTCCCTTGAAACAGACATAGAAAAAAACTGCAACATTTGAGTGACTTTTAGTAAATTAAGCCTCAAAAGTCTACATTCAAGAAACTCTCATTTTCAGACTGTGATTAGGATTAACTCACACAAAAAAATTTCTTACTAATTTATGTATTGAAAGAAGATTATTAAGCATTTGTACAAAATAGTCTTCAATGATCTTTTCATTTCAAAAATGCATTTCTGGCATGTGTTTATCAGCAAATGACCATTTTTATTTTACAGGCTTTATAAATAGCACTTTGCAAACTTATTAATCAACCTGGCATTCAATACTTAAAATGATTTAATTGATCTGCTAATTTATAAATATTTAAAGCTGGAAACTGAGTTTCTAGGAAAAAAGAAATGCCACCATTAATTTTCATCTTTCAGGAGTACAAAATTTTAGAAGCAAATATGTTACATATTTTATATTTACTATAAAATAAATTACTATATACTGCTACTGCTGCTAAGTCACTTCAGTCGTGTCCGATTCTGTGTGACCCCGTAGACGGCAGCCCACCAGGCTCCCCCATCCCTGGGATTCTCCAGGCAAGAACACTGGAGTGGGTTGCCATTTCCTTCTCCAATGCATGAAAGAGAAAAGTGAAAGTGAAGTNGACAGCTGACCTTTTCCAGTCCTGTGGCCACTGTTGAGTTTTCCAAATTTGCTGGCATATTGAGTGCAGCACTTTCACAGCATCATCTTCCAGGATTTGAAACAGCTCAACTGGAATTCCATCACCTCCACTAGCTTTGTTCTTAGTGATGCTTTCTAAGGCCCACTTGACTTCACATTCCAAGATGTCTGGCTCTAGATTAGTGATCACATCCTCATGATTATCTGGGTTGTGAAGATCTTTTCTGTACAGTTCTTCTGTGTATTCTTGCCACCTCTTCTTAATATCTTCTGCTTCTGTTAGGTCCATACCATTTCTGTCCTTTATCGAGCCCATCTTTGTATGAAATGTTCACTTGGTATCTCCAATTCTCTTGAGGAGATTTCTAGTCTTTCCCATTCTGTTGTTTTCCTCTATCTCTTTGCATTGATTGCTGAAGAAGGCTTTCTTATCTCTTCTTGCTATTCTTTGGAACTCTGCATTCAGATGCTTATATCTTTTCTTTTCTCCTTGGCTTTTCGCCTCTCTTCTTTTCAGTGCTATTTGTAAGGCTTCTCCAGACAGCCATTTTGCTTTTTTGCATTTCTTTTCCATAGGGATGGTCTTAGAGGTACTTTATGAACTCAGTGAGACACACGCTCTGAGTTCGTGAAGGCTGGGACGGTGGCTCAGACGGCAAAGAATCTGCCTGCAGTGCAGGAGACCCGGGTTCAGTCCCTGGGTTGGGAAGATCCCCTGGAGGAGGAAATGGCAGCCCACTCCAGTATCCTGGCCTGGAGAATTCCATGGACAGAGGAGCCTGGCTACAGTCCAGGGGGTCGCAAAGAGGTGGACATGACGGAGCAACGAACTCACTGAGTTCATAAAGTACCTCTATGACCACTAGATGGCGCCCTTGAATCGTGAAAAAGTTTTTTCATGAAAAACAATTTTGTTTCCTCCCTATTGTGAAACAGAACGCAAGGAGAAAAGTACCCAGGCCAAGATTTTACAATGCAGTAAAATTCAACAGTAATCACAGATAACCATACCCCCTTCTTAGTAAAACCATAACTTGTGTTGTTCCCAAAGATTTTTTTTTTTCTTGTTTCCTTTCCTCACTACCCTCTGGCCCCTCTCTAGACAGGAGTGTTGATACAGTACTGCTGTCTGACAGCATCATTTTGCTTTGGCTGTGGTTGGACTTTACATATGTTAATTCACGTGCTACATGGTCCTGGAAAGCATGTTCAAAGGGACCTCCCGTGCTGTGCTTCCCAGCCGTAAAGAACCCACCTGCCGATACAGGAGACGTAGGAGACACGGGTTCCATCCCCAGGCCGGGAAGATCCCCTGCAGGAGGGCGCAGCACCCCGCTCCAGTGTTCCTGCCTGGAGCATCCCGTGGACAGGGGAGCCTGGCGGGCTACAGTCCGTGGGGTCCCAAAGAGGCAGATGTGACTGAAGGGATTTAGCACACATTCACGCATCTTGCTTGACACATTCGAGAGACTGAACTATGTCGGCGCATGTAGGTGTCAGCTTTTAAAGTGTTTGTTTATTTATTTGGCTGCTCAGGAGTGTTAGTTGTGGCACGCAGGATCTTAAGCTGTGGCATGTGGGCTCTAGGTCCTTGACTGGGAATCGAACCGGCGCCCCCCTGCCCTGGGAGCTCACGCTTAGCCACTGAATCACCAGGGAAGTTCTCATTTGGTCATTTTAATAGTTTGTTTTTTTTTTTTGTAATTTAGGTCCATTTTGTTTACAGTGAAATTTTATCTCCAGAATGATAATTTTTTTTTGCGGGTGTTAAGTTTTCCCTATATTTTGATGTTAACGGGCATTCATATGTTTTCTGGTTTGACGCTGCTAGAGATTCTTATATACATGTCTGGGTGCTCAATGCATCACCATCAAATACACATGCAAGAGTGGAACTGCTTTTGTCATAAATTTGTGTGTGTTCAACTTCAGTAGATTCTGCCAATTTATTGTGACGGCCTCAGCACTAGTGGATGAGCATTCCCACGCATCTTCCATCGGACGGCTTGGCAGTAGCTCGGCCTCAGCACTGGTGCAGGAGCGTTCCCACGCATCTTCCATCAGAAGGCTGGGCAGTAGCGCTGTTTGCTGCCGGCCGTATATGAGGGTTTGCAGTCCTATGTCATTATGTTTTTCTTTTGCATTTTCCTGATTGCTAACCAGCTGGTGGATTCTTTTTCATCTATCGAAAGGCAGTTCAATATTCTTCTTCCTGATGGGCTAGTTTAAGTCTCTTCTCCAATGTTTTCTTCTGAAATTTTTTCCTCTTCTTTCGGCTTTATAGAAGTTATTTCCATGTTTGAGACATGAACGTATGTTCAAAGATAGGTGTTGCAGGTAATTTCCCACATTACAGCTTGACATTTCTTTCCTTTCATTGTGTGTTTGATTAACAGAGTGCTTAGTTTTAATGTAGTCAAAACAATTGCTCTGGTTTCGCCGTCTAAACAGACCTCAGAGCAATGTGTCTCCTTACTATCTTCTGTGAGTGTTATTGATTTTGCATTTACTTTTCCTTCTTACTTTTTGCCTTTTACCTTTTTAATTTTCTTGGCATATAGTTGATTTACTATGTTGTCTTAGAGGGAACATAATTTTAAGGGTTATTTGGGCTTGAGAAAATTTCACATTCTCTCCTAATAGTGGAGAATCGGTCTAAGGCCATTTATTGAAATGCCTTTACTTTCTTCACTTCCCGGCAATGCTGTTTTTTCCTATAAATTAAATAAACATTTGTGTGTTGGCTCAGTTCTTTGCTATCTTTGCTAGCTCATCGGCCAGATTTCCTTAATTTCGGTTTAACTGACATTTTAATTTTAATTGAAGTTTTCATTTAATTAACAGTTTAATTTTAAGTTTTAATTTAGTTGAAATTAAAATGTTTAATTGACACTTTAATTTTAATTTAATTTCTGTAGCTTCGAGATAAGCATTGCCTTCCACTAGAGCAGGTCCTTTATCTTCCGACATGACTTTTGCATTTGGCTTGTCTAGCGTCACACACACGCACACCCTCCTGGGATTTTCACTGGGATGGCACAAAGTATAGACTGATATGACTGCAGCCATGAAATTAACAGACGCTTGCTCCTTGGAAGAAAAGCTATGACAAACCTGGTCGTTTTTCGGTCTCTCGGCCGTGTCCGACTCTTTGGGATCCCGTGGACTGCAGCATGCCAGGCCTCCCTGTCCATCACCAACTGGAGCTTGCTCAAACTCATGTCCACTGGGTAAAGGATGCCATCCAACCATCTCATCCTCTGTCGTTCCCTTCTCCTCCCACCTTCAATCTTTCCCAGCATCGGGGCCTTTTCAAATGAGTCAGCTCTTCGCATCAGGTGGCCCAAGTATTGGAGTTTCAGCTTCAGCATCAGTCCTTCCAATGAACACTCAGGACTGATTTCCTTTAGGATGGACTGGTTGGCTCTCCTTGCAGTCCAGGGGCCTCTCAAGAGTCTTCAGTACCACAATTCATAAGAATCAGTTTTTGAGCACTCAGCCTTCTTTATGGACCATCTCTCACATCCATACATGACTACTGGAAAAACCATAGCTTTGACTAGACAGGTCTTTGTCTAGTGACGTCTCTGCTTTTTAATATGCTGTCTAGGTTGGTCATAGCTTTCCTTTCAAGGAGTAAGTGTCTTTTAATTTTGTGGCTGCAGTCACCATCTGCAGTGATTTTGGAGCCCAAGAAAATGAAGTCTGTCTCTGTTTCCATTTCCCCCCATCTATTATATTAAGCAACATTTAGCAAGGCAGGGGCACAGGCACAGTGGTCTGAGGCGCGGTGCCAAGGAACCGCTAGGGCTGGTGCCGTCCAAGAGTCAAGCCGTATTTACAGGAAGCTGTCAGTGTCTGAACGACTCACTTTTCCCCCCACCCGGGGTTTCAGAAGGAGCACGGACATCCAGAACAGCGTGCGCGAGGCCCTCTTCGGCCTGCTCGGCTGTCCTGGTGCCCACGCGCGCAGACCGCCTCCCGCTGCCCGCTCCCCTGGACCTGCGCGGTCACCCTCCTCGGGGACAGCCTTATCCTACGCTGGTCGGCTACCAGCCCCGTCCACACGCCCGTGTGCTTCTTCCTCAGCACGTCCTCCTTCCTGGACACGTGTGCCTCCGCGTCCAGAGGGCCCCGGGTCTGGCCAGGCGCTGGGTGGCCGTCCCCGTCACCTCTCCAGGACAGCGTTTGGCCAGGCGGCCGCGGGGCTGTGCCCGGGGCTTGTGGCGTGCCTCCCGCTGGCCGCCCTGGTCAGTGACTGCCCTGTGGCCGGGACCTCGTGGACCGCAGCCTTCCTATGGACGCGGTCCCCGTGGCGACCCTGCCCTTGGGGTTGTTGCGTGGCTTCTCATGTGAGCTCCCGGCCCTGCCCGAGCCTGCCTGCTCTGACCGAGCGCCCGTGCTGGGCACCGGTGCCCGACCCTGCGGGCTCCTTCTGCCTGTCGTGGCCTCCTCCGGGACGGTCCCCGTGGCCGTGCTGCCGACGCGGGCATTCCCCGCGGGTGGGTCACAGCTCACGGTGGTGGCCCTGCTCCCCGGCACGGCCATCTCCACGGACATGACGCCCCAAGCCAAGGCCACCCACGACGGGGGCCAGGTCATCTCCGTGGCCCATGGCGTCCTCATCCCCACGGCGAGGCCCTCACCTGCAGCCTGTGCAACAAGGACCTGAAGGGGCCTTCAGGACAGTCTGGGGGAAAGGCCTGACCTCTGAGATGCGGCGTCGAAGGGAGAAGAAATAAATTAATACAATGGGTTGCTTAATCTAGGCTGTGGACTCTGTCTTGCAATGATTCTAAGGATGATGTGTTACACACACACACACAGACATACACACAAGCTCAGACACACCAAACTTATTCTTAAAAAGCAATCACATACTATGTCCTCCGAGAAAGTGAAGCAGGAGGCAGGTGTTTAGTCCTGAAGTCGTTTCTGACTCTACGACCGCATGGACTCTGGGCCGCCAGGCTCCTCTGTCCCTGGGATTCTCCAGGCGGGAACACCGAGTGGGCTGCCGTGCCCTCCTGCAGGGGATCCTCCCGACCCCCGGGTGGAACCCGAGCCTCCTGCATTGGTAGGCGGATTGTTTCCCACCGACTTACCAGGGAATCCAAGACCCAGTCAAGCAGTACAAAGGCTAGAGCCTAGGTTGTGTGTGTGTGTGTGTGTGTGGTGTGGATGAGAAAGGGACTGTCCCAGAAATTCTGAGTGGCTGGAGGGAGGAGGGGTGAACACGTGGTCTCATCCCGTGCTGACCGACTCCCACAGCTGGTTTCAGGGCCCAGCGGCCCGCCCCCGGCAAGACCGACCCCAGCCTCATCAGCTGCCTCAGCGCCTCCCTCCAGAAGCTGAGAGTGACGTGTGTATTTCAGAGGCACTGGGGTTGCTGCCCTCGTGGTCCCTGCCCGCTTGTACAGCCTGGACACTGTCTCCGTCAAGAACAGTGTGGGAAGGGCAGGGATAAATCAGGAACGTGGGATTAACATACATATGGAACAGATGACCAGCAAGGACCTACGGGAGAGCCCAGGGCCGTCTACCAACAGTCTGTGATAACCTATATGAGAAAAGAGCCTGAAAGCGAACGAAAATATGGGCATGAAAAGCTGAATCAGCTTGCCGTACCCCTGAAACTATCACGACATTTAAAATCAACTATATGCCAATACATGTTTTTAAAAAAAGGAAGTGTGAAAGATTTGGATTTGACCTACTTACAAACTAGTCTATTAAGTGGATGCTAGAAAACAAACACGAGGCGGGACTTCTCGGGTGTCCAGGGGTGGCTGAGACTCCATGCTTCCAGCGCAAGGGGCAGCAGTTCGGGCCCTGGTCTGGGGAACAGAGATCCCACATGCTGTGTGGCAGGGCCTCCCCCGCAAAAGGCATTAGGTTCTGAGTCAGAGACAAGGACTCTGTGACTCACGGCTGAAGCGGACCCAGACGCGTCGTGTGTGTTTGCCTCGGTTATCCACGCCCTGAGTGTCAGGGAGATGGCCACAAAGAGCTCATTAGGGAGGCCTGCGCATTCGGCGGGAACACCGAGCTGCAAGGATCTGCTGCTTTTCTGGTCAACGGAAGGAAGTCTGCTCCGTGTGCAGGGGACGTTCTGCTTCTGCCGGCTTTCTCCTCGCACACACATCTGTGAGGAGTGACCGGGGAGGGAGAAGGCAGCTCGCTGTCTGGACTCCCCAGGAAGAGCTTGCGCCAACACTCAGGACCTAGCGGAGGTTTCCCAGCATCGGCCCTTCCTCTCTGTACTCGCTCTTGTGGCCCCATTTGGTAAAAGTGGAAATCTGACAGCGACTAGCCCGAGACCCGCGACCCTAGACCGGCGCTAAGTACTGGGTGCCGGCAGGACGGGAGCAGCCCCCTGATGTGACCCCCTGCAGCAGCAGCTCAGCCGATGCGAGGAAAAGGCGGGGCGGCCGGTCGCCCGCTGTCTGTGGCCTCCTTCTAGCCTGACCCGGCTGACTCGTCCCCTAGGCCGGAGGTGTCATCTCCCCCATTTTGTAAAGCACCGTGAAATTCATAATCATCACTGGCATATTTGACTACTGTTGTGTCTCTAACTCTCCAAGCTACTCTGTTTCATGCCTTTATCCATAAGTTACAAACTCTGTAGCAAAGATTACTGCATCACACCCGTAACGCAGGCAAGTATTTCTCTGCTCAAGTCTCTTCCCGTTATCTGCCCAGCCCTGCCGTTGACTAAAATCTGTCCCTGGCGCGGAAACGACATTGAGATTGTGGATTCCATGACAGCTAAGGGAGGCGGGCGATGCTAACCAACTTGTGCCAAGGAGACCCTGAAACATCTTTACGGAATAAAGTGAAGTCAGGACCCATCGTTTTTATCAAAAAGAGAAAAGGTCCCAGCTGGGGGCATGCTGTGACTTCAGCCACATGTGAAGCCGCTTACGGCCTTCGTCAACAGTCACTAAGCACAGGCCACGCGACAGGCCCCGAGCTGGTTCTGGAGAAACAAAGCAGAGATAACACAGCTACGATTCCTCTTTTCCTCCCCAAACCCATCGTCTATGATTCCTGAATTCACAGTGCATTATGGTGTGTCTAGGGTGTGTCTGTGGGTACGACGGTGACTTTTTACAACACTCACGTGCTTGTCTCCCCAATTTAGAACAGATCCTGGATGCAAAGCGTGCCTACAAATTTGGGTTTGGCAACCCTGAGAAAATATCATATTATTTTGAAGGCTGGGAAAAGGAAAAAAAGAGGACGCCATGGGAGAAAGAGAAGATTCGGTGGGAGAGCAGGTCAAAGAACGGAAGGCCAGCAGGTTCAGAAGGAAGGAGATCCTGGGACAGAAAGGGACACGCACAGGGAGGATGCTGGAGAGAGCCGGCGGCAGAAGACGCCCACAGGGATGCAAGTACTGACCACGTGCGTCAGAGAGACGACAAGAAACGAAGTGGAGTGAAAGGCAGGAAGGAAGCAGCCGGGAGACCGGGAGACCGACAGAGATTCGCAGAGACGGCAGCAGAGAAAGATGAAGTGGAAAAGGCAGAGATGTACAGACAGAGGCGGGTGAGGAACTGAACTGACGGGGCCCAGGGGTAGGGAGCAGGGGACGTCTGCAGAAACGGTCTGAGAGGCAGAGAGCTGAGCAAGGAGGAGGGGATTACAAAAGACAAAGAAATAAGCACAGCTCCTCCACACCCGTTCGCCTTCCATTCTCACCTCCAGGGAGCCAGGCGGGGCTCCCCGCAGAGCCCAGGGGAGCCGGTGCTCTTGTGCCGAGGCCCCCCCAGAAGCGTCGGGAGCGATGGCCCAGTACCGAGGGGGCCTCTGGGGGTCAAGGGCGCTGCCCGGAGCCCTGTCCGGCAGCTGGGCGCAGCGAGTCTGTGCTTCCTCCAGTCCCAGGCGACAAGGTTCTCCGAGGAGCCAGTCAGCACGCTTTAATTCTTCCTGCAAGGAGGCTGGTCTGGATGTCTGGCCACCTTTCTCAGCATCTGAGCTCGGGCACCAGGAACCCAGACATACGGGCCATCCTTGGTCCCGGAAACCGGAGGCCTGCCCTGCGGTGGGGACTTGGAGCTTCGATGCTGCCTCAGGAGGAAGGAGGTGGATGTGTGGGAGGCTGCAGAGTTTGGGGGACTCACAGGTAGGCAGCACGGGGCTTTGTGCTCCAGAGACCCCGATACGCAAAACTGTGTGAGTGTGTGCGGGAGGGCAGTGCTGGTGGGCAGTGTCCCCTCTGTGAAGCCTTTCACGACACTGAAGGCACACATGCTGGCACGTACCTCTCCTGCCAGGACTCACCGCACCCATGGCTTCAGCAGGTCTTCAGATGTGAAGGCGTCTGACCATCTCGAGCCTCAGTCTCCACTAATCAACTTTCCCAAACTCCAGAATCAGGTATATGACTGCCTGTTTGAGACAGTCATTTTTTTTTCTTTTTTTGGACTCCCAAACCCCTAAAAACACAGTAAGTCTAAAATATCAAGTTCCCTTCCAAAATTTGGGACTGCTTGAAGAACAGTTATGACCAACTGAGATAGCATATTCAAAAACAGAGACATTACTTAGCTGACTAAGGTCCGCCTAGTCAAGGCTATGGTTTTTCCTGTGGTCATGTATGGATGTGAGAGTTGGACTGTGAAGAAGGAATTGATGCTTTTGAACTGTGGTGTTGGAGAAGACTCTTGAGAGTCCCTTGGACTGCAAGGAGATCCAACCAGTCCATTCTGAAGGAGATCAGCCCTGGGATTTCTTTGGAAGGACTGATGCTAAAGCTGAAACTCCAGTACTTTGGCCACCTCATGCGAAGAGTTGACTCATTGGCAAAGACTCTGATGCTGGGAGGGATTGCNTGTTGGAGAAGACTCTTGAGAGTCCCTTGGACTGCAAGGAGATCCAACCAGTCCATTCTGAAGGAGATCAACCCTGGGATTTCTTTGGAAGGAATGATGCTAAAGCTGAAACTCCAGTACTTTGGCCACCTCATATGAAGAGTTGACTCATTGGAAAAGACTCTGATGCTGGGAGGTATTGGGGGCGGGAGGAGAAGGGGACAACCGAGGATGAGATGGCTGGATGGCATCACTGACTCGATGGACGTGAGTCTGAGTGAACTCTGGGAGATGGTGATGGACGGGGAGGCCTGACGTGCTGCGATTCATGGGGTCGCAAAGAGTCGGACACGACTGAGCGACTGAACTGAACTGAACTGATGTATGGATGTGAGAGTTGGACTATAAAGAAAGCTAAGCGCTAAAGAATTGATGCTTTTGAACTGTAGTGCTGGAGAAGACTCTTGAGAGTCCCTTGGACTGCAAGGAGATCCAACCAGTCCATTCGAAAGGAAATCTGTCCTGGGTGTCCTTTGGAAGGACTGATGTTGAGGCTGAAACTCCAATACTTGGCCACCTGATGCGAACAGCTGACTCACTCGAAAAGACCCTAACGTTGGGAAAAGATTGAAGGCAGGAGGAAAAGGAGATGACAGAGGATGAGATAGTCAGATGGCATCACCGACTCAGTGGACATGAGTTTGGGTAAACTCCAGGAGTTGGTGATGGACAGGGAGGCCTGGCATGCTGTGGTTCATGGGGTCGCAATGAATCAGACACGACTGAGCAACTGAACTGAACTGAACTATACTTTCATTTGATCAGACCAAAAACCTCCTTTTTTTCCAAACCCCACAACAAGTATTTCAGGAAATATTCTCTACCTTTAAAACACATCCAGAATCTGACCACTCCTCAGCATATCCACTACTTCTCTGACCTGTTTCTTGCTAGAATTACAGCAAATGTTTTCCCCTCTGTACTTCATGTCTACTGCCAACACTAATTGCCCTGGGTAGTCTATTCTCAACACAGCAGCCAAAGTGATGCTTTCAAACAAAAGTTGGATCATGTCACTCACCCTTCTGGCTCAACCATCCCATAGTTCTCCATCTCACCAGTGGTCTACACAGCTCCACTTGACTCGGTCACTTCCTACTACATTCCCCTCATCACTCTGCTCCAGTCACCCTAGCTTCCTTGAATTTCTCAAACATACCTAGATTACAACTATCTTAGGGCATATGTTCTAGTTTTCTTCTTCTTGAACACTCTTTCCCTGCATACCATGTGGCTAACTCTCTCATCCATGCTGTCTCTCATTCAAATGTTACCCTCTCAATGCACCTTCCATGATCAATCTATCTTATATTGTAACCTATCCACTCCACCCCACCCAGTCCCCAGAACTCTCCTTCCTACTTACTCTGCTCTACTTTTTCTATTTGCCATTGCATTTATCACATTCTGATTTACATGATAAACATCATTTATCATGTTTATCTCTTACTGCCTACATCCTCTTAGAAGAATGTAGGCCCACAGGGGTAGGGATCTTCATCTAAAAGACTTGGCACAAAGAAGGCACATAATCAGGATTTGTTAAATGATTGAAATAAGCCAAAATGAACCAGAATAATCAGAAATCTATTTTTAACAAGTTTCAGTCCACAGTTTAAAAAATAGATCACTGGGTCTCTGAACATAAAAACTCAACACTTTTATTCTACTATTCAATAGTAGAAAGTCTCCTTTTTTCAGAAAAATCTAACAATCAAAAGTGTAGATTTTCATTAATTACATCTTAATAATAAATTAAGCTGAGTTAGATTTTAGATCCTAGAATGCCTTCAGCTTTTTAAAGTAAAAAGCTATATCACACTCTTAACACCATACTGATAACAACAGTAACAGAAGATCATAGGAGAACTGTGGTAAACCAGAAGATGCCAGAGATGAGATTTCTAAGTACTTTGCAAGGACTTCCCTGCTGGCTAGTGTTAAGACTTTGTACTTCTACTGCAAGGAACACAGGTTTGATACCTGGCCAGGGAACTAAGATCCCACATGCCATGTGGCACGGCCAAAAAAAAACTAAGAAAGAAAAGAAAAAATAATGAGATCTTCTACTGTGTTCTCATGCTCAATTTCCACAAAATCTAGATTTGCAAGTTCTACTGTTCAAGCAGAAACATTCTATAAATTCAAATTATTTTCACGCTATACCACTTATGTTAAAAAAAAAAAAAAAAAGATGAGGAAGGTAAATAGCTGTACAACCTTCTTTAAACACATAGACACACATCCTGGAAAAAAGGTCATGATAGTAAAAAGTCCACAGAATGTCCAAGATCTCAATACTTCAAGTGTTCGAGATTTCAAGTGTGCTTCAGGATGCTGCTTTCCTAGTAAAATATTAGTTTTGCTCATTTGCATAACATCTCTGGTTGGATGCAGCATTTCCCCTTACCCCAGTCTGTCCCATCGCCTGCACTTCTGGAGTCACTGTCTCCTTCTTCCGATGTAACCAAGAAGTCAAACTCCTTCAGAGCTTCTTTTGTATCTCGATCTTCACTGCTATCGGGCAATACTTTCTTCCTAACAATCTAATGAGAAAAAGCATGCTCAATTAAAATATTGGAATATATTATGGAATTAATTTAAAGAAAGAAGACAATATCCCTTTACCCCTGAATGAGAAAACCCTATTATTATTTTCTTCAGAAAATACATCTTTGTTGTGTCAAGTAACTGTGATATCTATACAATTCAGTAGAAAACACGGATATCATTTCAAGATTTTTATATATTAAACATTTTAAAGCAGTAATTTAAACTTTGTTCAATGATGGCTTCTTTTAAATAACAAATGTAATCACATATTAAAACACTGGAATATAACACATGAATTTATATTATAGCAGATGAAAAATGTCCTTGACATACTGTATTAGGAGAACCACAATCAAATCTTACATTTCTGGGATACAATCTGTACAATGTGCAGATATTCTAATCTAACCAAAGAAAGAAACACTTCATAAAACACTCCAAGAATTTTTTAGAATATAACCATGATCAATTTTAAGTCTAGTACATTATTCCCTCACAAAATCTAAAATCACAAAAACCACAAACTCAGAAATGCATGCCATAACAATGAGAAGGTATTCTGTAGGAGGGAGTGGGGGAGGGAGAACTCTTCCCATTATTATTTCCACCATCCCAAGCTTCTATCAATTTCCTCTAATAACTGTCTATATATTTAATTTTTTTTTCCTTAAAATATTGATCTTTCAGAGATATACATAACTTAGATTTAATAACAAATCTAACAGGGACCATTATGTCTCATATTTATATATTTAGAAACATCTCTGGAATCATAAGGTGAAAAAGTTAATCATGAGAAAAGAGAAGGAGATAGAAAGGAGGAAAATCATCCAGACTGTAATGCAAAGAACAATCAAACTTCAATATAGGACAAAGAACCAGAAAGGACAATGAACATATGTGTCTTTTCTAACAAAATACACTATTAATAGCCTGAACACAACCTTCAGCCATTAAGAGCTTTGTGCTTCTGTTATTTTCTTAGTTGAATCTATTTAGCTATTTTTAATTAAGGGAATAAAGTGACATTTTAAAAACCTGTTTGTCTAGCTAAACATTTTAAGAGGATACTTTTCAGCCATTCTCTCTCTATATATATAGCACTGCAATCAATCTTTTAAGTCCTGCTTACACACTGCTACATAGATTTTTTAAGACTTTTGGCATAGTTATTAAACTGCAGCTGTGAAAATCAATGCATCATAAAAATTAGCAAAACTAATACAAAACTATTATAAAGAAACCAATTATTTATTCAGAAATATTTTTCTAAAAGAGAACTAGAAGAATCTTTGGGTCCAGTATTTAAATAGAATTAAATATGTTTACATTAGCTGTGCCTTCATGGCTTGGTCACAGAATTTCCATAATCAGCACTAACTGGAAGTCAGGATATTTATGAAATTGATTATTTAAAAAGAAATCAGTTTACAGTTAGGAATTTCTATTAAGACCATACTTGATAGGAATAATAAACAGCTTATAGATTTTTTAATATTTAACTAACATAATGATTAACAACAAAACTTAAAGCATTATAGTTATTATTTAACCACTGAGCTACAAGTAAAGTACTTTGACAGAAAAATAATACCTCAGTGCAATCATCCCATAGAAATCACAACTCAGCATAAAATTTCCAAATGATTAGGACAGAGAAAAGTTATCATACAAGTTTTGGCATTTTATTTTACTACAGTCAGTTTAAACACATGTGACTACTACTTGTTTGAATAATAAAAAGAGGGAGTAACTTCTTCAAGCTCAAATAACATCCATGGCAGGGCTGCACTGGCAAGCACAACACTACCGAATAGTCGCCCGGGGAAACACTAATCTAGAAATAGCAAACTGAGAGTCTCTGATGGAAGCAGAGGACTTAAACAGAAAAGAGAAGTAACACTTAGAAAGAAAGCACTTTATAGCTAAACGTATCATTTTCAAACGTAGTGTCTCATTTATTCCTCACAAAATTCTCTGGGGATAAGATGGGTACTTGTTATAAGCCCAATTTTACAAACTAAAAAACTAAGCCTGAAGGATTAAAAAGCACAGATAATTAGTGACAGAACTGAGACTTTAGCTCCAGGCCTAGAGTCTAGGTCCAGTCTGCTTTATTTATCCTTCCTTCCTTTCCTCCTCCCTCTTCTTAAATAAACGTGAAGGAGGAAATGTGAATACTCTCCTAAAAGCAAAGCATGCCCTCGTCTTCTACTTTAAATAAAGCAGAAGGAAGAGGAAGAAGAAGAAAGAGAAGGAGAAGAAGGAAAGAGAGAGAAGAGAGGAGAGAGGTTAAAAGGGGGGAGAGAAATTGGCATGAAAACAGAAATACAGACCAATGACACAAGATAGAAAGCCCAGAAATAAACCCATGCACCTATGGATACCTTATTTTTGACAAAGGAGGCAAGAATATACATTGGGATAAAGGCAGCCTCTTCAATAAATGGTGCTGGGAAAACTGGACAGTTACACGTAAAAGAATGAAATTAGAACATTCCTAACACTGTACACAAAGATAGACTTGGAATGGATTAAAGACCTAATGTAAGACCAGAAACTATAAAACTCTTAGAGGAAAACACAGGCAGAACACTCAATGACATAAATCAAGGCAAGATCCTGTTGACCCATCTCCTAGAGTAACGGAAATAAAAACAAAAGTAAACAAGTGGGACCTGATTAAACTTAAAAGCTTTTTTACAGCAAAGGAAACTATAAGCAAGGTGAAAAGACAACCCTCAGAATGGAAGAAAATAATAGCAAATGAAATAACTGATGAAGGATTAATTTCCAAAATATACAAGCAGCTCGTATAACTCAATGCCAGAAAAACAAACAACCCAATCAAAAAGTGGGAAAAAGACGTAAACAGACATTTCTCCAAAGAAGACATAGAGATGGCTAACAAACACGTGAAAAGATGCTAGACATCGCTCATTATTAGAGAAACGCAAATCAAAACTACAATGAGCTATCACCTTACACCGGTCAGAATGGCCGTCATCCAAAAGTCTACAAACAATAACTGCTGGAAAAGGTGTAGAGAAAAGGGAACACTCTTGCACTGTTGGTGGGAATGTAAATCAATATAGCCACTATGGAAGACGGTATGGAAATTCCTTAAAAAACCTAGGAATAAAACCACCATATGACCCAGCAATCCTACTCCTAGGCATATACCCTGAGGAAACCAAAATTGAAAGAGACACATGTATCCCATTGTTCATTGCAGCACTACTTACAATAGCTAGAACATGGAAGCAACCTAGATGCCCATCAACAGATGAATGGAAAAAGAAGCTATGGTACATATACACAATGGAATGTCACTCAGTCATAAAAAGGAACGCATTTAAGTCAGTTCTAATGAGGTGGATGAACCTAGAACCTATCATACAGAGTGAAGTGAGTCAGAAATATGAATATTCTAACGCATGTATATGGAATCTAGGAAAATGGTACTGAAGAATTTATTTACAGGTCAACAATGGAGAAACAGACATAGAGACTAGACTCATGGACATGGGGAGAGGGGAGGAGAGGGTGAGATGTATGGAAACAATAACATGGAAACTTATATTACCATATCTAAAATAGATAGCCAAAAGGAATTTGCTGTATGGCTCAGGAAACTCAAACAGGGGCTCTGTATCAACCTAGAGGGGTGGGATGGGGAGGGAGACGGGAGTTTCAAAAGGGAGGGGATATATGTGTAACTGGTGGCTCAGAGGTTAAAGCATCTGCCTCTGATGTGGGAGACCCGGGTTCGATCCCTGGGTCGGGAAGATCCCCTGGAGAAGGAAATGGTAACCCACTCTAGTATTCTTGCCTAGAGAATCCCATGGACAGAGAAGCCTGGTAGGCTACAGTCCACGGGGTCGCAAAGAGTCGGACACGACTGAGCGACTTCACTTTCACTTTCTTTTCATGGCTGATTCATGTTGAAGTTTGACAGAAAATAGCAAAATTCTGTAAAGCAATTATCCTTCAATAAAATAAAATTTTTTTTTAATGGAGGAGGAGAGATGTTAAAAAGAAGGAGACAGAATAAAGAAGGGATGAAAAGGGAGAAGCAACAATTTAGATGTACATCTTATTCCAGGACTCTACCATGGGAAAGTCAATAAACTTACAAAAATCTGAACAAAACCACAGAAGAACCCTAAACATGTGTGGAGAAATCTAATGGGAGCGTTCTGAAAATGTGGAGTCCTTGCCGACCAAAGCAACCCTGACATGACAAACAAAAACTGCACCGTTTAGAGCTGATGCCAGTCACCATCAGGCACCATAATGGGCCTGTCAGTCCTATTGTCTTATAGCACCAAGAAGAACAATGCATTGTTATAACACACATTTACCATATTCACTCACCCTATAAAAATGTTGAAATCTTTAATGAATTAACGAAAAGCTAAAGAATGAGGGCCTTGAGGAGAAAACTGCTATACTAAAAACATTCTTGAAGTCAAAACAAAACCTTTCAGATTAAATTTCCCCAAATTTAAGAAAAAATAAAAGTTAAGGGTTTAAGTTGAAGGATATGGATTTTTAAAGTATGTATAATAGCCCCTAAATTATTTATATCTGAGTTATTCAACTCACTGTTGAAGTATCAATGATGCTTTTCTCTCTTCCATCAATGTCATCATCTTCATCTTCATCACTGAAATCTGCAGCTGCACTTTCAAGGAATTTAAAATTATCCAGCACGGAGGCAGAATCTGTTAACTCGGATTTTCTGGTTTAAAACATATATCTTGCTCAGTTAATTTTTTAAACTCAGCGTAAGAATTAATCCATGATATACTGCACTGACTTCTGTTTATATTGAATTATAACCCCTCCCCCCAACCACACTAGGATCTGCACCGATTCTTATCTATTACACTTCCATGGATTTTAACTGGAAAAGCAATATAGGAAGAAACTGGTTACTCTTTTAAAAGTACTTTCAATCATAACTACTACTCAGAACTACTTAGATTAATGGCAATCTAATACAAAGAACTCCTCCTTCTGATTTAGTATTATTTTGATTCTTAAGCCAAACAATGCATTTCTTTTGGAAATATTTTTTATTATCTCTGCCTCTGTTTTTCTCTATCCTTTTTTCTTTCTTCAACTCCTCCTCTTCCATAACTAATAACTAGTAAATACAGAATTTTCTCTGATGCAATCTCATATTTCTAAACAGCTAAAAAGTTGAAAAAAGCAAATGTGTATACGAAGCTTACTAAACACAGTATTTTAGTTAAACTAATATACTACTACAAAATGTTCCTATTGATGAATAAACCCTTAATCTTTGAAAATGATTAACTTTTCAAATATGTGAGATTTCAATTTAGCTCTCTCTAAAGAAATTCATCAATTTCCTAATGACCAGAATAGAATGACTGCTCTCCAGTTCATTAGGAAATGTTTTAGATAACAAGACATTTTCCTGAAAAGCGTTTAGCCATAATTATGAACAAAATTCTCAAAACAGATAAATCTTAAATATCACATCTGCTGAGAGCTATGTTTTTGTTCTTTTCTAACCTACTCTTCATCCCTACAGAAATAAGATTCAGAATAATGCCTTTATCAGTTTCAAAAGACAGGTCAAGGCCAAAACACTAGAGTGACCTTTCTTAAGCATCTTTATAATAATTTAAACTAATTCAATAGGTGAAAATATAACCAGGATTAATGCCCACACTATCTATGTCTACAAAGAGAAAGAATCTACATCTTACATTTATGAAAACAAGTTATATAATCTCAACTATTAATGAGCACATTTAAGAATGCTCCAATGACATTTGTTTACAAGACGTATGTTTAAACCTTTACCTAAACCCCATAATTTCAGTTTATGCCCCAAATAACAGAAACTATGTTATTACTAGAAAATGTACAGAGCTCAACTAAAACCATTCTTCCAGCCTAAACATGAGTTAAAATAAAGTAACATTTAAATTTCAAAGAATCTTTGACTTTTTAATTTAAGAATTCTGCCAAATTTTTTTTTCAATAAAGAAGAATCTCCTTATTAAACTGTTCGCCTTCATTTTAAGCAGAATTCAATATAATTGTATGGTATATGGGCTTCCCTGGTGGCTTAGACAGTAAAGAATCTGCCTGCAATGCAGAAGACCTGGGTTCAATCCCTGGGTTGAGAAGATGCTGATCCAAAAAGCAAAATGAAATGTGCCTGCTACTGAATTTTTCACTTATTCTATCAAGTAGTGTATATATATATACTTGAAATAGATAATTTTCAAAATGAAGAGGAGTTACAGCATTATTAAATGGAAATGGCTAAGAAAAGGTTTACATCAAAAGAATTAAGTATTTATATGATTTCTGGGTCACCAAAAATGTAAGTTCACTCTTACAGACTTGAAGTGAAATTCCAAATAAGATCTCTTAGGAAGTTATAATAGTAAGAGGTGACTGAGCTTCAATGTATTAAAATTTATATTAAAACCACAAATTTCAAGCAAATAAAAATACCTTAAATAAAAATATTCTTAAATAATAATATCCTTAATAATAATAAATGATAACTCTAATCCCTGTGTATATCTTTTACCAAATAAAATTTTAAACTTTTTATTAAACTTTATCATTAAATTATTTTTGTAGCAGTATCTAGAAGTACAAGTATCACACGTGTCACCCATAAGCCAAAAATATTAGTAAGAACTAAAACTACAGCCAAGCCACTTTCCAGACAAAATACTTACCCAATCATTGCTGTCTCTTTAACTTCGGCTTCTGTGCCATTTATAACTGAGTCCTGATTTTTGTCATCTTCCCTGTCAGTGACATCACTTGAAAAGCCCAACAAAGCTCGCACTCGTTTGGATTTCACATCTAGAATAGTATCTGTGTAACCCACCTCCTGTAGATACCTGCGTGTGAAGAGGATCTTTACAATTCAGACATATTGGAATCAGTACTCTACTACTGGATATCTAAATAAAAACATTTCTTTAAATCTACTGTCTGTATAAGACTGGACAGCAAGTACTATGCTAGAAAGACTCGCTAATAAATAATCTTCCAGCTGCAGATGGAGCTGCCTCTTGCAGTACCAGCCTCTATGGTCACTGAGAAAAACCAAAGAACTATACAATACACCATTCATTTATCTTAAGAAGAAGCTATTCCTTAATATATCTAATAGCACATTCTTTCTTCCAGGCAGGGCTGGAATAAGCTCACTCTCAGATGCTACTAAATTACTATTTTATAATAGTAATGAGAATAACCAGTGGTGTTTTTACACTTTTGATGTTACAGTATCACTGGATCAACTGAGATCTAGAGAGAACGTTTCTAGCATATATAGCTTCCTACATGACATACAAAACCACAGGATATTCCAGACAAGTCACTTCTACAGAAGGGAAGCTCCTATCCTGACACAACTCTGCAATAAAAATAAACCACAGTTCAATTGTAGGATGTGGGATGAGTGGGTGTACAGGGGTACGTGTGCTGCAGAAAGGAGCAGCACAGAAAAGAACAGGTTTTGTATGGAGAGTTAAACATGGGTTCAAAGCCCATTTCTTCCACTTTTTTCCTGTGTAGCATTGATTCTTCTGAACTTTAACTTTCTTTCTCTTAAGAAAAAAAAAGAGTGCAGTGCCTGGCATACAAAAGGTGCTCAGTATCTATTAACAATAAAAGATGACCAAAAACGATCAAAAGTGGCAGTGGTAGGAACATGAAAAAGGCAAATGTTAAAAGATAAGCAGTCTAAGATCACTTTAAGATCTGGTGTTAAGAGTTATTATTGCTCAAAGAGATATCTCACAAAAAGACATGTGACCAAAATGGAGTAAGCTATCCTACCAAGTCAAGGTATTCATTTTCAATCCTATCCAGTATCTATAGAAAGGTTTTGATTAAAATTAGTAATCAGTTGATTCTTACAAACAAATACAAAAGAATTACGTTTTCTATTTTTAACAAGTAATATTTGATACATAACTCACTTTAGGAACAAAATCACATTACAAATACTGTTCCAAAAACTCTCATTCCATAAATAAACTGGTTTTACTAAATAGCTACTTCCTTATTCAGCAATATTTCAGTTCAGTTCAGTGGCTCAGTCGTGTCTGACTCTTTGCGACCCCATGAATCGCAGCACACCAGGCCTCATTTTGGTTTTCATTCTGCTGAAAGCAAGTCTCTTGGACTGTCTGAAGATAGTTCGGAAGTGCACTTCATTTACATTTCTTCATTTGGATGTCAAACTTATGAAATATTTCTTAAATCAATACCTAAAGGATAGGTGAAAGTTTATAGAGAAGGAAAGAAGAATCGTTTCTGTTATTGAAGCCTTGTTTCCCTCCTCATGTTGGTCATTAGATAGAAGATGTCTATTACCACTCAATATGCTAGATGAAGTTCTGGTAAAAGAAATTTTTTCTTTTCTCTCATTTGTCTCCCAGGGCTAACATGTGTTTCATGTTGCTAGGTACTGTAAATCAATTGAGGTTTTCATGGAAATTGTTCTCTTCATCCTAAGGAAAGAATTCTAATGGCAATTTCATTTAGTGAAAAATGACCCTGGAAAGTTAGCATCTAGTTAATGCCATATTTGTTAGCATTATTATTTTAATAAATTTACAAAATAAGAGGCCACATTTTGCCAAGCTTCTGGCAGTAATGGTAGTGAAATGCAGTTTCTCCTGGCATGTGTTCATATTATTTTGACATGGTGGATGGATCTAGTAAGATTGATAACAAAATGTTGTGCCTTCGTGTACTAAAATTTAATGACAGTTATTCTGCCAAGCATGAAAATGTCCCTAATAGCTGACATTCTGCAAAAGATTCTCTGTTAATCACATGCCAAGCATTCACCATATCTCTTTCCTGAGTCTTTTTTTTTAAACACTTATATCCTGTGTCTTGTTCCAGAAATCTAGTAACAAAGTGAATGAGCAGAACAACAACAAAAGATCTGTTGTAGATAATGTCTTTATGCATAATGATAGAAATTTTCATGATCTTATTTAGGTGACATCTTCAGGTATGTAGCTTTGTTTTCTGCACTTTTAATTTTCATCATAAAATTTGTTGTCTTAGGATTCCTCAAGAAACAGACTCTGAGACAGAGATTTCTACTGGGAAGTGCTCTAAAAACGATGCCTGGGAGAGAATAAAGGGAATGGGATTGGACAGATGGAAGCACTGAAGTTGTGTTGTCATTACAAGAGAAATCTCAGCTAGTCCCATTTGGAGTTGGGATGGTCATTTAGAATATTCCTGAGTGAGGCAAAGAGGTTGGATATTTGTGGCCCTAAATCCATCTATCATTGAATATGTCTCCCACTTACCCACTGCAAGGCTGTATAATCTTGGGCAGGGAAGCTCCTATCTTCTGAGTAAAACTTCTGAGAAGGGCTAAATGGTGATTTGTTAGCAGATAACACTACAACAATGAGAGCAATGCATGCTTCATTTGTAATTCATGACTTTGGGCGACACATCACAGCGGCCACTATAGTAGTCAATTGCCCTTGTTGAAGAAGCATGCTGCTGCTGCTAAGTCGCTTCAGTCGCGTCAGACTCTGTGCGACCCCATAGACAGAAGCCCACCAGGCTCCCCTGTCCCTGGGATTCTCCAGGCAAGAACACTGGAGTGGGTTGCCATTTCCTCCTCCAATGCATGAAAGTGAAAAGTGAAAGTGAAGTCTCTCAGTCGTGTCTGACTTGTTGAAGAAGCGTAAATTAACTAAATATTTTATACTTAGTAATGCATTTTGGTAGTGATAGAGCCCAGCTACTAACCTTTTTAATAGTTTTATTGAGGTGTAGCTGGCATACAATAAACCTTACCATGTTTAAATAATCCAATTTGACAAGTGTTTATAGGTGTATACACCAGTAAAATCATGGTCACAATCGACCATGAACATAACCATCACCTTCATAAGCCTTTTAGTAATCCCTCCCTCCTGCCCTGCCTCCACCCCAGGAAATCACTGATCTGGTGTCTGACACTATAGATCAGTTTGCATTTTCTAGATAATTATAAAAATAGAATAATAAAATACATACCTTTTATTTTTTGGTCTCTACTCACTAACTCTCATTTGTGGCCAATATGATTGCTATGTGAGTGCACACATTAAATAAGGCAATAAAAACATTCCAGTCTGATTCTGATACTAGTTCTTGGACCTGCGTTATACATTGAACTATGCCATTGTGTTAGGATAAGTCCTCAGGATTCAAATGACCCTGACTGTTTAGGGAGTTATTGCTTTCTTTGTAATCAATCCTTTTATATAAGCTCTATTTCCATCAAATACCTTAAAATTGATCTGCTATTCAGGTATAGAAATGCAACATATTTCCTCCAAAATTACAGTGTTCAAATTTTATACTTATTATTTATTGAATTGGCAAAAAATTTCCTTTGGGAAAAAACCTGAATAAACCCAACCCAATATATTTAGTCCTGGAATTAAATAGTACTCTCCCAATCTTCTGCTCTACTACTTATACCCAGATAAATCTCAAACTGGTTTCTTGAGATCAATAATTTTCTTTGGTCAGTCATTCATTAAAAAAAAAAAAAACACACACACACACACCTGTCTGCCTATCTATCTGTATAACTTCTGTAGGGAGATATTTGTAAGTTGTTGTTTTGATGTATTTGTGCTATTAAGCATGAGATAAAGAACTACAAACTCGAGTATTTTATAAAATCATCTTAAATTGACCAGATCAGTAGCACCATCACTTTAATTAAAAAAAAAGTGTACTTTAATTAGACTTCGCAGTTCCATGAGGACACCACCATTATTTTTCATGAGGCCCTCAGGCAAAAGCAATTATTATCCTCTGTTTATTCTTACCTGTACTTAATTTTTTTATAATCTGATTTAATTTTGTTATTAACTGTCATAAACCCTGGTGGCTCAGAGGTTAAAGTGTCTGCCTTTGTTACGGGAGACCCGGGTTCGATCCCTGGGTTGGGAAGATCCCCTGGAGAAGGAAATGGCTATCCACTCCAGTACTCTTGCCTGGAGAATCCCATGGACAGAGGAGCCTCGTAGGTTACAGTCCACGGGAAGATCCCCTGGAGAAGGAAATGGCAATCCACTCCAGTACCCTTGCCTGGAGAATCCCATGGACAGAGGAGTCTCGTAGGTTGCAGTCCATGGGGTCGCCAAGAGTCAGACACGACTGAGTGACTTCACCTCACATTGACTTTATAATTATTTTATATGTAGTAGTTATGCTAATTTGATAGTGTTAAAATTTTTCTTGTTGTGAATATGGACCGTTTTTAATGTTTGCATTCATGTATAATATTTCAATGAACACCTTCTTCTTAATGATGCTTGTTAATTGATAGTGTACAGTCACAAGCATCAAGCCCAGGGGGAAGACCATGTTTCTTACTCCAGCCTGTTATTGCCATAGTGCTTGTCCAAAACACTGCACCCCCCTAAAGGCCAATAGCAATGTCTTGGTGCAGAACCTTCATCCTGTGGCTTAAACATTAAGCAATGCATATTCTAAAGTATTTTTCTTCCCTCTCACATCACTGTGTTTGACAGCTTCTTTACAAATATCGGGACTGGCCAGTTAGAACTTTTTTGTTGCTGGTTTTCAGCATCATGCTTAGATTATACAGATGGTGCTCTTATTTTAGTAATTTCTAGAAATGCTTTTGGATGTTGTAAATTTTCACGTTCAAGGCACTATGAAACATTCTCCTTCTCATCACCTCATATTTCCATATATTTCACTGTGTCCTTTCCTTGACTTTGCCATTATGGTGGCACCAGAATGATCTGTATAGCACAATAAGTGAAAGTGAAGTCGCTCAGTCGTGTCTGATTCTTTGCGACCCCATGGACTATAGCCTATCAGGCTCCTCCGTCCATGGGATTTTCCCGGCAAGAGTGCTGGAGTGGATTGCCATTTCCTTCTCCAGGGGATCTTCCCAACCCAGGAATCGAACCCGGGTCTCCCGCTTTGCAGGCAGATGTTTTACCGTCTGAGCCACCAGGGAAGCGGGTCTATTGTATAGCGCAATAATGGGAGCTAAAAAAAAAAAAAAAATGTTTCCACTTCAGCCTGTGAGTTCCCTGCACTTGAATTCCTCATTTTGGCATTTATCCAGTTCTGTAGACTTCCTTTTCAACTGTTTTTATGTCTTCCCTTGCTTTCCATTCTTCTTTACATCAATCTCAAGTCAATAGATTCCTTATAAGAGATCTGCCTCCACCCACCCCCTGTCTATTTTGACAGGTTAATCTTTCTAAAGCAGCAAGTCCTGGGCTCACATTCCCCAGCACAGAACCCTTTGACGGTTCTCTATTGATGATCTTAGTTTCAAACCGGTGGCCGCTGGAGAGAAGAGAGCTGGAGGATATGCTTTGCTTGGTTGTTTTCTTTGGCCTGCGGGGAGCTTTAAAAAGCACTAAGACAGGGCAGAGGTTGAACTGGTCAACACAATCAGTTTAGCACTTATGGCCTTCTACCTTGTACAGCTTTACAATTTTATGTGTCCCAAATGCCCCTGAAGGCATTTGATTTTATAACCCCCTAGCCCAGAGGCTAACATCAAAAATTCATAGCCTGGCATTCACAGCCCTAACTTAGTTTCTCTGACTTGCAGTTCCACATACCTCTACAGAAAACGGAACTTATTTTTATCTAGTAATAGATGGGCTTAGTAATGTGCTTAGTCACTCAGCTGTGTCTGACTCTTTGTGACCATATGTACTGTAACCCACCAGGCTCCTCTGTCTATGGAATTCTCCAGGGAAGAATACTAGAGTGGGTATCCATGCCTTCCTCCGGGGGATCTTCCTGACCCCGCGATCGAACATGAGTCTCCCTCTTTGTAGGCAGAATCTTTACATCTGAGCCATTGGGGAAACCCATTTTTATCTAAAGTGCCCTTAATCTGAAGACACTTCTTTGGAATAGAACTACACATATACAGATTTTCTTCACTTAATACCACTAGGAAGCTTTGGTTATAAGAACCTGAAAGAATCCATTGTGTTAAGAGAAATGGGATCTGTTGGAAAGCCACCATGTAGTTCACAGAAATGAAAGGGGGAAAAAATGGCAGCCACAGCCCAAGCAGGACAGCATTGAGAACTCAGAGCTCAAGAAAGTCCCTGCCATCAAAATGACTTAGCTCTAAACTCTCCTGTCCCTGTTTCTCTCAACTCTGGATTCAAAGTGTTGAATCTAATTGGCCTACATTGGGTCTTTGTCTCACTTCTTTATAAAGTTTGCAGAGTGCAGTGATTAAAAGTCCCCCTGAGATCATGTGGGATGAGGGAAGATTAATTTTCTCCAAAGGAAAAGCAGGGTACCAATAACCAAAAAAATGAAATGTTTAGTCAGAGCAATTAACGATAGCAGCCACACAAAAAATCCTTAATTCTCAGTGACGTAAATGTAATTTTTTTTTTTTTTTTTNCATGTGGGATGAGGGAAGATTAATTTTCTCCAAAGGAAAAGCAGGGTACCAATAACCAAAAAAATGAAATGTTTAGTCAGAGCAATTAATGATAGCAGCCACACAAAAAATCCTTAATTCTCAGTGACGTAAATGTAATTTTTTTTTTTTTTTTTGCTTATATGTCTGATGTAAATGTGGAGCTGGCTCAGTCTCTTGTGGAGGTCACTGTTCCTTTCCCTCAGTCCCGGTACACATAATATTTTGGTTCCCTCCTCCGAGAGTCTCTGGCAGGTCTGAAATTTGATTTTAAACACGATTGTGCCCCTCCTACCATCTTGTTGGGGCTTCTTCTTTGCCCTTAGATGTGGGATATCTTTTTTTTGTGGGATCCAACATTCTCCTGTTGATGGTTCAGCAGCTAGTTCCACTTCTGGTGTTCTCACAGGAGAAGATGATTGCATGTCCTTCTGCTCCACCATTTTGCCAACAACATGTAACTCTTCTCCATGTGGTAACTCAGGAATCTAGACTATGTTTACATCGCTGGTTCTGCCACCTCACTATGTAAACTTCAGGGGCATTGTCAGAGGGGAACTGAAGACTGGGCACTGATTATTAAGTGCCTCACACAGGAAATAGTATATCACTTTCTCACAGTCCCATTTCTCAGTTTTTAACCATATTTGTCCCAGTTCAGTTCAGTTCAGTCGCTCAGTCGTGTCCGACTCTTTGCGACCCCATGAATTGCAGCACGCCAGGCCTCCCTGTCCATCACCAACTCCCGGAGTTCACTCAGACTCACGTCCATCGAGTCCGTGATGCCATCCAGCCATCTCATCCTCTGTCGTCCCCTTCTCCTCCTGCCCCCAATCCCTCCCAGCATCAGAGTCTTTTCCAATGAGTCAACTCTTCGCATGAGGTGGCCAAAGTACTGGAGTTTCAGCTTTAGCATCAGTCCTTCCAAAGAAATCCCAGGTCTGATCTCCTTCAGAATGGACTGGTTGGATCTCCTTTGTCCCAAAGCAACCTCAAAAGAGTATGGGAACTATTATGGAATACTGGGAAATTCAGTGAGCACTAATTTTCTCCAGAAAGAAGGGATATTAGACATTTAAATAATATGTGTGTGTGTATATATATGTATATTTAAATAATATATATTAAATGCATATTTAAATATACCTTGTTTAAATGTATAATATATATAATATATTAATATATATATATTTCATTAAATGATGCTTCAGTGAATTACTCAGGTACCCTTTCTCAGGTACCCTCAGCTACCCTTTCTATTAAGACATCCTTGATCAACTGATCAGGAGACAAGTATCTAATTTCTCTGCTCATTTGGAGCATTGCATTCCATGTATTTATACTGATTCCTATCATAATAATTTGTAGTTATTCTTTATTATATGAATTATATCCTATGCTCTTAGGGGGCAATGATCAAGAGTATTAATTTAGTGTGTCTCCTTATAGCATCAAAAGCATAGTAGAGTTTCAGTGTATGATCTTTGAGACAAGAGTAACAGTATCTGCTTTAAAACTGTCCAAAGTACATGGTGGATTTTCAATGAAAATATTGATGAGTTTTTGAAGCGTAGAGCTAATATCTTACAACATTTCAGTTACTCTAGATTTTATTTACCTTGTATTCATCATAAATATAAATTTAATACAATAATATAAAATCCTATTAAATTACTTTAAAGTAAATAAAACATCACAATACTCTATATATTTACAGAAAAGTACATATTTTATATTATTTATGTTTGATATAGCAATGTGAATATGGACTTCCCCAGTGACTCAGCAGTAAAAAATATCTGCCTGCAATGCAGGAGATGCAGGTTCTATCCCTGGGTAAGGAAGATCCCCTGGAGGAGGAAATGGCAACCCATTCCACCATTCTTGCCTGGGAAATCCCGTAGACAGAGGAGCCTGGCAGGCTATACTCCATGGGGTTGCAAAAGAGTCAGACATGACTGGATGCCTAAACAACATCAATGTGAATATACTTAGTGCCACTGAATTCTACACTTAAAAACAGTTAAAATGCTAAATTTTATGTTTGGTAGATATTCTCACACACACACACACAAAGTTCATGGACCTAAACTGCTGATCCCCATCTATAATTATATGAATGAGCAATACATGGAAGGTACATATGAGAGCCATAGACATAAAAATGCTATTTTAAATTGTGTGAGTGGATACAATAACCTCAGTAGAGAGTATGGCCAGAAGAGAAGATGGGTCAGGACAAAGTCATGAGGAAGTGCAACATAAAAACAAATAGCCACTGAGAAAGGAAGAAAACCAGGAGATAATTTCACAGAGAAGCCAGTGGGCAACAGTGGGCCACTGTATAAGCTTAAGGCATCAATGATACTGCTCATCAGTGTTGAGGACCCACTGGAAGTGACTGACCATGTGTTGATTATGAATACAATGCCCTCTTATGTCTCCTATTTTGCTTAATGTTTAATTATAATCATGTCCATAGTTACAATATAAGAGAGTTATAATTATATACTTAAGAGAAGCATTCTCTGTCAGAGGAAATAGGAATGTAAGAAATTCCTTTTGACATTTATGGATGAAAATGCAATAAGCAGGAGGAAAAGAAAACTGGTTAAACTAGACAAGTAAAGTTTAATAGGAATGAAAGAAAATATTGCTTACTAAGGAATGTAAGAAGAAACTTAAAACAATATTAGCTCGAAAGAGAATGAGGAGAAGCCACATTTACCATTTTATTATATGCCTATAGAGTAGATATAAAACACATATAATCATTTTGAGGGCGGATAGTAGATTGTGAGCAGAAGAGAAAGTAGAATTTAAAAACTGACATATATTTAAATGTTAAAAACACCACTTTCAATATTTCCACTGAGATGTATTCAATAAAAATGCTCTACAGTGAGTACTATATATGTGGAGTTCCTGTAAATCCTCCAGATAAAAGGTTCTATAGAACTATAAAAAATATTATAATTATTACTGCTGTTATCAGAAAAATAAATACATGTTTTCCAAGAACTAGATAAGGAGCTGAATTCATCATTCTAGGAAAATGCTTGGGCACTGAATGGTTCCAAACACTTTTCATGTAAAAAAAAAATGACACTGTATACAGAATAGTTTATGAAGAGAACTAAATAATTTTGGTGTTGCTCCAGAATTGCAAGCTTTAAGAAGACAGTAAGCATTGCTGGGGAGAAGGCAATGGCATCCACTCCAGTACTCTTGACTGGAAACTCCCATGGACGGAGGAGCCTGGTAGGCTGCAGTCCATGGGGTTGCTGAGTCAGACACAATTGAGCGACTTCACTTTCCCTTTTCACTTTCATGCATTGGAGAAGGAAATGGCAACCCACTCCAGTGTTCTTGCCTGGAGAATCCCAAGGATGGCGGAGCCCAATGGGCTGCCATCTGTGGGGTCACACAGAGTCGGACACGACTGAAGCGACTTACCAGCAACAGCAGCAGCAGGCATTGCTGGATGATAACAACTATGTCAGCACCTCTGACTATGAACCTTATCAGGATATCCTGGTTCCCATTCCAGAATATTTGGGTGTTTAATCCGTGGACCAAAGACAAGAACAGAAACACAAAGGAATTTTGTCTAAAAGTAGCCTTCAGTTTGTGTGGAGTATTAACAGGACAAAAATCAGATTTATATTGATAGTTTGTCCAGGAATAAGTGAATGTCAGACACAGTTAAGAACTTAGCTTTGGAATTAGACTGACCTGAGTTTGAATCTTAGCTCCACCAATCCCTGACTGTGTGAATTTTTGCCAAGTTTTACCTGAGTCTCAGTTCACTCATTAGTCAAATAAGGATAATAAAGGTATGAATTTGATTGGCAATGTTTTGAGATTCTCATCAGTATGTTCTGGTCTTCTCTTCAAGCATCTTTCCTCTTTGATCATTTCAAGGTTCTTTGAAATTATGAACAGCAGCTCATATTCACCAAAGAATATGGAGAACCATTGACTCAAAGGAATTTTTAGTGGGATATTTGATGAGCTTCTGATGTAATTTCTTATGCTTCAAATGTAAAAGTAGGTTTTAAGACACTATGAAACTGTTGCAAAGCTCTATTTCATAGAGCTGAGCACAACCAAAATCATCTTGATGACAACAAAACATATTTTTTTTTTTACTATTGTAGGGCTTCCTTTGTGGCTTGGCTGGTAAAGAATTTGCCTGTGTGTGGGAGACCTGGGTTCAATCCCTGGGTTGGGAAGATCCCCTGGAGAAGGGAATGGCTACCCACTCCAGTATTCTGGCCTTGAGTATCCCATGGACTGTATAGTCCATGGGGTCACAAAGAGTCAGACATGACTGAGCAACTTTCACTATCAAATATAAGGAATGTTTAATGCCTGGCTAGAAATGGAATTTGTAAAGTTTTACATATACACACACATGCACTTTATTTACATATATATATACACAATTTGATACATATAATTATTATGGAATGTGAACATGAGAATAATTGGAAATTTCTTCTGGGCTAGAATAATTTCCACATAAGAATTGAGCCCTTATCCTAAAAAGATATTTTTGAAACTTACTTATTTTTTCTTTAAATTAATAGTTTTACTATCCTACAGTCTTGGTCCCTATACATAAAAATTATATAAGATCTCACTATTTTCATAGTGATTAGCATGTCAGCATATTTTAAAACAATATCTGTACCTTTATTTTTATTATTTTCACACTTAAAATCCAGTCTGACAACTCCAGAAAAACAAAGTTATATATGATCATTTATAATAAAAGTCACATTGAATTATTCTTGATAATTCATTTGGCATAGTGGAGTACATTATACAGTTTAATTAGTAATTAATTATATGGTTACTAACTAACATTTTATTGAGAACCCAGGAATTTGCAATTATTAGTCATATTTGTAATGAGCTCTTTACTTACTTTCTGCTCTTTTATTTTTTGGCATAGTGCCACAATCAATTAGTATCATAATATAAACAGGCTATAAAGTGGGCATCTGGGTGCTTAGATGTTTAGCAAGTGATACTTTAATTATAATTTGAGTCTAATTGTTGTCAAATAAAATTTTAATTTCTCAGTCTAGAAAATAAATTAGATAAGTGAATAATTTACTATAAGAATATAATATAGTTTAAGACTAAATAATTGAAATCACCACATGACTTCAGAAGTTTTATTTAACAAAAGTTATAAAGATGTGTATAAGAGACAGACCAAGAGCATTGCCATAAATAACACAAAATGGGCTATTCACATTAGAATGCATTTCAAAGAAGATATCTTTAATTGGAAAAGTTAGCATGGATTTATATTGAATGAGAACAATTCCTCAAAATAACAGTATATCACACTCTTGGGTGAAATCTGAAGATACCAGTCATTGAATGATATGGATGGGTAGAATTTGAATAGTTGTAATTTTAGTGAGGGATTTCCTGTGACATTTTAAGAGCCCCAAATTAATTTTTTCTATTAAGTAATAGAGATTTTAAAGCTAAGCAGAAGCTTCATTGGCAAAACAAACAAGATTTACTAGGTTATCTTAAGTGTATCCTAAATCCTCTTTAATATTATGGATAAAATATATATCCTTTTAGTTTCCAGCCACTTCTGCCTATACTGATTGAAAATAAACTCTTATTTATATCTAATATACCATGTAAGTGCACAATTTGTAGCACAGTGAAATAATTCCATTGAATTATTTTGCCTCTTTGGTACCTGAGATCATTTTATGAATCATTTATTTTTCTATTTATGTAAGTTGTACCCTTTCAAAGTCTTACCTGTGGCTATGTTCAAAACAGTGAAAAGGGATATTCTGCCCTAGTCCTTAGCATTCCAGGGGAAGTGTATTTGCAGTCATACATAGCACATGGATTTTATATATTGTATAGTTGAAGCATTTGGAAGACAAATTATTTCACAGTTATACGGGTTAGCCTCTTGAAAACTCAGGTGATTTCTCATTTGAAGCAGTATCCCTTATCTTCAGTCAAATAAGGCAGTGTAAAATATTGCATTGATATGGAAAACTGATACCTGATTTTTCCATCTAATACAGACTGATGCAATTCAGTAATTCTGTGATGAGAAAGCAAGATTTACCTGGAACAACTGAGTCTCAATATTAATATTGGACTAACTTCATTGATAATATGACATGTATGGCATTCTACCCTTGGTTTCTCATCTTTAGGCTGAGAATAACATCCTCTCTCTGTCTCCATATGTAAAAGATCTTTTAACTCTTGAAAAACCATATGTACTCTGTGAAGCCAAGGAATTGGTAGCACTGTTTTCTGTAGCACGAGTCAACACATTTTTCTATAAAGAGCCAGGTAGTAAATAGTTTAGGCTTTGTAGTCCTATGGTCTTTGTCACAATTATTCAAGTCTACCTTATTTGGGCAAACACTACCATAGACAATACATAAATGAATAGGTGTGATTGTATTCTAATAAAACTTTCTTTTTAAAAATCAGCCCCCTCCTGAGAGAAATAACATAGAGTTACCATATTACCCCGTTATTCCACTTCTGAATATATACCCCAAAACACTGAAAGCTGGAACTCAGGCAGGTATTTGTATACCCATGTTTATAGGAGCATTATTCACAACAAACAAGAGGTAGAAATAACCCAAATGTCCACTGATATAACTGAATGCATAAACAAAGTGTGGTGTATTCATACAATGTAATATTACTCAGCTTTAAAAAAATGAGATTTTGATACATGTTACCACGTGGATGAAGAGTGAAGACATTAGACTCAGTGAAATAAGACAAAGACAAAAGGAAAAATAGTGTATGACTCCACATATATAAGGTACCTAGATAGTCAAATTCATAAAGAAAGTGGAATGGTGGTTACCAGGGGCTAGAGGTAGATAGGAATGGGGAATTCTTTAATGGGTAGGGAGTTTCAGATTAGAAGGATGAAATGTTCTAGAAATGGATAGTGGTGATAGTTAAACAGCAATGTGAATATGGACTTCCCCAGTGACTCAGCAGTAAAAAATATCTGCCTGCAATGCAGGAGATGCAGGTTCTATCCCTGGGTAAGGAAGATCCCCTGGAGGAGGAAATGGCAACCCATTCCACTATTCTTGCCTGGGAAATCCTGTAGACAGAGGAGCCTGGCAGGCTATACTCCATGGGGTTGCAAAAGAGTCAGACATGACTGGATGCCTAAACAACATCAATGTGAATATACTTAGTGCCACTGAATTCTACACTTAAAAACAGTTAAAATGCTAAATTTTATGTTTGGTAGATATTCTCACACACACACACACAAAGTTCATGGACCTAAACTGCTGATCCCCATCTATAATTATATGAATGAGCAATACATGGAAGGTACATATGAGAGTCACAGACATAAAAATGCTATTTTCAATTGTGTGAGTGGATACAATAACCTCAGTAGAGAGTATGGCCAGAAGAGAAGATGGGTCAGGACAAAGTCATGAGGAAGTGCAACATAAAAACAAATAGCCACTGAGAAAGGAAGAAAACCAGGAGATAATTTCACAGAGAAGCCAGTGGGCAACAGTGGGCCACTGTATAAGCTTAAGGCATCAATGATACTGCTCATCAGTGTTGAGGACCCACTGGAAGTGACTGACCATGTGTTGATTATGAATACAATGCCCTCTTATGTCTCCTATTTTGCTTAATGTTTAATTATAATCATGTCCATAGTTACAATATAAGAGAGTTATAATTATATACTTAAGAGAAGCATTCTCTGTCAGAGGAAATAGGAATGTAAGAAATTCCTTTTGACATTTATGGATGGAAATGCAATAAGCAGGAGGAAAAGAAAACTGGTTAAACTAGACAAGTAAAGTTTAATAGGAATGAAAGAAAATATTGCTTACTAAGGAATGTAAGAAGAAACTTAAAACAATATTAGCTCGAAAGAGAATGAGGAGAAGCCACATTTACCATTTTATTATATGCCTATAGAGTAGATATAAAACACATATAATCATTTTGAGGGCGGATAGTAGATTGTGAGCAGAAGAGAAAGTAGAATTTAAAAACTGACATATATTTAAATGTTAAAAACACCACTTTCAATATTTCCACTGAGATGTATTCAATAAAAATGCTCTACAGTGAGTACTATATATGTGGAGTTCCTGTAAATCCTCCAGATAAAAGGTTCTATAGAACTATAAAAAATATTATAATTATTACTGCTGTTATCAGAAAAATAAATACATGTTTTCCAAGAACTAGATAAGGAGCTGAATTCATCATTCTAGGAAAATGCTTGGGCACTGAATGGTTCCAAACACTTTTCATGTAAAAAAAAAATGACACTGTATACAGAATAGTTTATGAAGAGAACTAAATAATTTTGGTGTTGCTCCAGAACTGCAAGCTTTAAGAAGACAGTAAGCATTGCTGGGGAGAAGGCAATGGCATCCACTCCAGTACTCTTGACTGGAAACTCCCATGGACGGAGGAGCCTGGTAGGCTGCAGTCCATGGGGTTGCTGAGTCAGACACAATTGAGCGACTTCACTTTCCCTTTTCACTTTCATGCATTGGAGAAGGAAATGGCAACCCACTCCAGTGTTCTTGCCTGGAGAATCCCAAGGATGGCGGAGCCCAATGGGCTGCCGTCTGTGGGGTCACACAGAGTCGGACACGACTGAAGCGACTTACCAGCAACAGCAGCAGCAGGCATTGCTGGATGATAACAACTATGTCAGCACCTCTGACTATGAACCTTATCAGGATATCCTGGTTCCCATTCCAGAATATTTGGGTGTTTAATCCGTGGACCAAAGACAAGAACAGAAACACAAAGGAATTTTGTCTAAAAGTAGCCTTCAGTTTGTGTGGAGTATTAACAGGACAAAAATCAGATTTATATTGATAGTTTGTCCAGGAATAAGTGAATGTCAGACACAGTTAAGAACTTAGCTTTGGAATTAGACTGACCTGAGTTTGAATCTTAGCTCCACCAATCCCTGACTGTGTGAATTTTTGCCAAGTTTTACCTGAGTCTCAGTTCACTCATTAGTCAAATAAGGATAATAAAGGTATGAATTTGATTGGCAATGTTTTGAGATTCTCATCAGTATGTTCTGGTCTTCTCTTCAAGCATCTTTCCTCTTTGATCATTTCAAGGTTCTTTGAAATTATGAACAGCAGCTCATATTCACCAAAGAATATGGAGAACCATTGACTCAAAGGAATTTTTAGTGGGATATTTGATGAGCTTCTGATGTAATTTCTTATGCTTCAAATGTAAAAGTAGGTTTTAAGACACTATGAAACTGTTGCAAAGCTCTATTTCATAGAGCTGAGCACAACCAAAATCATCTTGATGACAACAAAACATATTTTTTTTTTTACTATTGTAGGGCTTCCTTTGTGGCTTGGCTGGTAAAGAATTTGCCTGTGTGTGGGAGACCTGGGTTCAATCCCTGGGTTGGGAAGATCCCCTGGAGAAGGGAATGGCTACCCACTCCAGTATTCTGGCCTTGAGTATCCCATGGACTGTATAGTCCATGGGGTCACAAAGAGTCAGACATGACTGAGCAACTTTCACTATCAAATATAAGGAATGTTTAATGCCTGGCTAGAAATGGAATTTGTAAAGTTTTACATATACACACACATGCACTTTATTTACATATATATATACACAATTTGATACATATAATTATTATGGAATGTGAACATGAGAATAATTGGAAATTTGAGTATCCCATGGACTGTATAGTCCATGGGGTCACAAAGAGTCAGACATGACTGAGCAACTTTCACTATCAAATATAAGGAATGTTTAATGCCTGGCTAGAAATGGAATTTGTAAAGTTTTACATATACACACACATGCACTTTATTTACATATATATATACACAATTTGATACATATAATTATTATGGAATGTGAACATGAGAATAATTGGAAATTTCTTCTGGGCTAGAATAATTTCCACATAAGAATTGAGCCCTTATCCTAAAAAGATATTTTTGAAACTTACTTATTTTTTCTTTAAATTAATAGTTTTACTATCCTACAGTCTTGGTCCCTATACATAAAAATTATATAAGATCTCACTATTTTCATAGTGATTAGCATGTCAGCATATTTTAAAACAATATCTGTACCTTTATTTTTATTATTTTCACACTTAAAATCCAGTCTGACAACTCCAGAAAAACAAAGTTATATATGATCATTTATAATAAAAGTCACATTGAATTATTCTTGATAATTCATTTGGCATAGTGGAGTACATTATACAGTTTAATTAGTAATTAATTATATGGTTACTAACTAACATTTTATTGAGAACCCAGGAATTTGCAATTATTAGTCATATTTGTAATGAGCTCTTTACTTACTTTCTGCTCTTTTATTTTTTGGCATAGTGCCACAATCAATTAGTATCATAATATAAACAGGCTATAAAGTGGGCATCTGGGTGCTTAGATGTTTAGCAAGTGATACTTTAATTATAATTTGAGTCTAATTGTTGTCAAATAAAATTTTAATTTCTCAGTCTAGAAAATAAATTAGATAAGTGAATAATTTACTATAAGAATATAATATAGTTTAAGACTAAATAATTGAAATCACCACATGACTTCAGAAGTTTTATTTAACAAAAGTTATAACAATGTTTTAATGAATATTAATATTACATTTTTATTATTTTTTCATCACAAGTATTATTTCATTAAATATTAGATATTACAATTAATTCATAAATATTGCCTGTTCATGAGCATTTGTAGGGAATCCATAATGGATCTGCAGATTTGGGGTTATTTTATACCAATAATATCCTTCTCTTATTGGTATTTTATTTTATACCTATAATAGCCTTACAAACAAAGCTAGTGGAAGTGATAGAATCTCAGCTGAGCTATTTCAAATCTTAAAAGATGATGCTATGAAAGTGCTGCACTCAATATGCCAGCAAATTTAGAAAATTCAGCAGTGGCCACAGGACTGGACAAGGTCAGTTTTCATTCCAATCCCAAAGAAAGGCAATGCCAAAAATGTTCAAATTATCACACAACTGCACTCATCTTACATGCCAGCAAAATAATGCTCAAAATTCTCCAAGCTAGGCTTCAACAGTATATGAACCAAGAACTTCAAGATATTCAAGCTGGATTTAAAAAAGGCAGAGGAACTAAAGATCAACAGAGGCCAACATCTGTTGGGTCATAGGGGCTTCCCTGATAGCTCAGTTGGTAAAGAATCTGCCTTCCATGCAGGAGATCCCAGTTCAATTCCTGGGTCGGGAAGATCCACTGGAGAAGGGATAGGCTACCCACTCAGGTATTCTAGGGCTTCCCTTGTGGCTCAGCTGATAAAGAGTCTGCCTGCAATGTGGGAGACCTGGATTCGATCCCTGGGTTGGGAAGATCCCTGGGAGAAGGAAAAAGCTACACACTCCAGTATTCTGGCCTGGAGAAATCCATGGACTATATAGACAATGGGGTGGCAAAGAGTCAGACACGACTGAGCAACTTTCACTTTAAAGAAGTGAAAGCTGGATCANGTTGGGAAGATCCCTGGGAGAAGGAAAAAGCTACACACTCCAGTATTCTGGCCTGGAGAAATCCATGGACTATATAGACAATGGGGTGGCAAAGAGTCAGACACGACTGAGCAACTTTCACTTTAAAGAAGTGAAAGCTGGATCACAGAGAAAGCAAGAGAGTTTCAGAAAAACATCTACTTCTACTTTATTGACTACACCAAAGCCTTTGACTGTGTGAATCACAACGAACTGTGGAAAATAGTTCAAGAGATGGGAATACCAGACCAGCTGACTAGCCTCCTGAGAAATCCGTATGCAGGTCAAGAAGCCACAGTTAGACCTGAACATGGAACAATGGACTGATTCCAAATTGGGAAAGGAGTAAGACGAGGCTCTATATTGTCACCCTGCTTATTTAACTTATATGCAGAGTACATCGTGCAAAATGCCAGGCTGGATGAATCACAAGCTGGAATCAAGATTGCCAGGAGAAATTCCAATAACCTCAGATATTCAAATGACACCACCCTTAGGACAGAAAGCAAAGAGGAAGTAAAGAGCCTCTTGATGAAAGTGAAAGAAGAGAATGGAAAAGCTTGCTTAAAGCTCAACATTCAACAAAACAAAGATCATGTAATCTCGTCCCATCACTTCATGGCAAATAGATGGGGAAACAATGGAAGTAGTGACAGACTTTGTTTTCTTGGGCTCCAAAATCACTGCATGAGAATGGAAAAGCTTGCTTAAAGCTCAACATTCAACAAAACAAAGATCATGTAATCTCGTCCCATCACTTCATGGCAAATAGATGGGGAAACAATGGAAGTAGTGACAGACTTTGTTTTCTTGGGCTCCAAAATCACTGCAGATGGTGACTGCAGCCATGAAATTAAAATACACTTGTTCCATGGAAGAAAAGCTAGACAGCATATTAAAATGCAGAGACATTACTTTGCTGACAAAAGTCCATCTCTTCAAAGCTATGGTTTTTCCAGTAGTCAAGTGTGGATGTGAGAGCTGGACCATAAAGAAAGCTGAGCCCTGAATAATTGATGCTTAAACTGTGGTGTTGGAGAAGACTCTTGAGAGTCCCTTGGACTGCAAGGAGATCAAACCAGTCAATCTTAAATCAGTCCTGAATATTCATTGGAAGGACTGATGTTGAAGCTGAAGATCCAGTACTTTGGCCACCTGATGCGAAGAACTGAATCCTTAGAAAAGACCCTGATGCTGGGCAAGATTGAAGGCAGGAGGAGAAGGAGATGACAGCGGATGCGATAGTTGGATGGCATCACTAACTAGATGGACATAAGTTTAAGCAAGCTTCAGGAGTTGGTTACGAACAGGGAAGCCTGGCGTGCTGCAGTCCATGGGATCGCAAAGAGTTGGACATGACTGAGCAACTGAAATGAACTGAATATCCTTCTCTAACTTCTTCAAAGCGTAATTGTTTCATTTTCCATGCCATAACTGTTTCTACAATGAAGCAGTTGAAATAATTAATATGACATCTTTCTTGTCATAAAACCCGCAACTCATTGTGGTGATGATTATGGAGGCGAAAGATTATAAAATATTTGCCCTTAAATTAATATATTCATATTTGCAAGCTTGGCAATTTTCTTCTTCTGTCTCTGACCTGCACACTGAAAACCTGCCAGAACTGATCATTCTTAGACTCTTCATTCATTCAACAAATTGTATTGTGATCCCGCTATAATTCTAATATTGTGTTTAAAGACTTGAAGTATACAGCTGAATAAAATACGGGCCCTGATCTCAAAAATTTTAGAGAAGGAATAATGATCAACTCCATTTTAATGCAGAGTGATGAGTCCTTGGGGTGGAGTCTGTATTGGGAGCAGTGGGCATACAATGGTGGGGGGTGAATGGGGTTCACCTAACCCAACCTAAGGGCTGCAGTCAGGAAAGAACAGGAAAGATCTTGAACTGAATTCTAAAAAAACTAAGAGGGATTAATCAGATAAAAAAATAAAAAAAGATTAGCGAAGAAGCACTGTCATATATTAAGAACAAAAACATGAGCAAACTTACCCATTATCTTATTAGCTTCGTATTAAGAACAAGTCATTAAATTGACATTAAGATTTTCTGCATCCCCAGAATCTGCCATCATATCTGGACCAGTATTCAATAACTGAAATATTCAATGACTAAGTTTTTTTGCATTCACTGTCACTACTCTATACTCTATTTCAGAGAGCAATTCCAGGCACATGCTGAAGTATTTCAATGTAAAATAGTATGATGTATGAATTTTTCTTTGACAAACCTACAAAAAACTTATATATATAAGCAGTAGGAGAAGGTGAAACAAGATTGGCAAAATACTGATAATTATTGAAGTTGAGTGACAGATACATGGGGGTCATCATCTTGTTATTTTTACATGTACATATCTTTGAAAATGTTCATAATATAAAACAAAGCTATAGAGTACAACTTATTTTCTTTTCTTTGGCAGTGGTTTTAAACTGTGGCTCAACAATTAAATTTATATTAACTGAGGAGATCTACAAAAAATCAATCAAATACTCTGATTTTGTTGGTCTAGAGTGGGGCCTGCCTGAATATAGCTAAATTGTGTGTGCATGTGTGTGTGTGTTTTGTGTGAAATTAGCTCCCTAGTTGGTTCTCTAATGCATAGAAAAAGTTAACAAGTTCTGGATCTGCAATTTCAACACCTGCGATTAGGTGGTGTTAATTATGAGTCATTATTTGACTTGTAGAGTATTAACAGAACTAGATCCCTCATGTTATGATTTTCTCTGAGTCCTTCCTATGACTTGTTTTTAAATAAATAGTATATAAAACTAATATATTCAAAGAATAAGCAAAGTTAATGAATTAAGGTGTAGGCACTGGTAAGAACCTTCTTTCTCTTACACATGGAGCTGGACTAATGTTTAAATTCACTCCGTGGTGTACTACAGATGGCTCATAGTGGCTTGCTAGAGCCAGTCATTAAACTTTCAGAAACTTTTGGACCATTGTTAAACATAACTGTCACTGAAAATTAAATCATATTAACATACATTAAATTATATTACAAAGGAAATAGATGCTCAAATCTCACCATTGCCTAATTATTTTACTACCTTTTACTTTAATCTCTGATTTTGATACCATTTGTGTCTATTGTATCTAAATGGTGGAATGACTATATAATGTACACTACCAGCTCCATATTTGCTGGTGCAATGATCATAGATTGAAATAAAATTTAATGGGTAACTATACTCAGCACTGGGGAAGGCAATGGCACCCCACCCCAGTACTCTTGCCTGGAAAATCCAATGGACGGAGTAGCCTGGTGGGCTGCAGTCCATGGGGTCGCTAACAGTCGGACAGACTGAGCGACTTCACTTTCACTTTTCTCTTTCATGCATTGGAGAAGGAAATGGCAACCCACTCCAGTATTCTTGCCTGGAGAATCCCAGGGATGGGGGAGCCTGGTGGGCTGCCATCTATGGGGTCACACAGAGTCGGACACGACTGAAGTGACTTAGCAGCAGCAGCAGCATACTCAGCACTCTGTAATGGTGTATATGGGAGAAAAATCTAAAAAAAAAAAAGAATGGATATGTATGTGTGTGTGTATGTATACATCCAGCGTATATCCACTATGTGTATGTATATATATAGATGTGTGTGTGTGTGTGTGTGTATGTGTGTGTGTGAAAGTGAAAGTCCCTCAGTACTGTCCGACCCTTTGTGACCCCATGGACTATACAGCCCATGGAATTCTCCAAGCCAGAATACTGGACGGGTAGCCTTTCCCTTCTCCAGGGGATCTTCCCGATCCAGGGATCGAACCCAGGTCTCCCACATTACAGGCGGATTCTTTACCAGCTGAGCAAAAAGGGAAGCATAACTAACTAACTTTGTTATATACTTGAAACTAAGACAACATTGTAAACAACTCTACTTCTATAAAAATTTATACACAAACACACATATAATGGGAGTATTCAAATAAATCCCCACCCACTTCCAGGAGAGCTGTTAGACATTTACCAGCACACCACTGACTAAACATCTTATGATTTTTTCTCCTGTCTGTAAGATCTTGACCAATAAATACATACCTTGTGTTTTTAATACTTGCTTTTAGTTATCAGTTTGTAGTGTCATATGTGAAACCAGCTTCTGGACTAATTAGCTTTATTTTTTTTAATTTAAATGTATTTATTTTAATTGGAGGCTAATTACTTTACAATATTGTATTGGTTTTGCCATACATCGACATGAACCCGCCTCGGGTATACACGTGTTCCCCATCCTGAAGCCCCCTCCCAGCTCCCTCCCCATACCATCCCTCTGGGTCATTCCAGTGCATCATTGGCATTTAATCAAGCAAATGCTTGCCAGAGTTTTATCCACCTGAGTATTTATTTTCATCTGTATACTCTAAAGAGAAAGAAAGTATTTTTTTTCATTCTTTATTTTCATTCTTACCTAAAGGTCATATAATATCATCCCACGTGTGTTCCTTTGGTTAACTAAAATCTTACTTAGTTAGCTTTCATAATATGCATATCCCTTTCTGGCTAAATTCAACAATTTAAAATCCCGACTGTTGTCTAAGAATAGTTTCAAGGTTACATATTAGCATAAGGAAATTTTGAAAAAAAAAAAAAAAGTTATAGTGTCATACCACCTCAAAAGGTTGATCTATGTTCACTTTATGATTTTTAAAGTGTAGAAAATGAAGCTTAAAGATAAAAAGATAAAAGTTTGCCCAAGATCCCATTGTTAGTTGGCAGCAATGCGATGATTATCATCCAAGTATTGCAATTCATTTTCTACTGTCATTTCTACAGGACTATTTGTTTTCAGGAATTTTTATATTTTTGCCTATCTATTCCATACCAGAAAGGAATATCACAACAAAAATTCTTTTCTTGCAATTCCTTCTTCACCTCAGGGACACATAACAATTTTTAGATCCCATTGTTAGTTGGCAGCAATGCGATGATTATCATCCAAGTATTGCGATTCATTTTCTACTGTCATTTCTACAGGACTATTTGTTTTCAGGAATTTTTATATTTTTGCCTATCTATTCCATACCAGAAAGGAATATCACAACAAAAATTCTTTTCTTGCAATTCCTTCTTCACCTCAGGGACACATAACAATTTTATGTGTGTGTGTGTGTGTGTCTGTGTCTGTGTGTGTTTGTGTGTGTGTGCATTTACACATATTATACCTATCCCAGTGTTTTAACTAAATAAGATTGCTGTTCTTTGCTACAAGATAATCTGATTCCCAAGAAACAACGAGTAATCAGATCCTAGCATCCTGAGGCAAATTTAGCCAAGATGTTTCATGAGATGTTACATGGTGCATAGGTGCATGTTTTATGTTTGTTTACTTATTTGGGGAAAAAAGCACAAAGAGTACTAAATAAAACAAGTAACATACTCTCTGTATTAGATAAATGATGCTATTTCCCTTTTAGAGCTTCCATTTTTTAAAGAAAGCAAAAAGATACATAGTAACCTGTTATGAAGTTCAATGTTAAAAGATCCTAAGAGAATCCCGTTAAAAGTGATATCTCTGGATATAACGCGTGTGTAGGATAATCACGTCAGCCTTATTTCTAGCATGATTGTTATATATAATAAGGCCTTTAAAGTTTGAGGGAAGGGGTGATAATGAGCCTGGTACTTATCTTGTGGTTGAGACTGCTCCTTCTGAGTTGATTATCATGCAACTTTGGGTGTTAGCTTTACAAAACTGTGGACCCCTAGAGTGCTGTGGCATATCACCTAAGTCACATTATCAGATTTCGTTCCCAAGAGAACTGGATTTAATATGGAGTTGAAGTAATATGTAGCCAATCTAGTGAAGTGAAAGTCGCTCAATCATGTCTGACTCTTTGTGACCCCATGGACTATACAGTAAATGGAATCCTCCAGGCCAGAATCTAGAGTGGGTAGCTGTTCCCTTCTCTAGGGGATCTTCCTGACCAGGGATCGAACCCAGGTCTCCCACATTGCAGGTGGATTCTTTACCAGCTGAGCCACCAGGGAAGCTCTGGCCAGTCTAAGTAAGTATATTTATCAAAGAAGTTTAGTTAGGAATCAGGTCAGGAAAGGAAGTCTATTTTATGGATTGGAAAATAGCTTGAATGATCTTGGGTCTTTCTGAAAGGGGTATGGTAGTGTATCTAATTCTGGTGATCTGTATAAAACAGACTCTTTTGAGATACACCTGTCTCACAACAGAATTTCCACTGAAAGCTATAATGTATTGGTTCATGTATTAGGCAAATGTGTTATGAAAGAGCCCACAGCTGGAGTCTGTTGTAAAGAAACAGTGCCAAACCATCATTAGAGATTTCTGATCTGAGTGGCATTCTCATCCAGTCCAAAAATATAACAAAGAAAAAATGTGACCTCAAAAGGATACATTTTATACAGTTATACAGAAAATGCTAATGTCCACAGGAACAGAAATGTAAATCAGGGAATGGGGCAAAAGTCACTGCCAGACTTATCTGTGAAGCACAGAACAACAGTGGCAACCAGGCATTGGGATGCTCTGGGGTCAGTGGGACTAACATTGCTTCAAACAAGGTGTGGAATTGGAGACGTGTTCAGTGTTCACAGCCAAAGTCTGGTTGGTGGCTCCTCTATTCCTGAAAGAAACCTGTGAAGGGGAGGGGGGTTGCTGCTTTAGGCTGCAGCCTGGAGCTAAAGCTTACAAAAAGCTATGGGCCAAAAGAGGCCTAAGAGTAATGATGGAGGCTTATAACTAAGAGTGGTGTCAAGGCTGTTCTCTCACTTGATGAATGGACTGGAATTAGCCCCAATCACATTGCAGCGTGGAGACTTTCAACCTCAGAAAGCCTGCACGGAGCACAGAGGGTGAAGTCGAGGCAACTACAAGATACTACCTTGGAACAGATGAGGAAAGAGAATTAGGTACAGGCTTCACCATGGACCTCAGTGAAAAGGGACAGTTGACATGAATAATATGCACCATCATTATTTTTGTTCCATCTATTTACTGAGTGAATTGTGAATGTGATTGTCCCAGCAATCCAATCTGTGCTGCTTAAGGTAAGGGATCATGCTCAATATTTATAGTTTGGACTGGGTTTTGCTTGAGCACAAAATAGGCTGTAGTGATTTTCCCTGTGATGAATCATGCCATCCGTTTACAAACATATTTTTAAACAATCTGATGAAATAGAAGATGTAAAATTGCCAAAAAAAAACTGAATTGAAAACATGCATTTATTTCATCTCCAAATTCTTCTGAGATCACCCTAAAGGAATTTTTTTTTTAAATGCAGTTGCAAAATCGCAAAGAAAGAGGAGACATCTGCAAAGACATATCTAGTCTGTAAAGAAGGAAATTAAGACAAGGATTCCAGATTGTTCTGTGGGACCAAAGAAAGACTCCTGAATTGAAGGCATTAGGTATTTTACAGGGTGGTGATAGTCTTGAGTGGGACTGGAAATGAATGGTTTGTTTTGAAGCCCCTAAAAGGAGCAAGTAAGTAGATGTCAGATCTCCAGTTCAGGAGTAGACAGACACTGGTCGCACAGAGTCGGACACAACTGAAGCAACTTAGCAGCAGCAGCAGCAATCCTATCCCATCCTATCAGACATGAGCAAGTAGTGTGCTTTCTGGTGAGACTGAAAGAGGAAAAACTCTAAACATGTACACAATAGGATCAGTTGATGGAAGGACTGAACCATCACACTGAATGTAGGGGATTAAGTTAAGGTCAATATATTTAATGGTAAGACTACCAGACTCTCCTCTCCCTCCTGGCTATTAGGTTTCTATGCTCTGAGCAGAAGATTATAAATTTTTCTTCAGAGAACCTGGTCATCATAAGACAAAAGATCTACAGCTAATAATATATTATGATCCACAATGAAATAACAGAATCCTTACCTGGTTACCCTATATTGAAGCCTGCCCCACATATTCACAGAGGGCTTCCAGTAAACAATTAAGTACTTCAATTTTAAGAGATAACCAAGGATTTACAGATATTGAAAGCCTCTAACAACAGCAACAACAACAACAAAAGACTGAAGCAGCCATTAAAAAAAGCAGTCATATCAGCAAAAAAATAAATAACAATATAAATAAATCAAGAAACTCTGATGAGATATAGATACATATCTTAAGACTTGTTAAGCATAGCTCCAGTTATTACCTCAGAGTGAGATTAGTTACTGCATTTATACTATAAAAATGTATAAGAGAATATAAAAAAGATATTTCAGAGAAAGAATAATAATTATTATTATGCGATTTCTATTTAAATTAAAATTTTAATAGCAGTTTTAAAGCAGTGGAAATATTTTATATGATACTATAATGGTGGATACATGTCATATTTGTCCAAATGCATGGAATATACCACATCAAGAGTGAACACTAAACTGTGGACTTGGGGTGAGTATTATTTGTCAGTGTTAAGTTCATCAATTGTCACAGATACAATACTCTGACACTGGATCTTTATAATGGGAGAAGCTCTGTGTTGGCAGGAGAAGATAGAGGGTATAGGGTAATTCATTGTACTTTCTGCTCAATTTTGTCATGAATATAAAGCTTCCCTAAGAAATTAAGTATAATAAAAATTAAATAGCAGAAATAAAGTTCAACAAAAGAGGTAAAAGATAAATTTGAAGAACTCTTCAATAAAATAATATAAACACACAAAGAAATGTAAAATGAGAAAGAAAATACCAGAATCTTAGAGGATGATATTAGGTCAGTGGTTTTTAACTGGAGGTGATTTTGCTCTCCAGGAAACAATTGTCAGTGTCTGAAGATCATGTTGTTTATTACACATCAGGGAGGGGATGGTACTTGCATCTTATAAACCTGAACTGGAAGGATGTTACTGGAGCTTCTGCAATACACAGTACAGCCACAAACAGCAATAATTGTCCAACCCAAAATATCGGGTTTTGTTGAAAAATCTTAATCTAGGTAGTCAAATAGCCAAAAAATCAAAATTACAGGCAAAATAAGAATGGAAACTATGGAGAGGATAATCAAAGATGTGACAAAATAAATGTTTTTAGAAATGAAGAAAATGAGCTTCCAGATTTAAAGGGCATACTGAATAGCCAAGATTAAAATAAAAGTCCACACAAGGCTTATCATCATGGAATTTCAAAACAAGAAGGATAAAGTTCGAGGGTCAAAAATCAGAATGATTTTAGACTTTATAATGACAGTAGAGACTAGGAGAAAATGGAGTGTTGTCTTTAAAAAAATGAGGTATAATTGACTTACAATGTTTCAAGTGTACAGCAAAGTGATTTATGTGTGTGTGTGTATGTGTGTACATGTGTACATGTATAGGTAGATGGGTAGATCCTTGTTTATGTATTTTACTTATAGTAATTTATATCTGTTAATCCCAAATTTACCCTTCCCTCTCTTTCCCCTTTATTAATCATAAATTTGCTTTCTCTCTGTGAATCTATTTGTGTTTTGTTAATAAGTTCATTTGTATCATTTTTTTTTAATTCCACATAGAAGTGGTTTCATATGGTATTTATCTTTCTTTCTCTGCCTCTTTTACTTCACTTAGTATGATAATCTTTAGGTCCATCCGTGCTGATGCTCAGTTTTGTCTGTCTCTGCATCCCCATGGACTGCAGCATACCAGGCTTTCTTGTCCTTCACTAGCTCCTGGAGTTTGCTCATATTCATGTGCATTGAGTAGGTTATGCCATCCAACCATCTCACTCTCTGTCACCCCCTTCTCCTCCTGCCTTCAATCTTTCCCAGCGTCAGGGTCTTTTCCAATGAGTCAGCTCTTAAAACTTTGGGTGGCTTTCTTGTCCTTCACTAGCTCCTGGAGTTTGCTCATATTCATGTGCATTGAGTAGGTTATGCCATCCAACCATCTCACTCTCTGTCACCCCCTTCTCCTCCTGCCTTCAATCTTTCCCAGCGTCAGGGTCTTTTCCAATGAGTCAGCTCTTAAAACTTTGGGGCTTCAACATCAGTCCTTCCAATGAATATTCAGGGTTGATTTCCTTTAGGACTGACTGGTTTGATCTCCTTGCTGTTCAAGGAGTCTCAAGAGTCTTCTCCAGCACCACAATTCAAAAGCATCAATTCTTCAGCACTCAGCCTTCTTTAAGATCCACCTCTCACATCCCTACATGACTACTGGAAAACCAATAACTTTGACTATACAGAACTGTGTTGGCAAAGTGATGTCTCTGCTTTTTTAATACATAGTCTAGGTTTGTCATAGCTTTCCTTCCAAGGAGCAGACATATTTTACTTTCATGAAGTCACTGTCCGTAGTGATTTGGGAGCCCAAGAAAAGAATATCTGTCACTGCTTCCACTTTCCCCCTTCTATTTGCCATAAAGTGATAGGACCAGATGCCATGATCTTCAGATTTTTTTTTTTTTTAGTATTAAGCTTTAAGCAAGATTTTTCTCTCTCCTTTTTCATCCTCATCAAGAGGCACTATAGTTCCTTTTCACTTTCTGCCATTAGAGTGGTATCATCTGCTTATTTGAGGTTGGTGATATTTTTCCCAGCGATCTTGATTCCAGCTAGTGACTCATCCAGCCTTGCATTTCTCAAGATGTAATCTGCATAGACATTAAATAAGCAAGTGTCAATATACAGCCTTGATGTACTCCTTTCCTAATTTGGAACCACTCTGTTGTTCCTTGTCCAATTCTAACTGTTGCTTCTTGACCTGCATACAGATTTCTCAGAAAACAGGTCAGGTGGTCTGGTATTCCCATCTGTTTAAGAAATTTTTATAGTTTGTTGTGATACACACACTCAAAGGCTTTAGTGTAATCAGTGAAGCAGAAGTAGATATTTTTGTGGAATTCCCTTGCTTTCTCCATGATCCAGTGAATGGTGACAATTTGATCTCTGATTCCTCTGCCTTTTCTAAACCCAGCTTATACATCTGGAAGTTCTTGGTTCAAATACTATTGAAGCCTCGCTTGAAGGATTTTGAGCATAATTGTGATATCATGCAAAATGAGCACAATTGTACAATAGTTTGAATATTATTTGGCATTGCCCTTCTTTGAGATTGGAATGAAAACTGACCTTTTCCAGTCCTCTGGCCACTGCTGAGTTTTGCAAGTTTGCTGAAATATTGAGTCCAACACTTTAGCAGCAGCATCTTTTAGGATTTTAAGTCATTCTAAGAAGAATGAATATTCAAAAAGAAAGTTAAAATCAATGTTATTTGCCTTTTGTACAAAATAATTATTTTCAGCCAGTTGTCATATTAGAAAAACTTGGAAAAATAAGATGTTCCTTTATTTTTCATCTCTTCTCCCAAAATTTTTATGAGTATCCTTCAAGTTAAATATCTAATTAAAGTTCATCCCATTTTCACCTATATAGCTTTAGATGCATGTGAAGAAAATGAAAACATGTGTTCTTCTATGAGGACAGTCAAAATTGCATTTGATTGCTAACTCTTTCACTTACTATGTGAACAGTGGAAAATTAATCTTATTAATTAATCTCTGAATCTTATTTCTTTCCAAGTAATAACTCTGTTACATAGTTATGAGTTGAATTAGCCATAATGTAAAGAGAATGCAACTACAATAATTCATAATAACAAAAATAATAAACCTTATGCTTCTTACCTTCTTTAATCCAGCAATCTATAGCCTTTGTGACACATTTGAATTATTTGGGAGAGTTTGTAAACATCCCATTGTTCACAGAGAAAACCAAAATCTCTATGAATCATTGAAGTATACTTGATGATATGCAGAATGATGCATTTAGGGTGAACTATATTTGTGATTGTAATTGCTTTGAAGTGCATCAAAATATATGGATGGATGGATAATGGGATGAATAGATGGATAGATTAGTGATAAAAGAGTATAGTTAAATGTTCATGGTAAGCTCTAGGTAATTTGAGTAAAATTTTAAAAAATGAAACTACCATATGATCCAGCATTCCACCTTCTGGTTATAAATCCAAAGACCTGAAAATAGGACACCAAAGACATAGCTCTACTCGTGTTTCCCATTGCAGCATTCCTCACAATAGCCAAGATATGGAAACGACCAAAAAGCCCCATAATATACGTGTATGTATATGCTCAGCCATGTCATACTCTTTATGACCCCACGGACCATAGCCTGCAAAGCTCCTGTGTCCATGGGATTTTCCAGGCAAGAATCCTGGAGCAGCATGCCCCTTCCTTCTCCAAGTGATCTTCCCTACTCAGGGATAAAACCCATATCTCTTGTGTTTAAGGCATTGCAGGTGGGTTCTTTACCAGCTGAGCCACCAGAAAAGCCCCTCAATGGTAGTCTAGTTAAAGAAGATGTTCACACACACAACATATATACACAGATACAAAGGAATCTTATTTATCCATGAGAAAGCAGGGGTTACTGCCATTTGTAACAACACAGCTGGAACTTGAGGTTTTTATACTAAGTGAAATAAGCCAGACAGAGAAAGACAAATGCTGCATGGTATCCCTTATGTATGTAATCTAATAAATAAATAAGTCAAAATCATAGAAACAGAGTGTTTAAAAGTGATTTCCTGGAGCTGAGGAATGGCAACATAGAGAGTTTAGATAAAGGGTACAGACTTTTAGCTACAAGATGAATAAGATTGAGGATCAAATGTACAACATGGTAACTCTGCTGCTACTGCTGCTAAGTTGCTTCAGTCGTGTCCGACTCTGTGCGACCCCATAGACGGCAGCCCACCAGGCTCCGCCGTCCCTGGGATTCTCCAGGCAAGAATACTGGAGTGGGTTGCCATTTCCTTCTCCAATGCATGAAAGTGAAAAATGAAAGTGAAGTCATTCAGTAAGTGTCCGACTTTTTGTGACCCCATGGACTACAGCCTGATCATGACCCCATGGACTACAGCCTACCAGGCTCCTCCGTCCATGGGATTTTCCAGGCAAGAGTACCGGAGTGGGTTGCCATTGCCTTCTCTGTGGTAACTCTAGTTGTTAACAATGTATGGTATAATTGAAATTTGCTAAGAAAGTAATATTTAAAGCTTCTCACCAAAAAAGAATCCCACAAAATATATTAACTATATAAAGTTATGGAGGTAACTATATAAAGTTATGGAGGTAACTATATAAAGTTAAGTGAGTAGATGCAGGGAATCCTTTTCCAATGAGCAAACAAAAGCTCTGATTGGAATTCTAGCTTTTGCTATGGTCTCATTCTGTGTATGATACAGTTGCACATGTTTAAAACAGAAAGACAACTGGTAATAATAATGCATCTCTTCCTGACCCAACATAATTAACCCTCTTCCTAAAGGACAAAATACAGTAGTCACTCTTAGTGTAGGGCAGTTATAGACAAGTAATGTGTTTGCTTCCTTGTGAACATATCTTTCTTCAACATGGAGGGCCCTGCCGGCTGATTGCTGAGCCAGCCAATTGTCTGGTAATAATAATGCATCTCTTCCTGACCCAACATAATTAACCCTCTTTCTAAAGGACAAAATACAGTAGTCACTCTTAGTGTAGGGCAGCTATAGACAAGTAATGTGTTTGCTTCCTTGTGAACATATCTGTCTTCAACATGGAGGGCCCTGCTGGCTGATGGCTGAGCCAGCCAATTATGCTGTGGCACATGTCCATAGCCTGTGAGAAACATGAAACCACCAAACTAATAGTCATAGCATTAGTGGGAAATCTGGACTGTATTTTACATATATGCAAAAATTTGCAGAAAGTATAGCCAGAGAAATCGTATCAGGATATATATAGAAAATATTCTGTGTGTTCTTTCTCCAAGGATTTTGTCATTTACTATACTATATAAATCTACAATTATTAACTAATTTTGTTCCATATGCTCTTTCTCAATAAAAACTTTAGCAATATTAACCCCCCGCCCCAAAAAGTTTAGGTCACAGTACATTCATGAATCTTTATAATCTTGATTCAGTTCCTTTTGCCCACCTATCATTTAGCCATTTCCTCCATGCCAGTGGTCCCTAAACTAGCAGCATCAGTATTACCTGGGAACTTGTTAGAAGCAAAAATTCTTAGGCCTATGATATTAGGAACTCAGAAGGTAAATCTCAGCAATCTGTGTTTTAACAAGCCCTCCAGTCAATTGATGTTAATTTTAGAACCACTAGTTTGAGCCTTCGAACATGCTGACTCTGCTTCATGTAATGCCCATCCTTCTTTCTCTGAGATGCCTCTGCTCACCCGTCTAGACTCCAGTCACTCCCTTTTATTCTCATAATTTGGAGAAGGAAATGGCAACCCATACCAGTATTCTTGCCTGGGAAATTCTATGGAGAGAAGCCTGGCTATAGTCGATGCAGTCGCAAAAGAGTTGGACACAACTTAGTGGCTAGACAACTCTTACAATTCTTTAGGGTAGAACTTTCCTCTATACTGTCATTATCTTTTGTCTTCATTTGAATTCCCCAAAAAGCTGATGCTCAGGAAAGAACTCCAGTACAAACAGGGAGGGACGTACATGGAACATCTTAGGGAAGCGAGACAGGAAATGGGAGGGAGCCAGTAGAAAGGGTCATTTTCAACCCAGTTAAGACTTCGGGTATCCAGAGCTTAATCCTTGTGAGGAATATTTGAGAGATGGTATAAAAGATACACCTTAGAGTTATCCCACTCGAGGGTGCCAAATGAACTGGGGAATTTGTACATCAGTATGCATGAATCATTGCTGGAGAGCCGCTTCCAGGGGTGTTCATTCCAGAGCAGTTTTGGCTTGCTGTAGGTGGACACAATAGACTTCTGCAGCCAGAGTGAGTCTTCAGGTAGAGCAATCTAAGTGTGGGCATTTCAAAGTTGAGCCACTGTAATACTTTGAAATGGAAAGGCAAGGGAAATGTGCACTGGGCAACACTGTATATGTTATGGTGTTGGTACATGTCCTCATTACAAGAGCCAATACACACATTAAGTTGGGAGCTTCTCATTGGCAGTATAGCATCTTTTTCATCTTTAATACCTCCTGAATTGAACACTGACAACCCCAATATTAAGTGCTGAGTAAATGTTTATTAAAGGAATGAATTCATGGTTAAATAAAACAAGCAAATACTATACTTCATGCACATTTGTAAAGTATAGAAAATATTTTATTTATAGTATATGAGATTTTTTGTTTCTTTGAAGTTCTATTTCTTTACACACTGTATCATTTTTTTTAATTGCTTCTATTCTTTCCTCTTCCTGTACAAGCGGTATTTGCTTGAAAGCATAGCCGACACTGATGTTAATCAAACTTCAGATGAAACACCTAAAATGATAGAAAAGAAACTGCTCTAATTAAATAATAAAGTAACCCCTACAGGTTTAGATATGTGCCTTCGGGTGTAGGAAAGAAAAAATTTAATGAATATAGTAGTTTTATGCCAAGAATATTTCCCTCATGTACTTGTGTTTTAATAAGATGGAATGTGAAATAGCAAAAGGAGTTTGATTATTATGATGATATTTATTCATAAGTTAGTCAGATATGATGAAAGTTTCCTTGAGTTATACTGGCTTGAGTTGGGTCAGATGTTAGCTCAGTGAGTTTGAAATAAACGTGCCTTACCTATATGATGTTATGCTGGCACTAGTCTGCTCCCAAAGGACATCCATCCTTGGGAGTAGGTGTGGAAGAATCCTCCAAATGTTTTTGGGACCAGTGGACTCAACTAAAATGAGCATCATGGTCATATTCCTATTAATGGACCCCTGGCATATGTATTTGTCATGTGTTTGTATATACAAAATATATATGTGTCTGTATATGTGTATTCATCAGTTCAGTTCAGTCACTCAGTCATGTCCGACTCTTTGCGACCCCATGAATCGCAGCACGCCAGGCCTCCCTGTCCATCACCAACTCCCGGAGTTCACTCAGATATGTGTATACATATACATATGTACATATTTATACATGCATGGGGCTTCCCTCGTGGCTCAGATGGTAAAGAATCCACCTGCCAATGCAGGAGATACAAGAGACATGGGTTTGATCCCTGGGTTGGGACGATTCCCTGGAGGAGGGCATGGCAACCCACTCCAGTATCCTTGCCTAGGAAATCCCACAGACAGAGGAGCCAGGTGGGCTATAGTCCATGGGTCACAGAGTCAGACACACGCACATGTGCACACACATACACATACATAGCCAGAAATCTGCCTTGACATTAATTACTGCTTTTCTAGCTTTTATAAGCCCTTTGGACACTTTCCCTTTGACTTTGGGATATATTCACAGCAAAAAAAGATCATGGTTCTTATTTTCTTTACTACTTACCACCTCTGATAGCATAGATATTTTCTCATTGCTATTTCTAATTGAAATGTTAGTCTGGTTTATTTTTAGCATCAATTCTCTATTAACTCCATTTGGCTCTTCCAAGTTTTTTTTTTTTAATATTGTACTATGTATGCATGTTTGAAAACCAAATTACAGTAGTAAAATGGGAATACTTTTTCTTTATTTGGAAAATTATTTTAGAATAAATTGACAATTAAGTATGCCACTATAATATTTTTAATTTATGCATTCTTTGAGATTGGTTCCAGGAAACTGAAATGTAGTTCAGTTCAATCACTCAGTTGTGTCCGACTCTTTGCGACTCCATGAACCGCAGCACGCCAGGCCTCCCTGTCCATTACCAGCTCCCAGAGTCCACCCAAACCCATGTCCATTGAGTCGGTGATGCCATCCAACCATCTCAGCCTCTGCCGTCCCCTTCTCCTCCTGCCCTCAATCTTTCCCAGCATCAGGGTCTTTTCCAATGAGTCAGCTCTTCGCATCAGGTGGCCAACGTATTGGAGTTTCAGCTTCAGCATCAGTCCCTCCAATGAACACCCAGGACCAATCTCCTTTAGGATGGATTGGTTGGATCTCCCTGCAGTCCAAGGGACTCTCAAGAGTCTTCTACAACACCAGAGTTCAAAAGCATCAATTCTTCAGGGCTCAGCTTTCTTTATGGTCCAACTCTCACATCCATACATGACCACTGGAAAAACCATAGCCTTGACTAGATGGATCTTTGTTGACAAAGTAATGTCTCTGTTTTTTAATATGCTGTCTAGGTTGGTCATAACTTTCTTTCCAAGGAGTAAGCATCTTTTAACTTCATGGCTGCAATCACCATCTGCAGTGATTTTGGAGCCGAGAAAAATAAAGTCTGACACTGTTTCCACTGTTTCCCCATCTATTTCCCATGAATTGATGGGACCGGATGCCATGATCTTAGTTTAATATGGTAGATGATAACTGTTATGTGTATGCGGGGGGGGGCTTTTGCTAATTATAACTACGTTACTAAGAAAAGCAGTCTTGTGGAAGGTAATAGTCCCAGTGAAACTGTGTAAAACATAAAACAGAATTGCTCTTGTAGAATCAAGCTAAGTGAAAAGTTAATTGTTTAAATTTTATTTTTATATGTATGTTATTGGGTTCTCATACCAAATGTATTCTAAGATATACAGTGTCATAGTATTTATTTTTAATTGGGGTGGAAAGAAAGGATTGCCCATATTAAAAAGACACAGTTTCATAAGCTGATCTCAAATGGAGTATTTTGATTTGGTGAAAACAGCCTATAGAGGAAATGAATATTTTGGCAGCCTAAGAAGCAAAATGTCATATTTTTCTATGTTCAGCTCCCTCCCTGCATATTTAAAATTTGTATTTTAATACTTTTGAGAAAGTAATGACACCTAAATATATTATTATTCGCCTTGTAGATCACAATATGTTCACCTCCACCCCTTCCATTCTCCCTTGGCAGAAAACAAAGTTAATTTTATAACTAAATCAGGTATACTGTCTTTCCCTCATTCAGAAAGAAACCAGGAAAGACATATGACTGCATCTGTTTTAATAGTTTAGGTTTTCTCCGTTACAACAGCCATAAAATCATTTTACACATAGTGAAATATCTGAGACTTAAAGGACAATGATACTCAATCTACATGAAGATATCATTCTATTTGTGTGTACGAGTGAGGAAATATACAGAAGGAGTTATACATATTTTCCTCATTTATAATTATATATTTAAAAGAAAATGAGCATATATAGCCTTGACAGTTTAATAATATTTTGTAAACATTGCAGTTACATTTATGTCACAATTATGTATACATAATATTTATATTCATATTCTTATATATCTGATTATTATGATTATTATCATTGCCAATATTGAGTACTTACTATGTACCTAACAAACTTTACTATATTATTCCTAATTCTTATGCTAGTTCTGTGAAGTGGATCAGTTCAGTTCAGTCGCTCAGTCGTGTCCAACTCGGTGACCCCATGGACTGCAGCACACCAGGCTTCCCTGTCCATCACCAACTCCTGGAGCTTGCTCAAACTCANTATTTTTCTATGTTCAGCTCCCTCCCTGCATATTTAAAATTTGTATTTTAATACTTTTGAGAAAGTAATGACACCTAAATATATTATTATTCGCCTTGTAGATCACAATATGTTCACCTCCACCCCTTCCATTCTCCCTTGGCAGAAAACAAAGTTAATTTTATAACTAAATCAGGTATACTGTCTTTCCCTCATTCAGAAAGAAACCAGGAAAGACATATGACTGCATCTGTTTTAATAGTTTAGGTTTTCTCCGTTACAACAGCCATAAAATCATTTTACACATAGTGAAATATCTGAGACTTAAAGGACAATGATACTCAATCTACATGAAGATATCATTCTATTTGTGTGTACGAGTGAGGAAATATACAGAAGGAGTTATACATATTTTCCTCATTTATAATTATATATTTAAAAGAAAATGAGCATATATAGCCTTGACAGTTTAATAATATTTTGTAAACATTGCAGTTACATTTATGTCACAATTATGTATACATAATATTTATATTCATATTCTTATATATCTGATTATTATGATTATTATCATTGCCAATATTGAGTACTTACTATGTACCTAACAAACTTTACTATATTATTCCTAATTCTTATGCTAGTTCTGTGAAGTGGATCAGTTCAGTTCAGTCGCTCAGTCATGTCCAACTCGGTGACCCCATGGACTGCAGCACACCAGGCTTCCCTGTCCATCACCAACTCCTGGAGCTTGCTCAAACTCATGTCCATAAAGTCAGTGATGCCATCCAGCTGTCTCATTCTCTATTGTCCCCTTCTCCTCCCACCTTCAATCTTTCCCAGCATCAGGGTCTTTTCAAGTGAGTCTGTTCTTTGCATCAGGTGACCAAAGTATTGGAGTTTCAGCTTCAGCATCAGTCCTTCCAATGAATATTCAAGACTGATTTCCTTTAGGACAGACTGGCTGGACCTCCTTGCAGTTCAAGGGACTCTCAAGAGTCTTCTCCAACACCACAGTTCCAAAGCATCAATTCTTTGGTGCTCAGCTTTATTTATAGTCCAACTCTCATATCCATACATGACTACTGGAAAAACCAGAGCTTTGAATAGACGGCCCTGTTTCAGCAAAGTAATGTCTCTGCTTTTTAATATGCCGTCTAGGTTGGTCATAGCTTTTCTTCCAAGGAGCAAGTGTCTTTTAATTTCATGGCTGCAATCACCATCTGCAGTGATTTTGGATCCCCCACAAAAATAAAGTCTGTCACTGTTTTCATTGCGTCCCCATCTACTTGCCATGAAGTGATGGGACCAGATGCCATGATCTTAATTTTCTGAATGTTGAGTTTTACGCCAACTTTTTTCACTTCCCTCTTTCACTTCTATCAAAAGGCTCTTTATTTCTTCTTTGTTTTCTGCCATAAGGGTGGCATTATCTGCATATCTGAGGTTATTGATATTTACCCCAGCCATCTTGATTCCTGTTTGTGCTTCATCCAGCCAAGTACTTCACATGATGTACTCTGCATATAAGTTAAATAAGCAGGGTGACAATATACAGCCATGATGTACTCCTTTTCCGATTTGGAACCAGTCTGTTGTTCCATGTCCAGTTTTAAATGTTGCTTCTTAACCTGCATACAAATTTCTCAAGAGGCAGGTCAAGTGGTCTGGTATTCTCATCTCTTTCAGAATTTTCCACAGTGTGTTGTGATCCACACGGTCAAAGGCTTTGGCGTAGTCAATAAACCAGATGTTTATCTGGAGCTCTTTTGCTTTTTGAATGATCCAACAGATGTTGGCAGTTTCATCTCTGGATCCTGTGCCTTTTCTAAATCCAGCTTGAACATCTGGAAATTCACTGATCATGTACTATTGAAGACCAGCTTGGAGAATTTTGAGCATTACTTTGCTATCATGTAGAATGAGTGCAATCGTGTGGTAGTATGAACATTCTTTGGCATTGCATTTCTTTGGAATTGAAATGAAAACTGACCTTTTCCAGTCCTGTGGCCACTGCTGAGTTTTCCAAATTTGCTGGCATATTAAGTGCAACACTTTCACAGCATCATCTTTTAAGATTTGAAATAGCTCAACTGGAATTCCATCACCTCCACTAGCTTTGTTCTTAGTGATGCTACCTAAGGCCCACTTGACTTCACATTCCAGGATGTCTGGCTCTAGGTGGGGCTTCCCTGGTGGCTCAGCGGTTAAAGCGTCTGCCTCCAATGCGGGAGACCTGGGTTCGACCCCTGGGTCGGGAAGATCCCCTGGAAAAGGAAATGGCAATCCACTCCAGTATTCTTGCCTGGAGAATCCCATGGACGGAGAAGCCTAGTAGGTTACAGTCCACGGGGTCGCAAAGAGTCGGACACGACTGAGCGACTTCACCTTCACCTGGCTCTAGGTGAGTGATCACACCATCATGATTATCTGGATCATGAAGATCTTTTTTGTACAGTTCTTCTGTGTATTCTTGCCACCTCTTCTTAATATCTTCTGCTTCTGTTAGGTCTATACCATTTCTGTCCTTTATCGAGCCCATCTTTGCATGAAATGTTCCCTTGGTGTCTCCGATTTTCTTGAAGAGATCTCTAGTCTTTCCCATTCTATTGTTTTCCTCTATTTCTTTGCATTGATCACTGAGGAAGGCTTTCTTATCTCTCCTTCTTTGGAACCCTGCATTCAGATGCTTATATCTTTTCTTTTCTCCTTTGCCTTTAGCTTCCCTTCTTTTCTCAGCTATTTCACAAATGAAAATTCTAACCCAGCAAATTAAATCACTTGCTTGAGTTTACAAAGCACCATTAAACAATAAAGTAGAATTTCGAACCCATGTTTATCTCTCTTCAAATTTCATAAGCTGCATAGCTTCCCTGTTTTATGACCTGTTGTATTTTTTTAATTTTGGTTGTGCTGTGTGGCGTGTGGGATTTTATTTCCCTGACCAGAGATAGAACCCACACTCCCTGCATGGAAGCAAATTCCTACCCACTGGACAGCCAGGGAAGTCCCCTATGGCCTGCTTTATTGTTTTTTTTAATATAAATTTATTTTAATTGGATGCTAATTACTTTACAATATTGTATTGGTTTTGCCATACATCAACATGAATCCACCACAGGTGTACACGTGTTCCCCATCCTGAACCCACCATCCACCTCCCTCCTCGTACCATCCCTCTGGGTCATCCCAGTGCACCAGCCCCAAGCATCCTGTATCCTGCATCGAACATGGACTGGTGACTCATTTCTTATATGATATTATACATGTTTTAATGCCCCTATGGCCTATTTTAAATTGAAAGTATGTCTTCATACAAATTGTGAGACTATACTGTGGAAGATGTGTACATTTAAATTAAATGCTCACATTTTGTAGAGGAGATCCATGAATAATATATCAGGTCCTCGGAAAGAATTTTACCTTCAACTTTTTAAGAAATTCGGATTATTTTTCTTAGACTGCTGAATCAGTTTCTGTAGCTAATTTTTCCAAAAGAGCCTAATATTAAAGGTAGCATTGCAGTTCACTAATAGCAAACTATTTTTGCTACTTTGAGTATTTTTACAGGGTGCTAATTGTGCCAGATCAAGACATTGAGATTGCATAATTTTTAGGTTAATATTAGCATAGTCCTACATTGTTTTCTTTTTTTCAGAAGCAGTGCAGGAATAGCATACCCTGAATATTCTTCCAGCATGACAGAACTGTCAAATATTGCACCCTTTTCACAGTCCTTGGTCTGTTAGGACTTTGGACTATAGCAAAGATGTTTGTAAAAGAGAAGGGCAAACGAGATTTGTGAAATACCAGAGACATTAGTCATATCAGAGATGCTCCCACTTTTCTTTTTATAGCTACTTCAATAAGCAGATGTTAACTGTAGGTGAAGATATACCTGCTTACTTGGGTATCTCAGAGATATTTAGGGTATCTTTCCCTAAGCCAAAATAATATGTTTAGTCAAAACCCTCATACTCCTACTATACACTTAAGTCAAGCTCTTGATTTGTGTAATACCTGTGAAGTGAAGCCACTCAGTCGTGTCCGACTATTTGCGACCTCATGGGCTGTAGCCTACCAGGCTCCTCTGTCCATGGGATTTTCCAGGCAATAGTCCTGGAGTGGATTGCCATTTCCTTCTCCAGGGGATCTTCCCAACCCAGGGATCAAACCCGGGTCTCCCGCATTGTAGACAGACGCTTTACCATCTGAGCCACCATATATATATATATGAGGGTATGTGAGTGATTTTGTGAGTACTTACAATTCAGAAAGTCCTTATTTAAGATGATTGAAGCTTTCCCATGCAGCTTTTTCTATTGTAACCTTCTTTTCTGAAAATCTACCTACTTGTAGACAGAAGGAAGTACCATAACACTGATTTTTAGATTCCTTCCAGATATGTATGCCAATTAGAAACAAGAAAAATGGAAAAAAAAATCACTTTAGAAATCTAAAGAATTTTAAGATTTCTTTAAAAATTTCTAGAGGTAACCTGAAGTGTTTGTGAGTCCTTACAAGTAATGCCATCAGCATTGATCTAACTTTATCATTATTATTTTTAAGTTATTAATATTGTGTTCTTTGATATAAGGTGAATTTTATCAACATAACTTTATTCTGAGACACCCCTCTTAAAAAAGTCATAGTCCTTAAGTAAATGTTCATCTTCAGAGTTAAATTAGACCTTGGCAAGTTTGTATAAAGTGTATTAATTGTTTAGAATGGTGTTGAGCTAGATTATCTGTATTTAAAAGTCATTCTGTGTTTTCTGTTAATAAGAGCTACATATTACTGAAACTATATTGACATATTTGAAATGGTTTATGATGTAGACTAAGATATTTTTAAGTTCTAAATTCTGTATCAGTGTTATAAAATGTGCCAATTATTAAGCTGTTTTTAACAATAGTACTGAAATGTTATTGCTATCTATAGCTTACAGTATGCATTCATTCTTGTCAAAGTGCTGTGTAATGCAGGCAGTATTATTCTAGCTTTATTTATGGTGTACCTAGATACAGGGAGGTAAAATAGTGTACCCAAGCCTTCATGGCTCCTAAACGGAACCAGAAAGAGCCAAAGCAAATTACTAATGAACTCTTTTATTCGTTCATTTAAAATGTATTTATTTAAACACTTATTATGTGCCAGGAACTTTGCTCAGGACTAGGAATTCAAAAGTCAGTGAGGTGTATTCCTTTCTCTAAAAGGCTCAGAGTCTGCTGGGAAATACCGCTCTGTAAATACATAATTAGAACATGAAGTAGTATATTAATAGAGGTTTTTTCTTTTTTTTTTTTTTTTTTGCAGTGAAAGGAGTTTGTCTTAGGCAGTAACTAATTTCAGGGGAGACAGGCCTCATAGAATAAAGTGACATGGCGGAAGGGTGGCATTTTAAGATAAAGCAAAAGGCCCAGGTTAAAAGGATAGTATGAGAAAGGTTGGATTGTTATGGAAGTTTTTGAGATATTCAGTGTTTGTAAGTGTAGTATATATACCATGGACTATGTAAATATCTATGAACATTCATGTTGGAACCAAAGAGGAAGGAGGGATAGCAATGTAGACATAAGTCCAAGAGTGGTCAGAAACCTGCTAGGGAAAAGTGAGTTGGGATATCATGAGGAAAAGTTGTTAGAGGATTTCAAGAAAGGCTATGGAAGTGGGGCTGGAAGGAAGAAGTCAAACTGAAGAGTCATTTCTGGTTTAGAATTTATAGGGTAGAGAAATCAGCATGGTGAGAAAGAAAGAGAGGGGTAAAGGATAATCTCAACATTTCTAGCATGGAAATCCTTAACTAAAATTATGAGACTTAGAAGAGAAAATAAGGATTTGTAAACAAGTCATGTTTGAGGTTCACGTAGAATGTTCTGGTGAGGATAATTAAAAAAAAAAAAAACAGCTAGATACAGTGCTCAGGTGAGAGTTAGAACCTGGGGCTATGTGCTAATCAGTTTATACAGGAAGGGTAGGTGAAGTACAGCCTGTGGGTCAAATCAGGCCCAACACCTGTTTTTGTAAATAGAGTTTTATTGAAATCTAGCCAAACCCGTTTATGGCTGGTGTTGGGTTACAGTGGCAGAGCTCAATAGTTGTAATAAAGGTTGCATGGTCAACAAGGCATAAATTATTTATTTTCAAATACTTTATAAAGCTTGCCAACCCCTGCTGTAGGTATTAGTTAAACCTTTAAGATTCAGTGCCATCATATAAGGAAATACCCAGAGAGGAGATCAAGATCCAAAGAGTTCACCTGTAATAATTAGGTGAACTAGATTTTGTTTTGTATTTTGAGGGAAAAAATATCCCTGTTTCCTTTAAGCAATGCAAAAGAGTCCCCTATAATTGGAAAGGGTCACTTTAAGAGTCGATATCTTAAAGAGTTCAAATAAGGTCTGTCTAATTTGTTTGTTCAGGTGGCAATAAATGGAAACATCATGAGAAACAGTTGAAATAGAATGGGTGGAATTTCAGCAGTGAAGAGAGGGAGTAGAGACCAGAGAATGAGTTCCTAAACTCCGATATTATAAATACTGTGAGAAACAAACTCAAAGAACCACTCCAAACTGGTGAAGCCTGAGAACCAGACTCATAACCCAGAGAGAATGAAACATAAGATAAACTGGGTGTTTCAAAATAATATGTCAATCCAGAGCTGTAAAAATGCTAGCAGTGGATACATCGAATCCAATAAAACTGAATGAGAACGCTTACTTTATTTTTATTTTAATTTTTTTTTGCTTTTTATTTTATTTTTTAATTTTTACTTTATTTTACTTTACAGTACTGTATTGGTTTTGGCATACATTGACATGAANTATGTCAATCCAGAGCTGTAAAAATGCTAGCAGTGGATACATCGAATCCAATAAAACTGAATGAGAACGCTTACTTTATTTTTATTTTAATTTTTTTTTGCTTTTTATTTTATTTTTTAATTTTTACTTTATTTTACTTTACAGTACTGTATTGGTTTTGGCATACATTGACATGAATCCACCACAGGTGTACATAAACTCCCAAACATGAACCCCCCTCCCACCTCCCACCCCGCATCATCCCTCCAGACCATCCCCATGCACCAGCCCCAAGCATCCTGCATCCTGCATCCTGCATCAAACATACTTTACTTTAAAACACTGTATTTGTTTATTTCATTGCCTAGCTCTATCAATATTTCAAATTATGAAAGTTTTATTTACAATGAGAGAATCCTCAATGGTTCAGTGGGAAAGAACCAACTTGCAATGCAGGAGATGAGGGTTCGAAGCCTGGGTCGGGAAGATCCCCTGGAGGAGGAAATGGCAACCCATTCCAGTATTCTTGCCCAGGAAATCCCGTGGAAAGAGCAGCTTGGCGGACTACAGGGGTCGCAAGGTATCAGACACGACTGAGCTATTGAGCACAATACCTGGCAGAGTTGGGGGGAGGGTGTGTGAAGTAAGATAGAAGCTTACTTTTCACAGCACACACTTTTATTTTTCCACTGTACACCACTACTTTGTTGTGTTTGTATGCCTTATCTTACAAATTAAAATAGAATCCCTTGCTGAGAAATATATTCTATTTCACACTACATCCAAGAATATAATGCTAGAGGATTATACATCTGAATGGGAAAAAGCAAACTAACAAAACTTTCATAACAAAGTAAAGGAGGATATGTAAATATGTAAATGAATTTTGGATAATGGAGAATTTCTTAAATAGATGTATAAAGTACTAATCATAACATAATAAACTGGACTATATTGTATTTTAATAACTTCTGTATGTCAAAAGACAACATTGAGAGAGTGAAAATGAAAGTCACAGAGTGTGAAAAAATATTTGGAACACACATATAACTACTATAATGTGTGTATCCATTATCAAGAAGAAGTCCAATAAGTCTTTAGGAACAATCTGAAAGAAAACTGGGAGAAGTTCTTAAAATGTGAGAAGGGGCACAAAGAAGAATTCTGAGCTGCAGACAATGTTTTATATCTTGATCTGGATGCTAGTCATAGAATGATCAGTTTTAGTAAATAAAGAATGTGCTTTTTCAATAATTGTATTTATTTATGTCCTTTTGAATGTGCTGGGTCTTCGTTGCTGAATGGGGTTTTTCTCTGGTTGTGGCGAGGCATGGCTACTCTCTAGTTGCACCGTGTGCGTGGGCTTCTGGTTGCAGTGACTTCTCTCGTTGTGGCGTATGGGCTCTCAGGCACGCAGGCTTCGGTAGGTGTGGCACACGGGCTCAGTGGGTGTGATTCCCAGGCTCAGTTTTGTGGTGCACAGGCTTCGTTGCTCCACAGCATGTGGGGTCTTCCCAGACCAGGGTACGAACCCGTGTCTCTTGCCTTGCTAGGTGGATTCTTTACCACTGAACCACTAGGGAAGATCACAGATGTGTTTTATGTTTCACAATAACACAAGACTTTTGCCATCTTCACAAAATAAGAAATACAAATGACCACTAAACATGGAAAAACTTGAAGGAACTTATTGGCCAGCCCAATACTTGCTGCTGCTGCTAAGTCACTTCAGTCGTGTCCGACTCTGTGTGACCCCATAGACGGCAGCCCACCAGGCTCCCCCATCCCCGGGATTCTCCAGGCAAGAATACTGGAGTGGGTTGCCATTTCCTTCTCCAATGCATGAAAGAGAAAAGTGAAAGTGAAGTCGCTCAGTCTGTCCAACTGTTAGCGACCCCATGGACTGTAGCCCACCAGGCTACTCCGTCCATTGGATTTTCCAGGCAAGAGTACTGGGGTGGGGTGTCATTGCCTTCCCTGGCCCAATACTTAGGTTTTACTAAATAATTGGATTACTGGGGAAGCTGGGATCAGCGGGCGGGGGCATGGGAAGGTACTACGATTTGGGGCAAATGACTAATTTAACTTATATTTATCAGCTCCTCTAATTTGGACCATGAGACTTTAGCCAAGATCCCTCCCACTCACCTAATCAAAGATGAAATATGTAGGAGGCAGTACTTAGCAGCCCAGTGCTGAGTTTGCAGACCTTAAGTATAAAACCACAATGGATTATGTCAGAAGGCTACTAGGGTGTTATTTATTTAAATCTATTTCATGGAATTCAGCACCACCTTAATGGCCTGAAAGTGTTAAAGTATGTCCCAAAGTACCTAAATTACTCCCTAAATGTAATTTATGCTTGAGAATAATCTGACTAACTTGATTTAGAACAGCAGGAAATAAGTTATGCTGCACATAAATGAAGCAGCAGTGTAATTTTAAATACTGCTTGCATAGTGTATGAGAATTTTAATATTTGCAAAATTTTAAAAATCACTTGATTTATTATCCATGTGTTTATACTGACATTTTTTGTCCTTTATTTAGGCAGGTCTACATTTCCTCTTGCTGTCAGGAAAAAAAATGCAACAACTTTTTTTTTCCTTCTAGTAATAATACAGAGAGTAAAACTTACACTTATTTCTCTTAATGCTATTTGTAATATCCTTATGTGTTTCCTGTTGTAGCTGCATTTTCCTTCAGTCATGGATGTCCAGTTAATGGAATGAGAGGAATTTAGGGAGCGTAGTGAGTGACTAGAGATTAAATTTATAAATGTAACATTGTAAAACTAGCAAAATTTATATCTGTTCATTCAGGATGTTCCTTAATGGGAGAGAGTTTAATTTTATAAGTAGGCATGATAAAAAATGAAATTTTACACAGTAAATTCAAGAAGAGATTTATACTTGGCTGTTAACAATACATGGTAAGATGCTAGAAAGTATGTTTAAAATTTTTATGTGAGGCTTGAAAAGGAGTTTAAAATATTATTACTCACATTAAATGTCATCACATGTAAAGTACATGCTTTTATTCTTTAATATTTTGTTTGAGTAGAGTTACTCATTTTAACATTAATTTTAATAATAAAATTAAATCAACTTTACTGTTTTCAAAGTTTTAGCAGTTGCAGGCTACTAAATGTTCTATGTTCAGATATTTACAAAGTAACAGTATAAGTATTGCTGTGGCCAGAAAGTTTGTTTGGATATTTCTGAACGATGTTAAGGAAAAACCCGGATACCCTTTTTGACCAACCTAATGGTTCGTGTCAAGTCTTTAAGTATGCAAAGATTCAGCTTGCAGGAGTTGAGTGAAAATGGAGTAAAGGGAAAGAGGGCATTTCAGGAACACTGGACTAATGTACAAAGTCATGAAATCCTGAAACAGTAGGGCATGGGGGAAAGGGGAGACTGCAGAGAGTCCTTGGTGGCTAGCAATTTCATCCTGCCCCATTTCTGTGGACCTGGAACACAAATGTAAGTAGAGAAGCCTGAGTGTTTCCCTTATGTTCATCTCTCCCACTTTGTCTTGCAACCCTAAGAGGTACCATGATCAACTGTGTGGGCCCTGATGGTTTTCTTCTCTTGGATAAACTAGATGATAGATAAACTATGAAGAGGCAGAGGGGTTGGGTGGGAGGAGACTTTGTGGAATCTTCTGGAAGAATGGTCACTGCCAGTGCAGTGAGTGGTGGAGGGACACATCTGTAGCAACCTAGAAGGAAGAGTATTTATAGCCCAGATATTGAAGAAATAATCACCTTCCAGTAAAATGGCAAGAGGGTAAATCTGGTGTTTGGGTAATAGAAATAAGCAAAGTAGGAAGTGGGCTGATGACTGTAACAGAGGTGGAAAATGACCAAATAACAACTCCTCTGTGGTCTGGTTAGCCTTGGTCTGTTTCTCAAACTATAGTGTATAAAGATGGAGATGGTAGTTGTTACCATGTGAGATTGTCTTTTAAAGACTATTGTACTTAGTTAAGTAAGTCACACAGAGAAAGATGTTATCTATGTTAGCACTCTTTGTTCTCTCTTATATGTGGAATCTAAAAAATTAAAGAATGTATATTAAAAAAAAAACAGAAACAGAATCACAGATTCAAAGAATATACTAGTGGTTACCTATGGGGAGACCAAGAGGGAGGGGCAAAATAAGGGCATGGCATTGAGACACAAACTGCTATGTATAAAATAAATAAACAACAAGGGTATAGTGTACAGCATAAGGAATACAGCCATTATTTAAAAGATAGCCATAACTATTTTTTTTAATTTTTTACTATATTTATTTAAATTTTATTTAAATTTATTTATTTTAATTGGAGGTTAATTACTTTACAATATTGTATTGTTTTTGCCATTCATTGACATGAATCTGCCATGGGTGTACATGTGTTCCCCATCCTGAACACCCCCCACCACCTCCCTCCCCATCCCATCCCTCTGGGTCATCCCAGTGCCCCAGCCCTAAGCATCCTGTATCATGCCATTCTCCTAAGCCATTCCACCCTTGCCCTCTCCCACAGAGTCCAAAAGGCTGTTCTAAACATCTGTGTCTCTTTTGCTGTCTTGCATACAGGGTTATTGTTACCATCTTTCTAAATTCCATATATAGGCGTTACTATACTGTACTGGTGTTTTTCTTTCTGGCTTACTTCACTCTGTATAATAGGCTCCAGTTTCATCTACCGCATTAGAACTGATTCAAATGTATTCCTTTTAATGGCTAAGTAATATTCCATTGTGTATATGTACCACAGCTTTCTTATCCATTCATCTGCTGATGGATATCTAGGTTGCTTCCATGTCCTGGCTATTATAAACAGTGCTGGGATGAACACTGGGGTACATGTGTCTCTTTCAATTCTGGTTTCCTCTGTGTGTGTGCCCAGCCATAAGTTTAAATGGAGAATAGTCTACAAAACTATTGAACCACTATTGTACACCTGAAACTGATATGATATTGTAAATCACTTGTACTTTCAATTTAAAATAAATTTTACATATTGTATTTTTCTGAATATTCAAAGTATGAAGTGTGTATTACAGGAAAACTTAACAATATTAATATATATATATAATGAAAATTAAAATCAACTACAGCCTCACCAAGATGATACAATGCCAACTATGACTCACTGTATTTTAGATTCTCATTTAACAGCTCTCTGACTCCAGTGATTCAAGTTCCCATAACACATACGCAATGTACAATTCTTTTTTATAGGGAATACATTTTTCAGATGTATTCTTAACTCATGTTTTGCGTATTAGCACTGAAAATATATGAAAACAAAATTATTATTAACCATGCAAATATTTCCAAGATCATTTTGTGGCTGATGGATATAAAACATTTGATCACTATAAAATGCCATTATTTATTAAAGATATAATTATTTTATAAATTTATTTTTAATAGAAGGATAATTGCTTTCCAATATTGTATCAGTTTCTGCCATACATCAATAGGAATCAGCCATAGGTGTACATATGTCCCCTCCCTCTTGAACTTCCCCCCCACCTCCCACTCTTTACCACCCATCTAAGTTGTTACAGAGCCCAGGTTTAAGTTCTCTGAGTCACACAGCAAATTCCCATTGGCTATCTCTTTAATATATGGTAGTGTATATGTTCTCCGTTTGTCCCATTCTCTCCTTCCTCCCCGCCTGCCTGTTTCCATAAGTCTGTTCTCTATGTCTACATCTCCATTATTTATAGGCTAGTGATAGAGACTATCTCTTTTGGCTATTATTAGCTGCCTTTTTATGCTACCAAAATACTGTTTTAGATATTTTTAAGGTGAAAATACAGTTAATCATTAAATGTAATACCTGATAGAATGCATGATAGAATACATGTAGATATATAATTAAATATTGGAAGAAAATAAGAAAAATGGAAGAAAAAAAAAGCCTTACAACTATCACTTTCAATTGTTTAATTTGGTGACAATTCATCTTGAAAAAAGGAAATCCCAGAAAATTTAATGTAAGGTGCTAAAAGACTCCACTGGAACCAGAGAGATCTGAATTAGAATTCTGGGTCTGCCATTTAATATCTATTTACCTTTTGGTAACTTACTCAGCATCTCACCTTTCTCCAGTGAAAAATGGGAATAATAATTGGTATGTTGCAGAGGGTGTTGCAGGAGTTAACAGAATGGGATATGTAAATCCACAGACCCTAGTACTTGGTTTATAATGTGAATTCCATTCCTTTTCTAGTAAAACTATAGGGAATTGTGACATTATTTGGATTCTAAAATTACTTAAATTTCCTAACGGGAGGTAGAGATCTGACAAGATCCTCAAGATATTCAAAACCAATCTGTTACATCTTAAGAATAGATCTCAGAGAACTGCACAGTCAGCTGTACTGTGAGGTCACTCAATAAGCAGGAATTCTCAGGATGGCTTTTGTTTCATGCTGGCAAATGCCTGTTTGGACAGGCCCTGGCAGACCCAGTAGATCATGAGCCCACAGACTTTAAAACTTGCACTGTATAGTATTTTTCAACTTGTCAGTGCATTAGAATCACCTGGGTGCTTTTAAAAATATCAATGTCAGGGCCCCACCTCCAAAGATACTGGTGTAATTGTTCTAGATTGCGGACCCAAAATCTGTGTTTTATTGCTCTTTTTTATTTTATAATGGCCTATGAAAAGAATCTGATGCTGGGAGGGATTGGGAACAGGAGGAGAAGGGGACGACAGAGGATGAGATGGCTGGATGGCATCACCGACTCGATGGACGTGAGTCTGAGTGAACTCCGGGAGTTGGTGATGGACAAGGAGGCCTGGCGTGCTGCGATTCATGGGTTGCAAAGAGTCGGACACGACTGAGCGACTGAACTGACTGACTTACTGATGTGATTTTTATGTGCAAGTCTCTTAACGTAAACATAAAGCCTTGACTCATTTAATTTCTGGCTCAGTCTCTTCTGTGACCAGAAATGACCAAATATTTCCTTCTTAATATTCTTTTCATGTGAGATGTTGACACATTACCTTTCACAAAATTCTTCAGCATCACAATTTAAAATGCTAGTGGATACAGTGGAACTAGAAGGAGAAAGGAAGACTAGTATACCAGTTATCTGGTGGATTTCTCACATCTAAGCCAATGTAGAAATTACAGCTGTCATCCTGAATGCTTGAAGATCTTAATGAGCACACACTTTTAGCTCAAGATATGTCTGAAATTGACAGACATTATGAGCTAATTTTTGATCCAAAAAATATTTTGAAATTTAGCATCTAGCTTCAAAATAATTTATTAGATATTAATATACTTTTAAATTTCTGAAGTTTTATTAAAAATTAAGTATTCTCATAAGGTGTTGGTGATGGACAAGGAGGCCTGGCGTGCTGCGATTCATGGGTTGCAAAGAGTCGGACACGACTGAGCGACTGAACTGACTGACTTACTGATGTGATTTTTATGTGCAAGTCTCTTAACGTAAACATAAAGCCTTGACTCATTTAATTTCTGGCTCAGTCTCTTCTGTGACCAGAAATGACCAAATATTTCCTTCTTAATATTCTTTTCATGTGAGATGTTGACACATTACCTTTCACAAAATTCTTCAGCATCACAATTTAAAATGCTAGTGGATACAGTGGAACTAGAAGGAGAAAGGAAGACTAGTATACCAGTTATCTGGTGGATTTCTCACATCTAAGCCAATGTAGAAATTACAGCTGTCATCCTGAATGCTTGAAGATCTTAATGAGCACACACTTTTAGCTCAAGATATGTCTGAAATTGACAGACATTATGAGCTAATTTTTGATCCAAAAAATCTTTTGAAATTTAGCATCTAGCTTCAAAATAATTTATTAGATATTAATATACTTTTAAATTTCTGAAGTTTTATTAAAAATTAAGTATTCTCATAAGGAAGAAAACACTAATATTCCACAATAATTGTCTCTATTTTTGTCTCAGTCACAAAGTGTATTCATTTTAAAGGGAAATGGCAACCTTTTATCAAATATTTTAATTCATCCTATATTCAATATTAGTTATATATGTTAACTGAAATTGACATATAAAAATGTGAGAAACTATCAAAATAATAGCTTTATTAATGTAATAACATATATTCTATGTCCATATAATCCATTTATTTTTCTTGATCCCTAATTTTTATCTCTAGGCAATTTGACAGATCTGTTGAAAAATGGCGGCGGTTTCATTATGATATGAAGATATTTAATCAATGGCTAACAGAAGCTGAACACTTTCTCAAAAAGACACAAATTCCTGAGAACTGGGAACATGCCAAATATAAATGGTATCTTAAGGTAAGTTTTTGAAATCTCTTTTTTTTTCAGACTGTTTTTATCTCCACCACAACATCATGACTGCTTAACTTCTTTAAGTTCAGATTGTGAAGGATGATGGAAATTTATAATTCAGCACTGCACATGCTAGAACTTGTCATGATGATCATTTTGGAATGTTTTGTGTCAGGATGAGAGTCTAGATATAACGGGTTTATCTGATGAAGTGCAAAGTGTAATGGAATCTCGAATACAGAGAAGCATCTCACAGCAGGGTGTCCTGTGGCTTTAGGGCAGTGTTTTTGCCTTATGTTGGATTTTGTCCAGGAGGAGAACTTGTGGTGTACTTAGCAATAATGTAGTCACTAGAAATATCCATTATTATAAAATTACAGTTCTGTTTCCCTAAAGACAGTCTGTGGCAATGTAGCAATATTCCAATATATTCTATTGACAAAATTTCTTCTGAGATAGGCCAGAGGCCAAAACAATACAGTAAATTGGCAGTACTTATTGACGGTTTTATGGGTTTTGTTAATGGAAATGCAACATATGGATTATAACCATCGTACAGTTTAATTTCAACTGGCAGTGTCTTTTGATTATGTAGATAAAGTGGATTGTGGAGGTTATAATTTAGGTTATAAAGTATATGGCTTAAGTATAAAAAATACTGGGTTCACTACACCAAATCTTAGGTACTTGTGCAATATTTTTTAGCTCAAATTGTTCAGGTAGCAATTTTCAGTCAAGGAGATTTGAACTGTGACCAGTTTTTGAATGCCACTAAATATTGATTAAGACAGATGAAAACAAAGAAACGGGTAATACATTAAATAGTCCAGGCATTTCAAAATGCTGGTTTCATAAAAGTAATATTATTTTCAACTTAACAATTCTCCTTTTTCAAATATTTTTTGCATAGAAAAAATGTCTTCTGATATTAAGAAAGTAACCATTTATACATTCCTATATATGTGTAAGCTATGTAAATGTAGAAAATTAATATTGTAAAATTTTGTGTAATTATGTGTATATCAATCAAATCTTTATACTCATCAGCATTACCATTGTAGATAAAGGAAATTCATCGATTTCTAATCTGACATCATACATAAAATATACTTTTAATAGCACTAAAGTGAATTTTGAGCCAATGTAGCATCACCAGGTCTCTGACTTAAAGAAATAAATATAAGGCATTCTTGGGGAGATTTATAATCCTCTTACCATTTTGAAAGATGTCCGTCGCAAGGTAGTTATACATATTAATCTGTTTTGTTATAAAAATAATATATACTCATTATAAAAATGAGGCACTGTAGAGCTGTATTGTAAGTAAATATATACTCACCTACTCCTCCACAGAGAGTGGTTGTTTTGATATGGATATTAGTATATATTTCAGCTTGTCATCTCACTCAGCAATGGATATAGAAGGTTTATTAGGGAGCGTTTTTGGGAATTGAGCAATTGGTTTATGATATTCGTTGGTATAGTTTTCTTCATGTATCTTATTCTTGTGGTCTGTTAAGCTTCTTGGATCTGTGTGTTCATAGTTTTAATCTAATTTAGAAATTTTAAAGGTGTTACTTAAAAACAATATTTTTCTGCCCCTTGCCCTTTCCAGGGACTCTGATAGCATATATTATGCCACTCCCTGATGTTCTGTTCTTTTTATTTTTAGTCTTATTTTCTCTGTAATTCATTTTTTAAAATTCCTATTGTCAAATGGACCAGTCTATTTTTTTAGCTTATCTAGTCTGTGGTTTATCTCATCTAGTATATAACTTTAACCTCAGACACTGTTGTCTTGTGTGATTCAATACATTGCTGAAATGTGATATAAGAATTTTAACATTTTCCGTGTTAATATCTTAACAGACCTCAACATTCAATCTTTACCTTCTGGAAAATAAGGAATACAATTACAATAACAGTTATAATGTTTCTTGTCTACCAGTACTATCATCTCTGTCTATTTTGGGTCAATTCCAATTATTTTTTCTCCTTTCTATGAGTGTTATTTTCCTGCTTGTTTGGATGACTGGTAATTTTTGATTAGATACCAGATGTGAATTTTAACTTGTTGAGTGCTTGATATATTTGTGCAGATAAATATTGTTGACCTTCGTCCTGAAACATAGTTATGTTTGCTTGGAAATAGTTTGATCTTTGGAGTGTATTACTTGTATACTTTGAGTTTTGAGCAGAACAACCTAAAATCTAGGGCTAAATTTTCCCCACTACTGAAGCAAAACCCATCTGAATACTCGCTCTGATGTTCCTGTATGATGTTTTCCACTGTGTCTGGCAGGAATGGGTACTCTCCCAGCCATATGTGAGCTCTGGTGATTGTTTGCTTTAATTACTGTGTATAGTTCTTTCCCTTGACATTGGTAGTTTCTTGTTGTCAGGCTTCCCTGGAAGCTCAGTTGGTAAAGAAACCACCTGCAATGCAGGAGACCCCAGTTTGATTCCTGGGTCGGGAAGATCTGCTGGAGAAGGGATAGGCTACCTTTTCCAGTATTCTTATGCTTCCATTGTGGCTCAACTGGCAAAGAATCTGCCTGTAATGCAGGAGACCTGGATTTGATCTCTGGGTTGGAAAGATCCCCTGGAGAAGGGAAAGTCTACCCACTCCAGTATTCTGGCCTAGAGAAATCCATGGACTACATAGTCCATGGGGTCACAAAGAGTTGAACACAACTAAGCAACTTTCACTTTCATTTTCACTCGTCATATGGGAACTGGTTAGGATTTAACTGGAAAGTGGAAGGGTGCTTTCTGCAGATCTCCAATGTTTATTCTCTGTGTATCTGTCCCCTCTCTGATGCTCTACCCTGTGACTCTAACCACTTTGGTTTCCTTCGATACCCAGCTCCATCTCCTCATCTCAAGAAGATCCCCTGGTTTTCTGCCCTTGTCCTTTGTCATAGCTTGGAACTCTATTCAGAGAGTAAGCTGGGGCAACTGTAGGGATCACCTCATTTGTTCTCATTTGTTTCTAATTTCTCAGAGATGACTGATTTTAATTACCCAGTGTCCAATGTTTTATAAAAAGTACTGTTTCATACATTTTGCTCATTTTTAAAAATTTTTAGCCAAGAAGTTAAATCTAGTCTAGGCCAGAGGCAGAAGTCCAAAACAATTTTAATGTCATTTGATATTTTATTATGTTTACTTCTATCCAATCTCGCATGCGTGCATGCATGCTAAGTTGCTTCAGTCATGTCCAACTCTTTGTGACCCTTTGGACTGTAGCCCTCCAGGCTCCTCTGTCCATGTAATTCTCCAGGCAAGAATACTGGAGTGGGTTGCCATGCCCTCCTCCAAGGGATCTTTCTGAGCCAGGGACCCAACTTGAGTCTCCCGCATTGTTGGTGGATGCTTCACCACTGAGCCACTGGGGAAGCCCTCTATACAATCTTAAAGCTATTCAATATATAATAATTTTAATTGCCTTGAGAATGACTAAAGGTCTCTACTTCTTCGTATTGGGATTTAGATGTAAGTGAACATTTCATCAGAACTTTGTTTCCTTTAATTGGATAATTTAAAAAAAATTATTTTAGTCTGTTTTTTCACTCATTCATTGGTGGCTTAGACAGTAAAGAATCTGCCTGCAATATAAGAGTGCTTCATTCGAATCCCCGTGGACAGAGGAGCCTGGCGAGCTATAGTCCATGTGGTCAAAAAGAGTTGGACACGACTGAGAGACTAACCATAGCACACAGTACATACATAAAGTACAAAAGGAACTTCTTTTATACTTGGAAAAAGATTTTCTAGCTAAGGAACTGTGAATGATAACACAAATCTTCTAAACACTTACAGCGTCCTTTCCCCCTCCCCCTGTGATTAAGAAGATCCAAAATCATGCATATACACTTGTGTATACCTGCATAGACACACATACATTCAAGAAACCTGAGGTTATCTTTCTAGTCTGTTAAGTCTCAGAAAAGGGTCCAGAAAGACACTATCAGGCATATCCATTGATAAGACAAATGAAATCTGGTAATTTCAGCTCTCTTGGTCATTATCATTATTGATTAACAATGAATTATTCTTGTTGTTGTTTAGTAGCTCAGTCATGTCCTACTCTTTTGTGACCCCATGGACCATAACCTACCAGGCTCCTCTGTTCATGGGATTCTCCAGGCAAGAATGCTGGAGTGGGTGGACACTTCCTACTCCATGGTATCTTCCTGACCCAGGGATTGAACCTGCATCTCCTGCATTGGCAGGCGGATTCTTTATCACTGAGCCACCAGGGAATCCCAACAATGAATAAGAGGATCTAAGTTTTTGATGAGGGATTATTTTAGGAAACAAATGTAGATGCTACAGGTTGGCAGCAGATAGATTTGTTGCCCTGAACTTGTAATAGTTACTTTGAGGAATGTCAACCAAGTAAGCCATGTACTAAACAGATATTTACAAGCGTACACTGATGTTTCAAACCTCATGTGTATGAGTTTCAACAAATGTGTCTGTGCTATGCTTAGTCGCTCAATTGTGTCCAACTCTTCACAACCCCATGGACTGCAGCCCGCCAGGCTCCTTTGTAGGTGGGAATTCTCCAGGCAAGAATACTGGAGTGGGTTGCCAGGAGTGGGTTGCCATGATCTCCTCCAGGGGATATTCCCATCCCACGGATTGAACCCAGGTCTCCCTCATTGTAGGTGGATTCTTTACCATGTGAGCCACCAAGGAAGCCCATATATCATGTCTAGATAGGAAATAAAATGATAAATCATCACATGTTATGAGCTTGTCTGTATATACTTCTGTTAAGCTGCATTTTATTTCTATTTTTAATTTTAAAAAGATAAATCCTACTGACATTTGATGTTATTATTCAAAATAAAGTTGCTACCAATAGTGCAAAGGAAAGATTGCCTGGCTCCATGCAACTCAGCTATTTTTTCCCCATCACAACTGAATGATAAAATTAAGTATATTAATTAATATTTTTCAAGATATTCTAAAAATGTCATGCAGCATGGGAAATCTTTTAAAAATATCACATTTTTATATGAGGAAATATCAGTCATGTGATATGCCACTAAAATTGGTCTGTTAACAAGCTCAGTTATTTGTGTATGTCTTAAATATTCATTCAACAAGCAGTGGTTGAGTGCATATACAGAATTTTATCATCCACAAAATAGTGACATGCCACATTAACTTATAGTAGAAGTTCTGAGGATTGGCTAAGAAGTTAGAAGCCATATTCAAAATGTGTGGGTTCAAATTCCAGCTCCTTTGATAGCTATAGAATCCTATTAAGTGTCTTAACTCTCTACATCTGTTTTGTTCTAAATAATAATAAAAATGAGATGTGCATAAAGTACTTAAAATTTTATTCTCCACAAAATAATTACTCATTACACATTAGTCTAACTAATTACACTTCCTAAGTGATTAACCTGTATCTATGAGAACAGGCTGGAGAAAGAAATGACAACCCACTCCAGTGTTCTTGCCCTGAAAATCCCATGGACGGAGGAGTCTGGTAGGTTACAGTCCATTGGGTCGCAAAGAGTCAGACACGACTAAGCTTTCACCTTCTTTCTTTCTATGAGAATAGAAGTGCATTTACTGAATTGCTATCCCCAGACATCTGAAATACAGATTAAATAACCAGGTATTTTCAATAATGCTTATTTTTATGTCTTATTACATTTTCTCAAAGTATAACTCTTGGATTAAAAAGTGAGGAAAATTCCACTTCAACCAAACAAATCTTTCTCAGAAAGCTGGCATGTTTACCTCCTTTTAGAACTAACAAAAGTAAATGTTAATGAGAGTTTTCAAAGGGAAAGCTAAGCACCATGAAGGAAAGTTACAAAAATAATGTCAACTCATCTAGTGACGGAGTGAATTGGTGAGCCAACAAGTACATTGAGTGAAAACAGAAAAGTGGAAAACATAACATGCTAACCTTTAGCTCTACATGTTCTTCTAGAGTAGAAAGAAGTGAGTTTTAAAGCATGGGTTGTTATTTTAATGGAGTTGAAAATTCTAGAAGTTGACAGTAGAACTAATAAAAATCAAAATTAGAATGAGTATTTTAAAAGCTGGGATACCTTTCTACTAGTGGATATGAAGCCTGTTGATTAGATAGTGCTACTTAGTGAACTGTATTAAAAGTTAACAGTCCTTTATAAAAACATTACCATGAGCAAGGAGGAGACCTTGACATCTTAAATTTTATTTGAAATTCACTTCAGGAAGTAAACAGAAGTAGGATTATTTAGATAAAACTTTTTCGGCTCTAAAGTAGTGAATCATAAGCATAGGGAATAAAAGCAATGTGTTATTGTGGCATTAGTTATCTGCTGTTTTTAGGCAAAATATCTTATTAAAGTTAGTCTTCTAGTATATCTTTCAACATTACTACTGTGTTTCATTCCTTCATAATATATATTGTATAATAGAAGTACAATATATTTTTGTGTATTTCTGTAAATACAGTTAAAAACTTAGCTTTGTAACATAATGATACACTTTAATTCATTGTGATTATAGATACTTAAACAACATGGGTTAAGTATGTCATATCATAATGTTTATGTTCACCATCAATTCTCAAAATAAGAGTTTAAATTCATTGTCTAGTTAAGAAAAATGCATTTTTTTCTTTTCTCAAATTAGAAATTTGCATGGAGAATGAAAAATTACATATAAATTATATAGTTGTAATATTACTGTGATCTCTCAGATGAGGAAATATATCGAGGGAAAAGGCACTAGCTTCTTGGAGTTGGCAAAGGGAAGGCAAAGAAGGAAGCATATAAAAGAGAGTCATAGACAATTTTAGCTGCTGTTCAGCTCTGCCTTACATTGGCTGTTTGTGATGGAGGAAAATTCCAAAGCACTTTGTAAAGGACCCAGTTCTTACAAGTTTAGATTCCAAGAATACATTGGAGCTGGATAACTCCTGCTCCAACATTTGAGACAAGTGAGTTCATTTTAAAAAAAAAAAAAAAAAAAAAAAAAAGCTGTCTTCCTCTTAAAGGAGATACCTAGATTTTGTAATTGTCCTCACCTTGCTTTCTGAGCTTACAGCCTAGAAAGCCCTCAAGTGGCAGACACCATCATTGAAAAATCACTGGCTTGCCCAGAAACAAAGAATGTTGAATAAATGTGCATAGGTCACTGACATTATCTGCTATAGTGAATTTTTGTATTTTTATTTGGATATATTTTAATACCTAATTAGTAAGGTACTCCCCCAAAGGGCTCTACTGGAGATAACTGACTTTGAAATATGGAGTAAATCAAAGGCTATCTAGAAAAAAGGCATATGGTGTAAAAGACCAAATTGAATACAAGTATGTTTTCTGTAGAATTGGTTTTTATAGTGCTGATTTTACCAGCTGGCTGGTGAGTTTGAGGGCTTCTTAACAGTTACACTGCTGGGATTCAAATGCTGATAGAGACTTTGATGGAAAAAAATCATTTGAGTAAAAATTTCTGCCATCTGTTGCCCTTCATTGGGACCCCAGTGTTAAGAATAATTCATACAATTGCTGGCCCTTTATATTTCCTCAGCAGTAATAAAATTTCATAAAACTGTGTTTGGTGGTCTCAAAGCTCCCCTGGTTTCTGTAACTGGAGGATGTACACTAACATAAGGGAATCAACATGAAAATTTGCTGCAAAGATAATTTGTCTCTAGTCCCTTGCTTTAGGGTTACGGTGATGTATAGTATGGGAATGCATCTTAAAGTAAGCTTTCCAATGTTATTAGCTGGTAGAGGCGTGAGAATTCAGTCTCTTAATACAGTTAAACAGTTGGGCACTTCATTCTTTTTTTTTTTTAATACTGGAGTTTTTTATTTTTGAAACTGCAGTCTGAACACACATATATTTCACTATTATTTCAACTTTGTAAATATATTATTAAAGGTGTATACCATTGTTTGCCTTTTATTGCTGCTTAGAAACTCCTCTGTAACTTCTTGGCTCCTATGCATCTTTTCAGAAGTAGTAACAGATTTATAGGGAGTTTAGCAAAGGACGGAAAGTCAGAGAGGGGCTCTAAGTTGTTGCCTATCAAATGTCTTTTGTAAAATAAGTATATTAAAATAATTGGATAATCTCAGCGGCTTATTCTTCAAGTTCTGTTGTGCAGCATGGTATGTTTAAGGTGAAAAATTGCTATACATTATGGAAAAGAAATAAGAACTGAAACTATAAGTTACTGTAATAGCCATAGCAGTAAAGAGCCACTTAAAATGCATGAAAACACATCATCCCCAAGGAATCCCCATTCTTAGAGTAAGAAATTATCAGGGGAGTAAGAATCTATGAAAAATACGTAAATAAAGTGAAGCATACTAATTGCAAACTCCAAATCTGGGGGTAGAAAACCCTGCTCACATCAACATAGAAGCATTGTGAAACAGAAATTATTTAATGAAAAATAAGATTAATGCTGCTGCTGCTGCTGCTAAGTCACTTCAGTCATGTCCAACTCTGTGTGACCCCATAGACGGTAGCCTACCAGGTTCTGCCGTCCCTGGGATTCTCCAGGCAAGAACACTGGAGTGGGTTGCCATTTCTTTCTCCAGTGCATGAAAGTGAAAAGTGAAAGTGAAGTCGCTCAGTAAGTGTCCGACTCTTTGTGACCCCATGGACTACATCCTACCAGGCTCCTCCATCCATGGGATTTTCCAGGCAAGAGTACTGGAGTGCGTTGCCATTCGGTAAGTCTTATGTACAATACTTTGCAAAGAGGATGTTCCAGCCACTCTGATCTCATTGCTGTCTCTCCTCACTTACCTTCTTCCTATTCCTTCTAATGCTAGTTCCTTCCATTAAATTTGTTTTCCTTTTTGCTAGAAGTTCTNATCCATGGGATTTTCCAGGCAAGAGTACTGGAGTGCGTTGCCATTTGGTAAGTCTTATGTACAATACTTTGCAAAGAGGATGTTCCAGCCACTCTGATCTCATTGCTGTCTCTCCTCACTTACCTTCTTCCTATTCCTTCTAATGCTAGTTCCTTCCATTAAATTTGTTTTCCTTTTTGCTAGAAGTTCTACCCTATCCCTAGTCTTTATCCCCTGTGTCTTAATTTCCTCCCTCTGAGGACTTTTGTAACTTCTCTTTTCTTACATATATCTGTGTTCTGATTTTATCTTCTCAGATATGCTTTTTGTAAATTCTCCTATTTTAAAAAGGCCACACACACATAGGCTTAATTTATCTCCAAATTATCCTGTTTCAGTTTCATCATAACACTGTCATTTTTTGAAATTTTAATGTATGCATGTTTATTTTCTCTAGTTCCTACCAGAATGCAAATCTTGCAGGGACCTTGTGTTTCATGGTTCCCAATATACCCTCAGTACCTAGAACAATCTTTTCATACATGTAACATATTATATTCACTATAATGAATAATTGGATAAATGAATTATATTTTCATCATATTATTTGCCTAAACAAACTATCCCCAAACTTGTCCTTTCTGCCATTTTTACCCCATCCTCTATGCAGGAAAATCTTCCTTTCATGGAGCTGCTCTCTCTGATCCTTTGAGTATATCATTAATATCAAAATTCATTCAATGAACATTTAGTGTCAGCCTAATGTGTGCAAGGGAGGCACTTGGCTTGTGACTAGGGATACAAACTTGGCAAAGTGTCCCCTTTCCTTTAGTAGCTCAGAGCCTCATGTGCTCAGCACATAAAGTTCAGTTCAGTCACTTAGTTGTGTCCCACTGTTTGTGACTCTATGGACTACAGCACACCAGGCAGGCCTCCCTGTCCATCACCAGCTCCCGGAGCTTACTCACACTCATGTTTATCGAGTCAGTGATGCCATCCAACCATCTCGTCCTCTGTCGTCCCCTTCTCCTCCTGCCTTCAATCTTTCCCAGCATCAGGGTCTTTTCCAAGGAGTCAATTCTTCACATCAGGTGGCCAAAGTATTGGAGTTTCAGCTTCAGCATCAGCATATGAAGGCCAAGGTAGAAATGCATGACAACATGTTAACACTGGAGTCAGTGTAGCAAAATAAGTGTTTTTCTACAGCAGCTAAGTATTTCTTACCTAGGTAGTGCAAGTGGTAAAGAATCCGCCAGCCAATGCAAGAGACATAGAGGCATATTTGATCCCTGGGTTGAAAGGAACCCCTCGAGAAAGAAATGGCAACCCACTCTAGTATTCTTGCCTGGAAAATCCCATGGACAGAGGAGCCTGGTGGGCAACGGTCCATGGAGTCGCAGAGAGTCAGACTTGTCACTCCTCCATAACACTGCTGGGATTCCCAAAGTCAACTGGGAGAAGATTTTAGGAAACAGAAAAGGGCAATATGGTGAAAGGCAGCATAAGGAGAGAGCTCACTCTGAACAAGTCATACAAAGAGACTGAGAAAATGTTCTGACATGAGTTGTAAATTTTGAACGATGATAAAATTGACTAATTATAGTACAAGAGGCCTGTTCACAGATGAGTTGGTTCAGGATGAACTATTCATCAAGCTGAATAGCAAGTATCTAGTCATAAGAATGGTGAATCTTTCTACTGTAGAACCAAATTATAGGTACAAGCCGGAGATCAGGGTTGTTTGCAAACATCATAGTTAACAAATTTTAAAATTCTTTTTCTTTTGTGAAGCTAGAGTTGACAGCACTTTACTGGCAGTAAACTTCTATTAGGCTATTCTGATCAAAACTAGTAAGGAGGAAAGATTCAGGGACATGAGTGAGTGAAAGATAGTAGAGAAGTCTAATATGAGTGCATATCAGACCACGTGGTGGCATATTTCCCCTTGAGATTTTATTGGCTTACAATTACTTTCTATTTGTCAATAAATAATTTTACTTTATAGCTTTAGAGTCCTCAAAGTTTTAGTGCCCTCCTTGTCCTAGATATAGTCATTTATTTTACTTAATTGGATTCACTTTGAGGAATAATTCAACCTGAAACAAACTAATATTGCTACCATAGGCTCTAGAACTCCCTGTGGAACATTGAACTGATCATTATTAGTGTAAATATCTCACCTATGACATCCTTCAGATGTCTGACAATTAAAAGAGTTTGACATAATACATAATACACTAAATATTATTGACACTGTGAATATTAAATTCTCCAGAAAAGGTATCTTATGGGGCCAAATCCTGGTAGCTGCCTGTTTTTGCAAATAGTTTTACTGGAACCCAACCACATCTATTTACTATCTATAACTGCTTTCTGGCTACAAAGGCAAAGATAAGTGGTTACCATGGAGACTGCCTGGTTCACAAAGGCCAAAATATGAACTATGTAGCTTTTTACAGAAAAAGTTTATTAACTCTTGCTTTAGAAGACAGAGTAATAGAGTAATAAAAAGTTGCAAGAAAAGTACAAGGGTACTTCTTACCCTCTCTTTAAATATTCTTTGTTGCTTGAGATAACAGTAAAATAGACTTTAACCATGTTTATCAAATACACTAAAAGTCATGGTAAGAAAATGTAAATCAAAATAGACTTGTTATTAGAGTCAACTTCCAACTCCATGCATTAGGAGAAGGGGTAAAATTAAAAATAAAAAGAGATTTTAAAGTCACATAAGTAGTGTGTGGTGGACTTAGCCATTTTGCAGAGAATATAGAAACTATTATCCTTACTGATAGTACTGCCAGGTCCTCTTGAGTACCTGAGCAGTCTTCATGGGACAATAAATCAAGTGTTTTGTCCAGGAGAGTACTTGAGGTTGTTCTGCCAGAGCATTTCTCCCATCACCTCTATGGTCCTAAGCATAGGACCCAAGCTGGGCCAATCATATTCTTTCTCGAGACTTTTAAACTTGAGATAAGAGATAAGTTTGTACTTTGTCCGTTCTAAAGAGAATGCGACCCTTGCTGTGGGCACCCTCTAGAGTCCTGATTGTCCCAAGTTTGATTCTTTGATTTTCCCTTCCATCCTCTGAACTCCATTTCCTGATTGTGGATTTCCTTACTGGCAGAGACAGTGTCTATTGCTTATATGTAAAGAACTCTAATGGAGACCTAGGGTCATCAGAGAAACTCTTCTTCTAACCTGGTTCCTTTTGTAAATACGTTTGAGTACCCTTGGAGATCCTGCACAGCATAACCATTTGCATGTAATGAACAGTGTGCAATACTTTGAGATTGATGTGCAATTTCTATTTGACAGGAGAAAAACAATTAGGATCAACTGTGGTTGTATATTCCAGAATACCAATGTTGTTTTCACACTTTAAGTGTTGTTGAATCATTATATGAGATTCATAATTTCATCCTGTTGTACCCACTTTTGCATTACCATTCAGTCTTAATTTATTATACACTATTAAAAGTTTTTAGGTAATTTGTTCTTATTGCTACTCAGACATTAAAATGTCTGCAGGCTGTGAAAAGGAATAAATTAAATGTTCCAGCATAGTTATCCAAATCCTGGCATTACAACTAATAGTACAGGCTTATATTGTATTGTAAATCCTAGTTAACATGGATTTATTTTGAAAATCCCTTTTACTGCTATTTTTAAATAATATATTTTCAAACATTTTACCCTTGAATTTCTATTTGTTTTTAAATAATATATGACACTTGTATGTGCTTACGAAAGGGCAATATATGTATTTTTAAATATTAACAATGGATTGCTGAAACAGCCTTAACTTTAAAACAACACAATTGTTTAAAAAATAATAAGCTACACAGCATGGCTTAACAGAGGTTTGTAAACCTTTGTTTAAGATCCACATGCTGTAATAAGCCAACACTACCAATCCGTAGTTTATAGGATTTTGCAATTTTTATCTTAAAATCAGGACTATCCCTAAAAGAGTATTCAGGGCAATTCAGCCAGTACATAACCACCCAAGATACTGTCATCTAAGGAGACAGAACTCTTCAAATCCTTCATAGTCTCCTTGGGATATCATGAAGAACAGAAATTTTGAAATAGAATTGTAATGATGTTCAAATAAGAGGAGTCCATGACACCAACCACTCCCATGCACAAGGCTGGGAGTCTAATCAATTAGTTGTCCTACGTGAGGGATGGATCTGTCCATGAAATTACCCTTATTTTGGAGAAACTGTGTAGCACCACTATGTTTGAACTTTTACCCCTAGCAATTCCTTCTATTTCAATTAACCTTTAAAATCAATACATGTATTCAGCAAACTTTTACCTTGGAGCTACTTTCTGTCAGACCCTGTGCTAGGTGCTTAGGACGTAAAAATTAACAAAATTCCAGTCTACTCACAGAGAAGTCAAGCTTCACTAAAGTTGATGGACATTTAAACAATTGAAACATCAATCGTACATTCAGTAGAGGGATATTTAAGCAACTAAAATAACATCTAAGAGGTGTAATAGAGATATGTACAATAACAGGTGTTGGGGAAAATACGAGAAAAGGATTGACTAATTGACTAGAATATTTGGAAGTGCTTCACAGGAAAGAAGATGAGGGAAGCCTCAGTTCAGTTCGGTTGCTCAGTTGTGTCTGACTCTTCGTGACCCCGTGGACCACAGCACACCAGGCCTCCCTGTCCATCACCAGCTCCTGGAGTCTATTCAGACTCATCTCCATCGAGTCGGTGATGCCATCCAACCATCTCATCCTCTGTTGTCCCCTTCTCCTCCTGCCTTCAGTCTTTCCTAGCAACAGGGTCTTTTCAAATGATTCAGTTCTTTGCATCAGGTGGCCAAAGTACTGGAGTTTCAGCTTCAACATCAGTCCTTCCAGTGAACACTCAGGACTGACCTCCTTTAGGCTAGACTGGTTGGATCTCCTTTCAGTCCAAAGGACTCTCAGGAGTCTTCTCCAACACCACAGTTCAAAAGCATCAATTCTTCGGTGCTCAGCTTTCTTTATAGTCCAACTCTCACATCCATACATGACTAACTGGAAAAACCATAGCCTTGATGAGATGACCTTTGTTGGCAAAATAATGACTCTGCTTTTGAATATGCTATCTATGTTGGTCACAACTTTCCTTCCAAGGAGTAAGTGTAAGTAAGGGGGGAAGCCTACATCTAGAAAAAGGGGAAAACATTTAAAAAGTGAAGGTGTTATGAGAAATTGTGGTGTAATTGGGACACAATAAGGATCTCTATTTAGTGAAGCAAAATAGAAATTTTCAGGGTTCATCACACAGAGGAAAGTGTTATTTCACTGATTTTTTGTTATAATTATGTGTGTGTGTTATTTCTGATTGTCAAAATAGTAATTGTGATAATATGATGAGTATAAGGGGAAAATATTAGTTTTTAAAAAATTATGAAGCCAGTTTAGAAATGGATAAGTAGGGAAGATGATATAAAACCACATTTACAAAAACAAGTCCAGAAAGATACAACACAATACTTATTTAATTAATATTTATAGTAATATTTATTTATTTAATTGCAGTAGTGTTTAAAGTTGCTTTTAGTTCCTTTATATTTAAAGATTATAAGAAATATTTGATGTGATTCTCAATAAAAAACAGGAAGTAGTAACATTATACTTATAACTTTTTATGACTTAGAACAATTAAATAATTTTATTCCTAATCACAAGCAAATAACTGAAGGCCTTGGAATCTGAATATTATGTGGCTTACTGACCATCAGCCAGAAGTTTGAAATGTTAAGAACAAATTAAATCACAGCTCTGTCTAATAAGTATTGTGAAAACTAATAAAGATAATAATATCCACCACTCACTATAGGGCCAGGCCCTCCTAAGAGGCCTTAAGGATATTAAGTAATAAAAATGAAACTTCTTTCATCCATAAAAATGGTATTTAGTGATCAGTATAACCCTAATTAAACCCATCTTATGTCATTATCAATATGGGTGACGCATAACCTCTTTATTGCTATGGGTTATCATTTGACCCATAGTTCATCAAAATCAGAATATTAGAAGTTATTTTTATTTTTAGAGATGATGTTAGACTTGTTAATGATGACAATAACATTAGTCATAACATAATAATAGTATAACCCTAATTAAACCCATCTTATGTCATTATCAATATGGGTGACGCATAACCTCTTTATTGCTATGGGTTATCATTTGACCCATAGTTCATCAAAATCAGAATATTAGAAGTTATTTTTATTTTTAGAGATGATGTTAGACTTGTTAATGATGACAATAACATTAGTCATAACATAATAAGGCACTTTCCAATTTATGAAGCACTTTCAATTACATTGTCATATTAATCTCCTACTGAGATATAGATTTGGGAGATCCTTTATGAGCTACCAGGTAGCTCAGCTGGTAAATAATCTGCCTGCAATGCAGGAGACCCAGGTTTGATTCCTGGGTTGGGAAGATCCCCTGGAGAAGGAAAAGGCTACCCACTCCAGTATTCTGGCCTGGNATCTCCTACTGAGATATAGATTTGGGAGATCCTTTATGAGCTACCAGGTAGCTCAGCTGGTAAATAATCTGCCTGCAATGCAGGAGACCCAGGTTTGATTCCTGGGTTGGGAAGATCCCCTGGAGAAGGAAAAGGCTACCCACTCCAGTATTCTGGCCTGGACTATATAATCCATGAGGTCACAAAGAGTCAGACATGACTGAGTGACTTTCACTTTCACTTTTCTTTATAAGATGTCTGTTATTGAGGGAACGGTAGATACAAGAGCACCCATGATTTGAAATAAAAGCAGGATTTTGGTAGGAGGCCAGAATTTGGTAAGCAGCCAAGAAGACAAATCTGTGTGTAGCGACAGCTGATGTTCTCTAAGAAAAACCTTATCAAGGGATTTTCAAGAGTTTTCTCCAATATCACAATTGGAAAACATCAGTTCTTTGACATGCAGCCTTCTTTCTGATCCAACTCTCACAGCCATACATGACTACAGGAAAAAGTATAGCTTTGACTAGACAGACCTTTGTCAGCAAAATGATGTCTCTCTCTTTTTTTAATACACTGTCTAGGTTTATCATGGCTTTTCTTCCAAGGAGCAAGCAGCTTTTAATTTTGTGGCTGTAGTCACCATCTGCAGTGATTTTGGAGCCCAAGAAAAGAAAATCTGTCACTGTTTCCATTGTTTCCCATCTATTTGCCATTAAGTGATGGGACTGGATGCCGTGGTCTTTGTTTTATGAATGTTGAATTTTTAAGCCAGCTTTTTCACTCTCCTCTTTCACCCTCATCAATAGGTTCTTTAGTTCCTACTTGTTTTTTTTTTAGGAGAATGGAAATGACTTTAAGTGGCAATAGCTTAGGGAACTCAGGTTCCCAGGTGGACGGTGTTTGCTCAGACTGGACAGGCAAATTTGGAACTCTTTGTGAAGGACATTGTAAGATCCATGCCCAAGTCTGTGTTTTAGCATATAAATAACAGTTACTGAATGTATTTTAGTAGAAGAGTGTCTGGACAAAAGAGGAAGTTTTGAAGATAAGCTTTGTTTGGGACACTTATGGTTTCTTTTGTACATCCTAGATTTTTACACTATAATTTTGGTGAGAACTTTGTAAGGCAAGCTGTAGCTTCAGTTCAGTTACAGTCATGTCCGACTCTTTGCAACCCCATGGACTGCACCATGCCAGGCTTCTCTGTCCATCACCAACTCCTGCAGCTAGCTCAAACTCATGTCCATCGAGTTGGTGATGCCATACAACCATCTCATCCTCTGTTGTTCCCTTCTCTTCCTGCCCTCAGTCTTTCCCAGCATCAGAGTCTTTTCCAATGAGTCAGACCTTCACATCAGGTAGCCAAAGTATTGGAGTTTCAGCTTCAGCATCCGTCCTTCCAATGAATATTCAGGACTAATTTCCTTTAGGATGGAATGGTTGGATCTCCTTGCTAACTGAGGGACTCTCAAGAGTTTTCAACACCACAGTTCAAAAGCATCAATTCTTCAGCAATCAGCTTTCTTTATTGTCCAACTCTCATATGCATACATGACTACTGGAAAAACCAGAGATTGCCAAGGGGCTACGATATAGGGTCACCCATGAAGAAGATGGAAAGAGAGGAGGGAAGAATGAAGGGTGTGAGAGACAAAGGGTCATCCCCTAAGTTAAAAAATTAGAGCTATAATGGGAGTTGGAAGTTACCCTTAGCATCTTCCCTACACAATCTTTGGCTTTGCTTGCATGATCACCACTTCATTCATTTTTTTCATTTATTTCTCAAATAACTAAATGAAATAAGAATTATTCTTTTTATTTAAATCTAAATTGTAGAAAGTTAAGGAACATTCTAGGAAGAAATCCAGCCATCACTTCCTGGGTCAGGGTGTTCTATAGTTCGCACAGAAATAGTTTCATTCACTAAAAGGAAACCCCAATCCTCCAATTCAAAATCAATTTTAAGAAAGGAAACCCCAAACTGAGGCAGTAATGTAGTCATTAATGGTCTATTTGTACAGTAATGGAATAAGTATTTTTACCATGAGCAATATTTTTCCAAATTCCTATGCTCTACCTCACTTTAAAGTGTTACATTTGTGTGAATGCTAAAGTTCTTGAGTATCTTTTAAGTTCTGACAGCATCACATTAATACTGAGCTAATCCAAGCTTTGTTAGTGAGAAAAGTATACTCACTGAATGAGTTCTTGGGTCTCCTCCAAATAGAGATGTGTTTTCCAAAGTTTCCTGATCATTAAGAATCACAGTATTAGGCCTCTCTCTGGTGCTGCCATGTCCAATTCAATAACCACTAATCATGTGAAATACTGAAATGCAGCTAGTCCTAAGATGAATTATGAGTGTAAAACACATGCTGAGTTTTGAAGACTTAAAAATAACATAAAAGGAAGTAAACTATCTCATTGCAGGTGAAAATGATACTATTTTGTCATATTAAAGTAAAACAAATATATTATTAAAAGTAATTGTTTTGATGTGGCTCTTTGAAAATTTGAAATTTCACTTGTGGTTTGCCTTATGTTAGGGCTTCCCTGATGGCTCAGATGGTAAAGAATCCACCTGCAATGCGAGAGACCTGGGTTCGATCCCTGGGTTGGAAATATTCCCTGGAGGAGGGCATGGCAACTCACTCCTGTATTCTTGCCTGGAGAATCCCATGGACAGAGGAGCCTGGCGGGCTACAATCCATGGGATTGCAAAGAGTCGGACATGACTGAGGGACACAGCACAGTCAATGCAGAGTCTGATTTACTTAGTTTAGAATGAAGTCCTATTTATTAAGGCCAAATTTTTTTCCCCTTAATAATCAGGAAACATTGGGACATTTTGAAGGGGAATAAATAATTGATGCTCATTATACAAACTAATTGGAGAAAGCAATGGCACCCCACTCCAGTACTCTTGCCTGGAAAATCCCGTGGACGGAGGAGCCTGCTAGGCCACAGTCCATGGGATCACGAAGAGTTGGACACGACTGAGCAACTTCACTTTCACTTTTCACTTTCATGCATTGGAGAAGGAAATGGCAACCCACTCCAGTGTTCTTGCCTGGAGAATCTCAGGGACGGGAGAGGCTGGTGGGCTGCTGTCTATGAGGTCACATAGAGTTAGACACGACTGAAGCGACTTAGCAGCAGCAGCAGCAGCAGCAGCATGCAGACTATTGGGAAAAGAAAACTGATGAAGTGGGGATGAAACAAAGAAATGATTAGGGACTGCCCTCCTTTCCCAGCATCACCTTCTTCCCAGCCTTTTTCTTTCCTTTCTTTCACCCCAAGTTTCACACTGCAGAATTCACTGTCAGTATTCTGACATAGGAACAGACTTGAAAGTGTGAACAGTCTTAAGTCTCCTCTAGGATTTTAATACTTAAAAAGAAAGGAGAAGCAGTTCAAGATCCAGGGTTACTGTATAATTTGTGGAATAGGTGGAAGGGGTATGTTTTTGAGATAGGAACTGCAGATACCTCTGATGTGCCACTGCTGGGCATCCTCCCTCTTACTGAAAGTTCACACAGGAATAAAATTTGGGGAAGCAGCATTATTTAGTAGCTTGCAACTGAGCCCTTGGCCTTCATAGTCCTCACTTCTGCTATTGGCTCAACACCCCAGAGGGCTCAGTTAAAACAGACTCATTCCAAAGGGGAAAATAAGCAGAGTTAGCCACAGGGAGTATTTGCAACTGTCAGAGCTTTAGTGACTGTGGAGTGTCTCTTACAAGAGAAGCTGAAATTTCTGGTCCAATTCCTATCTGAACTACTAATTTTTATCTGTCTTCACAGTGCCTGAGGAGAAAGGTTATCAAAGGGAATCAATGTCCAAATTATAGTATGTATCTTGGCCATGGAAGTTATTGAATTTTAGCCAGTAATTGTTATTCTTTCATTTATAGTATGAGAAAGGAGTGTAATGAATCTAACTCTCTGTCCTGGCGTACCTCTCTCATCACATTTACAATAAGCGCATATCAATACTCATGCCTTTTTCATATTTCTGAACTTTCTTTTTGTTTTTTTCATCACCTTGTTTCTGATGGGTAAGAAAACAAAAACCCACTATCAGCTGCAAAGTTGTTTCATCTTCAGTTTAAACAGATTCCTTTGTATGGTATTCAAAATCTTGCATGCATATGGCATCATGAAGCTAAATAGGTTTTCATACACTATGTATTTTTTAAATAGACATTTATATTTTCAGATTATTAATATGTTGTAGGTCAATTGAGGACATTTTCAATAATAAAGTATAAAGGAAATCCATAATCCTCCACCTAGTGTCAAAGTGAAATTTTGTTAAAAAACATAATTTTCACGTAATTCATGATCAGTACATGTTGGATTTTATTTAACACATTGATGAGGGAGCCAGTAGCAAGACAAATCAGCTACAAAATATACAGGAAGTAAATGCTTCTATATCAGTGATTTAAAAAAATTCTGGAATTAGATTGGTAAGTTTGATTCAAAACAAGTTAATATCCTATAGCATCTAGGGTTATATTCTCTACTGGATAAAAAGGTCATTTACATGATACCAGTTTTCTACAAGTTAGAGTTTAACCTTACTGAGTAGTAAGACTTCCCTGGTGGCTCAGAAGGTAAAGCTTCTGCCTGCAGTGCAGAAGACCTGAGTTCAATCCCTGGGTTAGGAAGATCCCCTGGAGAAGGAAATGGCAACCCGCTCCAGTACTCTTGCCTGGAAAATTCCATGGACGGAGNTACAAGTTAGAGTTTAACCTTACTGAGTAGTAAGACTTCCCTGGTGGCTCAGAAGGTAAAGCTTCTGCCTGCAGTGCAGAAGACCTGAGTTCAATCCCTGGGTTAGGAAGATCCCCTGGAGAAGGAAATGGCAACCCGCTCCAGTACTCTTGCCTGGAAAATTCCATGGACGGAGGAGTGTGGCAGGCTACAGTCGGTGGGGATTGCAAAGAGTCAGACATGACTGAGTGACTTCACTTTCACTTGACTGAGTAGTAAAATGTCTGGACTCAAATTAATAGTAAGCAGTAAGGCAAACAGATTTGCATTTCTCTGAAAATGTAGAAGCCCTTTTGAGGGCATGAGGGACAGTTAGATACCACCCTGCTGTGTTACTTGAACATATGTATACAGCCATCCCATGGCTTAATTTTCAAGTTTTGTATAATTTTTTTCTTAAACTAAAAATAGCTACTGTTAATTTTTTAAATGTTTCTTCACCAAGTCTTTTCTTCCTATGGATTTTCAGTTGGAATGTGCTGTATATTTATCACCCATTTGCAATTCTACTGGTAAAGCTTAAAGATCATCAATTAATATATCCCAAATGTTCACATTTCCTTAAGTGTTAAAGAAAACATATCAGCAACACAGTCTCACACTTTCGGGACATGGTATTATGAAAAATCTTGACACTTTAAATACTGCTTTTTTAGTGTAAAAACTGTGATAATTGGGTACTTCCAATAACCACATACAAAGATTATCATGATTCCAGTCACCAAAAAAAGCATATTTGTCAATAGGAACAGATATGTCTACCCCTTTAAAAGGTAATTTTTTTTTTTAACTCCCATGATGATAAATAGAAAGCAGTTGATTTGGTGCTTCTGAAATTTATGTCTGTATAATTTTTATCACTCCATATCATTACAGAATTCTTTGGGAAAAGGTACCTTTTGGTATAAGAGGAAAATATTACATGGTTCAGCTAAATAAATTCCACGAAAAAGGCTGAGGATTTAAATATACAAATTACCCAGGTGTCTAATCCAGGAAGCAATATGAGAGCATGAATTTAAAGGTAATACTTGTTACTTACAACTGGCTTATTATGATCCACATGAAAAAATATAAGGAAAAAGTTTACAAGTAAATAGAATTTTAAGTATACATCAGAAAGAACATAGAGAATTAGAAACATATGGATATATGTTCCATATATTTGGATTCAAAAGTCAGAACTCATAAATCAGTTGTGTAAAATAGGTGTTACCTGGTTAACACATAAACACCAGGAAGTTTCTTTAGCAATAGTTGAAATTAAATTTCTACTTTGGAAGAATCTCCATAAATTTATGACATTGTGCAGCTGCAAGAAACTTGAGTCATCTTACTATCAGTGTAGTTCATCCAAAATTTATGGAGTCCCTGCTTGTGTGCCAGGTCAGTGTTAAGGGATCATCAATAGATACTGGTTATTTGCTGTGTATGGTATGTATCCCTTTAGCAGTGTGGTGAAGCCTATGAACTCCTCAGAATAATAACTGAATGCAGCATGTAAGTATATAGGATTACAAAGGGCACCAATTAATATCAATGCAAAAATAAGTTTTATCATTATAATTTTACTATTTATGAGTTATATTACATTTTGTTACTATATAATCATCCTTTTTAATACATTAAACAATAAGATCCAGTAAAAGGTATAATCCCTTTAGCAGTGTGGTGAAGCCTATGAACTCCTCAGAATAATAACTGAATGCAGCATGTAAGTATATAGGATTACAAAGGGCACCAATTAATATCAATGCAAAAATAAGTTTTATCATTATAATTTTACTATTTATGAGTTATATTACATTTTGTTACTATATAATCATCCTTTTTAATACATTAAACAATAAGATCCAGTAAAAGGTATAAGTACTGCACTTTGTTTTTTTTTGTTGTGATAAGACATAACATGAGATTTACCCTCTTTTTTTTTTTTTTGCACAATAAGGCATTTTTAACCATAAGTACAGTGTTGTACAGCAGATCTCTAGAACTCATTCCTCTTGCCTGACTGAAGCTTTATATCCTTTGAATAGTAACTCCTCATTTCTCCTTCACCCCAACTCCTGGCAACCACCAACCCATTCTCTGCTTCTATGAGTTTGACTATTGTAGATACCTCAGATAAGTAGAGGAGAGGGCAATGGCACCCCACTCCGGTACTCTTGCCTAGAAAATCCCATGGATGGAGGAGCCTGGTAGGCTGCAGTCCGTGGGGTCGCTCAGAGTCGGACACAACTGAGCGACTTCACANTTTTTTTTTTAACACTGATTTCAGGCACAATGGCTGAAGCCACTTCTGGGTCATCTTCTTCCTCCTCTTAGTTTGTTTTAAGAGTAGCGAATACTTCAGCTACTAACAGAAAGCAAAGCACAAACTCTAAAAGAGACTTCAATTTTCACTATAAAGAAATTAAAATCACTGAGTTCTCACTGTCGTGTTGATCTGCTGCCCCCATGCAAAAACAGGGGATTCAAACTTAGCTTCTGGAGCAGAAACTGGATAAGAGATTAATCATCTAATAATTCAGGTGAAAGGTTTTCAGATGATATTGCTCACATCACAGGAACAGCTTGGTGAGAAGTCCATCGTGCTTCTTCAACACTTTGGTCGTGCTGCAGTTCTATGGTGCCCTAGTCAGTACATTCGTGTGTAATCAGTTTCAGTCTGTGCAATCAGGAAGCAGGTCGCTCAGTGCAATGACTCCATACTGGGAGGGTTTAGGGTAAACAGAGTAGTTCATTTAGTTGAGTCTTAGATAGTATATGTCACTCTGCTGGTTGTGTTGTTGGAATTATTTTCCAAAGGGGTTTGTGATAAACCCAGCCTTCTCCCTGAAACAAGCAGAAAAACAAATTAAAGCACCATTCCTCTAGTATTTTCAGAACCAAAACTAGATGCCATGCTTTTATTGAAATGGAATTCTATTTTCACATTTAAACACAAGAGTTTTTAAAGAAAAGATCTCTTTTGCTTAAGACATCAAAAAGTATGTGTGGTTTAGCTAGGATTAGGTGAGAAGTTCTGGTCTGGGAAGACTTAGTTTGTGCTCCATGTGGAAGTCATCTGTAGCAATTCTGCTACCTTTGCCAAGATGCTTCAGACAGCCTCACCCATGGAGTGACAGGCAGCAGGTGGAGCACGAAAAACGGTCACCAAGGTACCAGCTGTTCTCTACATGGCAAATGGCATTCTAGTAGCTCAGTATTGTTTTCTAGTTCTTTCCTGACTCTACCCCTTAGCTTTCCCTGGTTCCTGTGAACAGAAGGTTACCAAAAGGAGATAAAGTTAGTCAAAGAGTTTACTAAAGACAAGAGAAGACCAAGTGAGGAAAAAAGTGCTGTTGAGAATGCATGCGGCAGCATATTGGGGCAAAAGCTTGGCAGAGCTGAGGTCACGGTAGCTAAGACTGAAATTTACTGTTTCTGCAACAAGGTTAGGTAAGTCAGATTTGAACCTCTGTCCATAATCCCTATATCGACTTCAATATATTTGCATTAAATTAAAAAAACACATATTTACAATACCTTGTCCCAAAAATGACTTATGGTCAGCAATTATGTGGCTCATAGTGACAAGACTCCCTCCTTGACTAAACATTAAAAGTTAAGACTCCTTTGTCTCTAGTTTTGCCTAAGCCTTCTAGGCCTGCTGAACTCAGTTTTAGCCAAAAAAAATCCCGATGAACCAGTTTATCAAGAATCCTCTCATCTTTGATATACGATGAAACTCCTCTCCTCTCACCTTCGATCTAATCACGGGCCTCCCTCCATCCGTCATCACTGACATCTGACCAAGGTCTCATGGTAATTTTCCATCCACTCACTCATCCTACATGCTGGCTATAAACTCCTACTTAGCCCCATATTCAGCTGAATTCAATCTTTCTCCTCTATTGCAATATTCTGATGTCATTAATCACATTACAGAATGTTAGGTTTACAAGTTAACCTGTGCCATCTGACCATCTCATTTCAAAGAGAAAATGGAGGCTCTGAGAAGTGAAAAGAGCAGCCCAAATTCACCCAGGAAAGGACAGAGTTCTTTCCAGTACAACTTTTGTATATCTACCTATACTTAAATAATAATTTTGTTTATTTATTTTTATTTTTGGCTGTGATAGGTCTTCGCTGTGGCATGGGCTTTTCTCCAGCTGTGGTGCACAGGCTTCTTACTGTGGTGGCTTCTCCTGTGGCATCTGGGGTCTAGGGTGCGTGGGCTTCAGTAGTTGTGGCTCCCAGGCTCTAGAGCGCAGGCTCAATAGTTGTGGTGCCCGGGCTTAGCTGCTCTGTGACATGTGGGATCTTCCCAGATCAGAGATAGAACCTGTGTCTCCTGCATTGGCAGGTGGATTCTTTACTACCGAGCCACCACGAAAGTTTAGCACCTACCTACATTTTACAGGTGAGGAAACTGAAGTGAGAAATGGTAAATAAACTATCCAAGGTATGAGCTGGAGTGGAAACTTAGCACATCTGACTCCAATATGGCCCACTATTCTGTAAAAGCCTTCCTGCTTGCATTTATACACATCTTAAGAAAATTTAAACATCCATTTAAGAGTATACAACCAACAGATTCTGATTCATGTGTATAATCACAAAAGGGAGGAAACAGAAGATCTAATTTATTTTCTTGGGCTTGAAAATCACCGCAGACAGTGACTGCTGCCACGAAATAAAAAGATGCTTGCTCCTTGGAAGAAAAGCTATGACAAACCTAGACAGCGTATTAAAAAGCAGAGACATCCCTGGAGAAGGGAATGGCAATCCACTCCAGTATTCTCAGCTGGAGAATCCCGCGGACAGAGGAGCATAGTGGGCTATAGTCCATGGCGCTGCAAAGAGTTGGGGAAAAAAAAAGCAGAGACATCACTTTGCTGACAAAGGTCCATAGAGTCAAAGCTATGGTTTTTCCAGTAGTTATGTATAGATATTGGAGAAGGCAATGGCACCCCACTCCAGTACTCTGGCCTGGAAAATCCCATGGATGGAGGAGCCTGGTAGGCTGCAGTCCGTGGGGTCGCTAAGAGTCGGACACGACTGAGCGACTTCACTTTCACTTTTCACTTTCATGCACTGGAGAAGGAAATGGCAACCCACTCCAGTGTTCTTGCCTGGAGAATCCCAGGGGCAGGGGAGCCTGGTGGGCTACCGTCTATGGGGTCACACAGTCGGACACGACTGAAGTGACTTAGCAGTAGCAGCATGTACAGATATGATAGTTGGACCACAAAAGAAGGCTGAGAAGATTCTTGAGAGTCCCTTGGACAGCAAGGAGATCAAACCAGTCAATCCTGAAGGAAATCAACCCTGAATATTCATTGGAAGGACTGATGTTGAAGCTGAAGCTCCAATACTTTGGCCACCTGTTGTGAAGAGTTGACTCATTAGAAAAGACCCTGATACTGTGAAAGATTGAGGGCAGGTAGAAGGGGACAACAGAGGACGAGATGGTTGGATGGCATCACTGATTCAATGGACATCAATTTGAGCAAACTCCAGGAGACAGTAAAGGATAGGGAAGCCTTGCGTACTGCAATCCATAGGGTTACAAAGAGGTGGACATGACTAAGTGACTGAACAAAGGCAAAGAAGATCTAATAAACTAAACGTCAATGAGAAATGGTTAGGAAAAGAGGGTGGGTATTACCAAATGATTCTAGAAACACTTAAGTTCACCTATACTTTCTCAGATTACTCTCCTTGTTTTATACCGAGAGACTCTATTCCATACTCCATCTAAAGCCAATTTCAAACTGGTCTGTAAGTGGTCTGACAGCAATAATGAAAGCACCAAACAAAAGAAAAAGCTCTTGTTACTCATAACAATATGGATAAAACACCTACTATGTATCTAGCATTCTGTTTAGGACCACAGGAAGACAAAACAGACTTATCAGTAATATGATTTTTCTTAGCAAAGAGCCATACCTGATGACAAGAGCTCCAAAGTTGTTATGAACCTTGGGGTACCAGCTTCAGGTAGCTCATCAGCCTCATTTATACTCTGCAGTGCTTCTCACAGCACAAGCCATGGTCCTGTCATACACAGGATGTAACTTGACTGTTCCATGAGCTTCAGTGCAGTTGCTAAGTCATGTCCGGCTCTTTGCAACCCCATGAACCACAGCCTGCCAGATCTCCCTGTCCGTCATCAACTTTTGGAGTTTACTCAGACTCATGTCCGTTGAGTCAGTGATGCCACCCAACCATCTCATCCTGTGTCGTCCCCTTCTCCTCCCGCCTTCAATCTTTCCCAGCATCAGGGTCTTTTCAAATGAGTCAGTTCTTCTTTGGCATCAGGTGGCCAAAGTACTGGAGTTTCAGCTTCAGCATCAGTCCTTCCAATGAATATTCAGAACTAATTTCCTTTAGGATGGACTGGTTGGATCTCCTTGCAGTCCAAGGGATTCTCAAGAGTCTTCTCCAACACCACATTTCAAAAGCATCAATTCTTTGGCGCTCAGCTTTCTTTATAGTCCAACTCTCACATCCATACATGACTACAGGAAAAACCATAGCTTTGAATAGACAGACCTTTGTTGACAAGGTAATGTCTCTGATTTTTAATACGCTGTCTAGATTGGTCATAACTTTCCTGCCAAGGAGTAAGCATCTTTTAATTTTACAGCTGCAGTCACCAACTGCAATGATTTTGGAGCCCCTAAAAGTAAATTCTGTCACTGTTTTCACTGTTCCCCCATCTATTTGCCATGAAGTGATGGGACCAGATGCCATGATCTTCGTTTTCTGAATGTTGAGCTTTAAGCCAACTTTTTTATTCTCCTCTTTTACTTTCATCAAGAGGCTCTTTAGTTCCTCTCCACTTTGTGCTGTTAGGGTGATGTCATTTGCCTATGTGTGGTTATTGGTATTTCTCCCAGCAATCTGGATTCCAGCTTGTACTTCTTCCAGTCCAGCATTTCTCGTGATGTACTCTGCATAGAAGTTAAATAAGCACAGTGACAATATACAGCCTTGATGTACTCCTTTTCCTATTTGGAACCAGTCTGTCGTTCCATGTCCAGTTGCTTCTTAACCTGAATACAGATTTCTCAGGAGGCAGGTCAGGTGGTCGGTATTCCTATCTCTTTAAAAATTTTCCAGTTTGTTGTAATCCACACAGTCAAAGGCTTTGGCATAGTCAATAAAGCAGAAATGGATGTTTTTCTGGAATTCTCTTGCTTTTTTGATCATCCAGTGGATGCTGGCAATTTGATCTCTGGTTCCTTTGCTTTTTCTAAAACCAGCTTGAACATCAGGAAGTTCACAGTGCATGTACTGTTGAGGCCTGGCTTGGAGAATTTTGAGCATTACTTNGACTGAAGTGACTTAGCAGTAGCAGCATGTACAGATATGATAGTTGGACCACAAAAGAAGGCTGAGAAGATTCTTGAGAGTCCCTTGGACAGCAAGGAGATCAAACCAGTCAATCCTGAAGGAAATCAACCCTGAATATTCATTGGAAGGACTGATGTTGAAGCTGAAGCTCCAATACTTTGGCCACCTGTTGTGAAGAGTTGACTCATTAGAAAAGACCCTGATACTGTGAAAGATTGAGGGCAGGTAGAAGGGGACAACAGAGGACGAGATGGTTGGATGGCATCACTGATTCAATGGACATCAATTTGAGCAAACTCCAGGAGACAGTAAAGGATAGGGAAGCCTTGCGTACTGCAATCCATAGGGTTACAAAGAGGTGGACATGACTAAGTGACTGAACAAAGGCAAAGAAGATCTAATAAACTAAACGTCAATGAGAAATGGTTAGGAAAAGAGGGTGGGTATTACCAAATGATTCTAGAAACACTTAAGTTCACCTATACTTTCTCAGATTACTCTCCTTGTTTTATACCGAGAGACTCTATTCCATACTCCATCTAAAGCCAATTTCAAACTGGTCTGTAAGTGGTCTGACAGCAATAATGAAAGCACCAAACAAAAGAAAAAGCTCTTGTTACTCATAACAATATGGATAAAACACCTACTATGTATCTAGCATTCTGTTTAGGACCACAGGAAGACAAAACAGACTTATCAGTAATATGATTTTTCTTAGCAAAGAGCCATACCTGATGACAAGAGCTCCAAAGTTGTTATGAACCTTGGGGTACCAGCTTCAGGTAGCTCATCAGCTTCATTTATACTCTGCAGTGCTTCTCACAGCACAAGCCATGGTCCTGTCATACACAGGATGTAACTTGACTGTTCCATGAGCTTCAGTGCAGTTGCTAAGTCGTGTCCGGCTCTTTGCAACCCCATGAACCACAGCCTGCCAGATCTCCCTGTCCGTCATCAACTTTTGGAGTTTACTCAGACTCATGTCCGTTGAGTCAGTGATGCCACCCAACCATCTCATCCTGTGTCGTCCCCTTCTCCTCCCGCCTTCAATCTTTCCCAGCATCAGGGTCTTTTCAAATGAGTCAGTTCTTCTTTGGCATCAGGTGGCCAAAGTACTGGAGTTTCAGCTTCAGCATCAGTCCTTCCAATGAATATTCAGAACTAATTTCCTTTAGGATGGACTGGTTGGATCTCCTTGCAGTCCAAGGGATTCTCAAGAGTCTTCTCCAACACCACATTTCAAAAGCATCAATTCTTTGGCGCTCAGCTTTCTTTATAGTCCAACTCTCACATCCATACATGACTACAGGAAAAACCATAGCTTTGAATAGACAGACCTTTGTTGACAAGGTAATGTCTCTGATTTTTAATACGCTGTCTAGATTGGTCATAACTTTCCTGCCAAGGAGTAAGCATCTTTTAATTTTACAGCTGCAGTCACCAACTGCAATGATTTTGGAGCCCCTAAAAGTAAATTCTGTCACTGTTTTCACTGTTCCCCCATCTATTTGCCATGAAGTGATGGGACCAGATGCCATGATCTTCGTTTTCTGAATGTTGAGCTTTAAGCCAACTTTTTTATTCTCCTCTTTTACTTTCATCAAGAGGCTCTTTAGTTCCTCTCCACTTTGTGCTGTTAGGGTGATGTCATTTGCCTATGTGTGGTTATTGGTATTTCTCCCAGCAATCTGGATTCCAGCTTGTACTTCTTCCAGTCCAGCATTTCTCGTGATGTACTCTGCATAGAAGTTAAATAAGCACAGTGACAATATACAGCCTTGATGTACTCCTTTTCCTATTTGGAACCAGTCTGTCGTTCCATGTCCAGTTGCTTCTTAACCTGAATACAGATTTCTCAGGAGGCAGGTCAGGTGGTCGGTATTCCTATCTCTTTAAAAATTTTCCAGTTTGTTGTAATCCACACAGTCAAAGGCTTTGGCATAGTCAATAAAGCAGAAATGGATGTTTTTCTGGAATTCTCTTGCTTTTTTGATCATCCAGTGGATGCTGGCAATTTGATCTCTGGTTCCTTTGCTTTTTCTAAAACCAGCTTGAACATCAGGAAGTTCACAGTGCATGTACTGTTGAGGCCTGGCTTGGAGAATTTTGAGCATTACTTTGCTAGTGTGTGAGATGAGTGCAATTGTGCAGTATTCTGAGCAGTCTTTGGTATTGCCTTTCTTTGGGATTGGAATGAAAACTGACCTTTTCCAGCCCTGTGGCCGCTGCTGAGTTTCCCAAATTTGCTGGCATATTGAGTGCAGCACTTCCACAGCATCATCTCTTAGGATTTTAAAGAGCTCAACTGGCATTCCGTCACCTCAACTAGCTTTGTTTGTAGTGATGCTTCCTAAGGCCCACTTGACTTCACATTCCAGGATGTCTGGCTCTAGGTGAGTGATTACACCATCGTGATCATCTGGGTCATGAAGATCTTTTTTGTTTAGTTCTTCTGTGTGTTCTTGCCACCTCTTCTTAATATCTTCTACTTCTGTTAGGTCCATACCATTTCTGTCCTTTACTGTGCCCATGTTTACATGAAATGTTCCCTTGCTATCTCTAATTTTCTTGAAGAGATCTCTAGTTTTTCCCATTCTATTGTTTTCCTCTATTTCTTTGCACTGATCACCGAGGAAGGTTTTCTTTTCTCTCCTTGCTATTCTTTGGAACTATTCATTCAAGTGGGTGTATCTTTCCTTTTCTCCTTTGCCTTTCACTTCTCTTCTCTATGAGCTTAGGCAATCAATATTTGTCATAAAATCTTACGTATCTATTTTGTAGCACTGTGCCATGGCACACCATTTAGAAAGTCATCTTACACCTTATCAACTGAAGGGGCCCAAACGTGAGTCAGCATCTCCAATCTACTGTTCTATCAAGCAGCTAGTTAAGATTACTTAGGTGGGAAGAAAATCACTATTTTACTGGACAACTGCCATATCTTGCTACCACTTTCTGCATCTGTCTATTCAATATCATAAAATATAATAAAGGTATTAAGTGGTAGGCTCTTAATAATAATCTGTCAAATAAAGAATGAATGAGAAGTAGCATGTTTCCACATCATGTTAGTTGAAAGATACAGGAGGCCTGTATCTTTTAAATTTGGTTGCATCTTTTACCATTACAGTTTCTTGCTCTTAGCCAATAGAGTTCATTTTTAATGATTTATAGAAATCTTCCTTTAGAAAATTTTTCCTGTGTTTGGTATATCTGCTTTCTTAGTGAGCTTGAAATGAAAAATATCCAAGGTTACCAAACTTTAATTTTGCAGAGTAATTACAATGGTTTTATCTTTTCATATAAAAAGAGATGAAAAGGACTTTCCCTTCCCTTCCTATCCTTGAAAACAGTTGGTATTTATATCAGATATCCAAAGATGAGAAAAATTAAAGCAATGAAATTACTATAATAAACAATGTGCTTTTAAGAGTAACAGCTATGCAAAATTCATATTCAAATTACTTTTCCAGATTTTCTCCTGACAGACCAATTGAAATTCAATGAGTTTCCTTAGACTTGGCTATGGACAAGAAAACTTTTTTTGGCATTGGCTCTGGTCCATTATTCACCTTACTCTGAGTTCTACCAAACAGTAATAAATAAAATAAAACCTTTAAATTTAGAAAAGACTTCAGAAATCATTTAGTCTTAACTGCAAAACCAGTGAATTAAACTCTTCTATATAAGCTTTGGTCTCTTATATGAGCTTAGTGATGGGAACACATTACTATAAAATGTACACTTGTTATTATTGGATATTTTTATTGATAAACAATTCTTTCTAATGTTAAGTTCTTAGGTCTAGGCCTAGCTCAAATCTGCTACCCAAGTTGACAAAAAACTTCTATGTGAAAGTCTATATATATTTGAAGAAAGCTATAATGAATAGCCTAAATTTTCTGTTTTCAGTCTAAACACTCACCATTTCATTCTTTTATCCTTACGCACTGTAGATTCTAGCCACTTCATCATCTTCTGGGTGGCCAATTAAGTTTTTCATGTATCCCTTAAAATGTGATCTTTGAAGTGAAAAAAGTTTCACTGTTGCGGTACAATGGCAACAAACTTTTAACTGTGTATTCATTACTGAGATTAAAGATTAATCTTAGTATTTTGTGGCAAATTTAAATCCCCAAATCTATTTCTGAACTGCTGGTAAACTATTCTGACAAATTGTAAAAAGGTCACAAAACAGCTCATGGTTAAGCTGGACTATTTTTAGAAACAAAGATATGTATGTGTTAACCAGTCAAAAAAGCCTCCTAAGTTAAAGTTCTCATTATGTAGATAATGAGTTTTAGTCTGAAGGCATATAGAACATATACCTCTTTAATAAAATATTTGGTTTTCCAAGGTGTGCCTGTTTCAGTTCGATGCCTTTCTTCAGTTCTCTGGCGTTCTTCCAGGGTACGTTTATGCTCTGTGGCTTTATCGATTTCAGAGTTCCTCAGAGAGTCTGTCACATTTTTCCACAATCGCCTGAAATTAGAAAACCACATGCTTTACAAACATTCTTCAAACAAACAAGAAAAGTGGATACCCGCAAAATTAACAGTAATTTAAATTACATTTCCTGAATCATATCTATAATTTCACACATGAATTATAAGAATACATACTATGTTGCTGTTAATGTCCAAGATGCTGCTGTTTCTGCTTCTTTTCAAATTAAAAATAATGTATTTTTTCCCAAGTTATATAACCAAGATTTTATCTTAAAGAAACAGGAAATAAGAAGCAAAAAGAGAAATAAAATATTTAAAAAGCTGAAACAGAAGACACCATTTCTGCTTCTGGACATGATGAAATAAGAGGCACCATATTTGCCTTCCCACTTTTAATCAGCTAGGAAACTAGACAAAAATATATTGAAACAATGGTTTTCAGATATTGAACAAAAGGCAGTACAGGAGAGTGATTCCTGAGAGCAGGCAAACAAATGAGGGGAACCCTATGACTAATCCAACTGACTAGTTAAGACAGCATTTGCAGGCACAGCACAGGAAAGGGGAAGCTCAACAGACTTCAAGCAAAAGAAAACTGCCAAGACAATTCTTGGGGAAAGTATAGTCTGTTCAACAAATGGTGCTGAAAAAACTGGATATCCACGTGCAAAAATGTGACCTTAGACTCTCATGTCACAATAAAACTAAGAAGGAGATATAAGAGAAAATCTTTGAGACTTTGGGTTAGGCAAATATTTCTTAGCTACAACACCAAAACCATAATCTATAAAAGAAAACATTGATAGTCTCACCTCATCAAAATAAAAACTTATTACTGAAAAAAACACCATTAAGAAAATGAAAAGACAAGCAATAGATGAGGAGACAATATTTACAAAACACATACCTAACAAAGGAACTGTGTCCAGAATTTACAAAGAACTCCTATAACACAATAAGACGGCAACAGTTCAATTTAAAAATGGGCAAAATTTATAAGTACACATTTCAACAAAGAAGATATACAAATGGCTAACTAGCACATAAAGACATGTTCAATATCATTAGCCATTAAGGAAATACAAATTAAAATCACAATGAGATGCTATTTCAGACCAGCTCGAATGGGTATATTAAATAAGACAGGCAATAACAAATGTTGATGAGGATGAGAACTGGAACCCTCATATGGTCCCGGCAGAAATGTAAAATGGTGCAGCCATTCTGGAAAATAGTTAGGCAGTTATGTGAAAAGTTAGACATAAAACCCACACAAACCAGCAATTCCACTCTGAGGTGTTTTACCCAAGAGATATGAAAACATGTCCACAAAAAGATTTGCACAAGAATGTTTACAGTGATGTGTGCATGCTAAGTTGCTTCAGTCCTATCTCTCTGTGACCCCATGGACTGTAGCCCGCCAGAGTCCTCTGTCCATGGGATTCTCCAGGCAAGAATACTAGAGTGGGTTGCCATGCCGTTCTCTGGGGGATCTTCCCAACCAAGGGATCAAACCCAGGTCTCCCACATTGCAGGCAGATTCTTTACCATTTGAGCTATCCCGGAAGCCAAACCAGGAGTAAAACTATGGTCTAATGCTCATTTTTGTAAGTAGACTTCTGTTTTAATATAGCAACATCTATCTGTTTTTGTCTATGGCTATTTTCATGCTACAATGGCTGAACTGAGCTGTGGTAGAAACTATCTAGTCCATCAAGCTTAAGATATTCATTCTGAGATCAAACCAGTCAATCCTAAAAGAAATCAATCCTGAATATTCATTGGAAGGACTGATGCTGAAGTTGAAGCTCNTCTATGGCTATTTTCATGCTACAATGGCTGAACTGAGCTGTGGTAGAAACTATCTAGTCCATCAAGCTTAAGATATTCATTCTGAGATCAAACCAGTCAATCCTAAAAGAAATCAATCCTGAATATTCATTGGAAGGACTGATGCTGAAGTTGAAGCTGCAGTACTTTGGCCACCTGATGCAAAGAAATGACTCATTGGAAAAGACTCTGATGCTGGGAAAGACTGAAGGTAGGAGGAGAAGGGGACGATAGAGGATGTGATGGTTGGATGGTGTCACCAACTTGATGGAACTGAGTTTGAGCAAGCTCTAGGAGTTGGTGATGGACAGGGAAGCCTAGCATGCTACAGTCCATGGGGTCGCAAAGAGTTGGACACGACTGAGAGACTGAACTGAACTGAGCCTTTAACAAAAGAAGTTTGCTGACCCTTACCTAACTTCTATTTTAAGAAACTATAAAAAGTTAGAGCAAACAATGCTCAAAATAAGCAGAAAAAAGGAAATAAGAGCAGAAATCAATGAAAAAGAAAACAAATATAGAGAGAAATCAATGAAACTGAAAACTACTTCTCTGAGTAAAATTAATGAATCTTTAATCAAATTGATCAGGAAAAGAATCATGAATACAAAGTGAGTATGACATCATCACAATAGAGCCTACAAACATTAAAAAATAAGCAAATATTATAAAATACATGTCAATAAATTTGAAAAATTGAACCAAGTCTTTGAAAGATAAAAGCTACGAAAGTTTGCTCAATAAGAAGCATATAACCTCAACAGCCCTAGATACTAAAGATATTAAATGTGGTTAATTCTCTCCCAAAGAAAACAAAACAACAATAACCCCCAGGAATGCAGACAAAAAAATCTATAATACAAGTTTAGCAAAGAGAATCTTTTAAACACTTGGTTCAATAATAGCCAGATTCTTATATCTGCTTCTACATTCAATCTATTGTGATATGTATTGTTTCAGTTCAAGTATATAAAGAAAATATGGCCTCACACAGATATATAGTTAGTAAAGGGAAGGGTATTTTAATAGCTATTTCAAATAACTCAATTCTTTGTTATTATATTAAAACTCAGAAAGTGGTAGTTCTTAAAAGACTAGCTGCGGGAGTTCGTGTAAAAAAATAAATAAATACAACAACAACAACAACAAAAAAAAGAACTCCACAGCAAAACCACAAAAAAAAAAAAAAAAAAAGACTAGCTGCAATGTGGAAACTGGAAAATATCAATGAATTTTTCATACTCTGATACATGAAAATCCACTGGTTTAATCCATTCCTTGAATGGAATTTTTATCCATGCATAATTTTATAATATCATGCAGTGATCATCTGAAAAAAATTATCTTCCAGATGTTGAGATATTTTATTATGTCATATTTTTAAAAATCACCTTCATTAGTTTCATCACCAGTTTCATCAGAAAACTATTTAGTAGGGAAGCTTTCAATTCATTGTGACAGATAAAAGTTTTCTAAAATTTTGATATTTGCCTTTAAAAGCTTCATTTTTTTCCTCAACTTTTACTAAGATACAATCAACATACAGCTCTGAATAAGTTTCAGGAGTATAGCATAATGATGTGATTTACATATATTGTGAAATGATTACCACAATAAGTTAAGTAAGATTCATCCTCTCATATAGAAACAAAATCAGAGAAACAGAAAAAAAGTTTTTTCTTCCTTGAGATGAGAACTCTTAGGATCTATTCTCTCAACCAATTTCAAATATACCAAACAGCAGTGTTAACTACAATCATCATGAGATATGTTACATTTCCAGTACTTATTTATCTTATAACTGGAGGTTTGTAAGTTTTGACTACTTTCATCCAATTCCTTAACTCTCTACCCTACATTTCTGGTAACGACAATCTGGCTTCCTTTCTATGAATTAAAAAAAAAAAAGTTTTGTTGAAATATATAGTTGATATATAACACTGTGTTAGTTTCAGGTATACAACATAGTAATTTAGTATTTGTATTACTATGATATGTTCACCACAATAAGTCTAGTCAACCTCCATCACCATACATAATTACCAAAAACATTTTCTTCTTGTGATGAAGACTTTTAAGAACTACTTTCTTAGCAACTTTCAATTATCCAATACAGTATTATTAACTCTAGCCACTATGCTGTACATTATGTCCTCATGACATTTATTTTAAAACTGGAAATTTGTACTTTTGACCTACTTCATTCATTTCACTCACTGCCCAGGTGCTCTGGCATTTTGGCAATAATGCCCATCTCTGTTTTCTATATCTATGAGCTTTTTTTTTTTAAAAGATTCCACATATAAGTAATATCATACAGCATTTGTCTTTACATGTCTGACATTTCACTTGGCATAATGTTCTTAAGATCCACTCATGTTGTCTCAAATGGCAAGATTTCATTCTTTTTATGGTTGAATAATACTCCCAATTATAAAAATACTGGGAGTATTATCATACAAAAAAAAAAAAACAACAACACACAAACCCACTACAACTGTATAAGTGAGACCACAGAGTATTTGCTCTTTCTCTGACACCTCATATAATACCCTCAAGGTCCATCCATGTTATCACAAATGGTGGGGTTCCTTTCTTTTTTAGGACTGAATAATATTCCATTATAAATACATATCACAACTTGCTTATCCATTTGTCTGTCAATGGATGGTTAGGTTGTTTCCATTTAAATTATTAGCAAAAAAAAATTTCCAATTGTTTTCCTTTAAATGCCATGTTTATAACATTCATTTACAAGAAAAATGTCTGCCCAATATTAAAATTATAATAGTCTAATTTGTCTGTTAATCATCTAAGTAAAAATGGTACTTCAAGAAAGGGTAGTTTGCTTGTAACTCCATCAGTTGCACAAGTCCTCTTCCTTCAGATAATCAGTGTACTTTATAATCTCGCACAAGTGCTTTATGTATACTCCAAATGTGTCACGCAGAATATTTTTTAAGACAGGTAATCAATGTTCCAGATCTAACAAAACTAATAATCTGTACTGCTTTTCAAGGACATTTTAAAAAGAAAATGGCTTTGAAAAAATTGCAACGTAGAAAAGAGAAAAAACTGCAGGGCAGTAAGGAATACCACTTACTTTTACAGTCTGATGCCACTGCCTTGAATGGTGCTAAGGCCCAGCAGTGCTACCCACCACTGCTTTTGTACCACCAATGCAAGTGCCAACAGAGTGAAAAAGGCAAATAATATTTTAGCATTATTAAGAAAGCTTTCTCAACTTGCAGACGCCTGGTACAAATATCAAGGGCCCCAGGGCTCCACAAACCAAACCTTGATGCATGCTCCTAAATAAATCCTAAATAAGATTTTTTTTTTCAATCACTACTGTTTTATTTTTTGAACCAACCTGAGTTTTTGTGTAAGGGGTACTAAACATCTGCTTATAAATGGTTTGGTTCCATTTATGTGATCTTAAGATGGTTAATGCTTCCTTATATTTGATACAGTAATACTTACATGTGATATAAAATTTAAACAGTACAAAAGGCCATTCTGTGAAGAGTAAGTCTGTTTCTTATCAGAGAGATGAATAAGTGGCTCAGTTGTGTCTGACTCTTTGTGACCCCAGGGACTGCAGCCCACCTGGCTCCTTTGTCCATGGAATTTTTCAGGCAAGAATACTGGATTGGGTTGCCATTTCCTCTTCCAGGGAATCTTCCTGACCCAAGGATCAAACCCACATCTCCTGTGTCTCCTTTATTGGCAAGCAGATTCTTTACCATTGTACCGCCTGGAAAGCCTAGACCCCAGTATTCCTCTCTGGAAGCAACTACTGCCAATACATTCTGGAGACTACCTTATTAATGCATATAGAGACACTTCATTTACTTTTTAAAAAAATCATTTAACCGCTGCATGGGCTTTTCTCCAGGTGCGGCAAGCAAGCATACTCTCTAGTTGTGGTGCTCAGGCTTCTCACTGCTGTGGCTTCTCTTGTTGTGAAGTATGGGCTCTAGAGCACATGGGCTTCAGTATTTGTGGCTCCTGGGCTCTACAGTACAGACTCAATAGTTGTGGCCTATGGGCTTAGTTGCTCTGCAGCATGTGAGATCTTCCCAGACCAGGGATTGAACCCATTATCTCCTGCATTGGCAGGAGGATTCTTTGCCACTGAGCAACCAGGGAAGCCCCATTTCATTTATCTTTTTCTTTTTTCTTAATATTTTATTTTTGTTTATTTATTTAGTTGGTGTGACAGATCTTCTTTGCGGTACACTGGATCTTTGATCTTTGTTGTGGCCCTAGCTCCCTGACTGGGGACTGAACCCAGGCCCCTGCATTTGGAGCATGGAGTCACTGGACCACCAGGGAAGTCCCTATTTCATTTACTTTTAAAGGCCTATGACATATATTTCCAAAATACCTTCTAAGAAGGTTGTATCAGTTTACCTCTCTAACCAACAATATAAAAATATCTATTCACTTTTTCCCAAAAGAGATACCATTAAAAACTTTTTTTTGGTCTTACTGTTAATTTGTATTTCTTTGAATTCGAATTATAATGAACAATTTTCCATTTTCTTAGTGAGTATTGTTTTCTTCTATTTTTGTGAACTACCTCTTTATGTCTTTGCCCATTTTCCTATTAGGGTACCCATCTTTTTATTAATAACTTGTAAGAGTTTGTATGACAAAGATAGTGATCCTTTAACTGCTAAAAGTTAGTATTTTTGTCCAGATTACAAGTATTTTATTTTTACTAAAATGTGATTATGTACACATAATGTCATAGCTGGTACAGTGTTTACAACCAAGAGATCAGGCCAACACTTTCAATTTACAGATGAGGAAGCTTATCTAAAGTGGTGAAGTCACTTGCCAAGGGTTAGAAATTAGTGAAAAGGCTTAAATTAAGATCTAGACTTTCTGACTCTTTCCTGATGGATGCAAGGATGACACACCTGGATTCAAATGGATCCTGCTTCTCCAAAGGTCTTACTCTTTTCTTCGTCACTGCCAACTTAGTCAAGTCCACGTATTTTGTTTCTCCATTGCTGTAAGCAAACTCAAGAACGCTATTCCATTCCCCCTGTACTCTGCATACAACAGTGTTGGTGATGTTGTGCTTTACTTCACCTGTAACCCTAGAAGCAGGCAGAAAAAAAAAATCTTTAATAACTAATATTGTGCTTGTTTCTTAGGGATTTTAAAACCCCAAGAATGTACTTTGTGAGTTCTGTTTAAAACAGTTACACAATTCACTTCAATTTGTCAGTGCCAAAGTCATAATCTTTGTAAATCCATGATAGTTTCCAAGATAATTTTTTCAAATAATGTTAATTTAATTTTAGAAAGAATATTGGGAATCAAACTAGAGACTTACCATAAATGATCACAAAGTATGATATTTTAATTTCTGCTACAAACAACTATTATAACATTAAAACTAAGTAGGAATATGAAAAATATTAACTTTTTTTATTACAGTCAAAAATGTTAAAATACTAGGGGCAGAGTTAAAAAAAATGTTACAACACTATAGCTTATTCAACATTTTTAAAAAAAGAACTAGTCCTATTTATTTAAAAAATTAAAGTCCCTAGATTTCTCTGGTAGTGCAGTGGATAAAAATCCGCCTGCTGATGCAGGAGACATGTCTTCAGTCTCTGGTCCAGGAAGATTCCACATGTCACAGAGCAACTAACCTTGTGCACCACAACTGCTAAAACCTACGGGCCCTAGAGCCTGTGCTCTGGAACAGAAGTCACTGAAATGAGAAGACTATGCACCACAATGAAGAGTAGCCCCAGCTCATTGAAACTAGGAAAAAACCCACACAAAGCAACGAAGACCCAGTGCATCCAAAAATAAATAAATGAATAAATAATTTAAAAAAAAGTTTAGAAAATTTGCAATTCTAGATACATAAATTCTGTATAAAATCATATCAGCTTAATTTTAAGTTAAATACAGAAACCAGATAACAAGAGACAGAAAAAATAAGATATATTAAAAATTTTATAATTCTCTTAAAAAGAGCACTGGCATACAAACATTACTGCCAGCAACACAAAACTCTTGAGAGTGCTCAAGCACTACTGTTCAAAGTTTAATGCAAGGTTATCTGGCTGGTTTATCAACAGACAGATAGGATGCAGCTCAAATGAAGGCTGGCATAGAAAACAGGTCTAATTATTTTTAATGAAGTACTCTTTGTTCACTGTTGGACACAAACAACAGGGTAAGACTAGACAAAGATTGAGAACTCAAAGAATAGTGGGCAAATATTAGGGTCTGGTCAGTGTGCCGGGGATTATGGTTTATCTGGATTCAAAAGAGAATCCATAGGACCCAAGCCCATGTTCAGGTGACAGCTCAGAAACCCGAAGTAGCATTTGTGAGATATAAGTCAAGGGCCTGGGAACCAGAAGGATATGGTTGAATTTACGGAATCCTTAGCTTTTAATCAGGAGAAGTGAATGGCCTACAGATTCAAAACTCAATGCAGAGGTATGGGAGGCAATGGGCTTTCTGGTGGCTCAGTGGTAAAGTTCCTGCTTGCAGTGCAGAAGACACTAGGTCGATCTCTGGGTCAGGAAGATCCCCTGGAGAAGGAAATGGCAACCCACTCCAGCACTGTCTCACCTGGGAAATCTCATGGAGAGGAGCCATGGGGTTCATGGGGGTGTGGGGGCAAAAGGATGAGACACGACTCAGTGACTAAACGTCAACAACATCAACAACAGCACAGAAGCCAATAAGCAAATGAACCAGATCTTAGAGATGAAGGTATACTAGGGTTTGGAATCCAAGAGCAGACCAAACACCAAAAATCAAAAGTTAGAAAAAAATAAAAAGTTAGGCATAATTGTAGCTAATTAGACACAAAGAACACCAAGTCTGCTAGATTACAGAAGCAGGAACTCTGGGTTATAATTCAAAGCATATGAACTTAAATAACTATGTTGCTAAGGGGTTTTCCCTGATTTTTGTGACATCCATGTTTCTTCTTTGATCCTACCTGCCAACATTGTTTCCTTCCTTGAAAATGTATATCTAACCAAACAGGATATAAAGAAATGGCACTAAACACTTACCTCTTCCATCTTATAACCAGACACACCCAAAACTATATTCTGCAAACTTAGGGATAATAATCCATTTCTCACTTGGTCTTTCTTTTACTGCCACAATCTCTCAAGTTATTATTATCTCTGTCACAAGCCTTTCCACTTAAAAAGTAACAAGCATGCTGGGTTACACAGAGTCTTTGCTGTTTACTGCAGTCATAGCAAGATCATCATGACAAGAAATGGGGCAGGAAACAAGAACTGCACATGCTAGAGATAGGTCATGCATACATGCGTGCTAAGTTGCTTCAGTTGTGCCCTACTCTGTGCAGCTCTATGGACGTCAGCCCACCAGGCTCCTCAGTCCAGGGGATTCTCCAGGCAAGAATACACGAGTGGGTTGCCATGCCCTCCTCCAGGGAATCTTCCCAACCCAGGGATTGAACCTGTCTCTTATGTCTCCTACATTGGCAGCTGGGTTCTTTACCACTAGTGCCAACTGGAAAGCCCATAGAATACTAGAAAATCACTGGATATATTAACTTGGCTTCACACAGGATGCTTTTATTTAAAGACTGAAAGTTAAGACTTCAGCTTTGGATTTTAGATATGTATATAAGAAACATCACATGAAAGATAATTATATTTTATGCAGAACAACTACAGGACACACTGTCTTATCATGTTACTTAATGCTATTACATGAGAATATTCATCCTTTTCCATCACCATGTTTATTATAATAAAAGATGTTATTTTTCACTGTCTGTTATACATGAGTTTTTCCTAAAAGCCTTACAAATGCTTTCCAAAGATAGGGTTCTGAATTCTAATACTAGAATATCTAAGCTTCTTGACATATTGAGTGTCACTGTGAGTTTTCCAAATTTGCTGGCAACAGGACTGGAAACAGTCAGTTTTCATTCCAATCCCAAAGAAGGGCAATACCAAAGCATGTTCAAACTACAATACAATTGCTCTCATTTCACATGCCAGCAATATAACACTCAAAATTCTTCAAGGTAGGCTTCAACAGTACATAAACAGAGAACTTCCAGATGTACAAGCTGGATTTCGAAAAGGCAGCAGGACCAGAGATTAAATCGCCAACATCCTTTAGATCACAGAAAAAGCAAGGAATTCAAAAGAAACCCTCTGGTCCATTTGACTACACTAAAGCCTCTGACAGCGTGGCTCACAATAAACTGTGGAAAATTCTGAAAGAAATTCAAATACCAGACCACCTTACCTGTCTCCTGAGAAACTTGTATGCAGGTCAAGAAGCAACAGTTAGAACCAGACATGGAACTACAGACTGGTTCCAAATTGGGAAAGGAATATGTCAAGGTTGTACACTGTCACCTTGCTTATGTAACTTATATGCAGAGTACATCATGCAAAATCCCAAGCTGGATGACTCACAAGCTGGAATCAAGATGGCCGGGAGAAATATCAACAACCTTAGATTTGCAAGTGAGACCACTCTAATGGCAGAAAGCAAAGAACTAAAGAGCCTCTTGATGAGGATGAAAGAGTGAAGTGAAAAAAACTGGCTTAAAACTCAACACTCAAACAACTAAGATCATGGCATATGGTCCCAAAACTTCATGGCAAACAGATGGGGAAAAGTGGAAACAGTGACAGATTTTATTTTCTTGGGCTCCAAATTCACTGTGGACTATGACTGCAGCCATGAAATTAAGACACTTTCTCCTTGGAAGAAAAGCTATGATAACCCAGACAGCATATTAAAAAGCAGAAACCTCACTTTGCTGACAAATGTCCACATATGGACGGTGTAAGTGCAGTCAAAGCTATGGTTTTTCTGTAGTCATGTACAGACGTGAGAGTTGGACCATAAAGAAGGCTGAGTACTGAAGAATTGATGCTTTCAAACTATGAGGCTGGAGAAGACTCTTTAAAATCCCTTGGACAGCAAGGAGATCAAACAAGTCAATCCTAACAGAAACCAACCCTGAGTATATACTGGAAGGACTGATACTAAAGCTGAAGTTCCAATACTTTGGCCATCTGATGTGAAGAGCCAATTTGTTGGAAAAGACTCTATTGCTGGCAAAGACTGAGGGCAGGAAGAGAAGGGTCAACAGAGGATGAGATGGTTAGATGGCATCACCAACTCAATGGACACAAGTCTGAGGAAACCCTGGGAGACAGAGAAGGACAGGAAAGCCTGGTGTGCTACAGTTCATGGGGTCAAAAAGAGTCAGACATAACTTAGCAACTGAAAAACAAAAGCTTCTTGAAGGCAGGTGTTGTTTGTTTTTTTTTTTTTCCCTATATCTTCAGTGTGCCACTTAGCAGTTAGCTGACACAATCTTAATGACATTATACAACTACGTATATTTAAAAATGGAAAATGGGATCAAGATATGGAAAAGGGCATGAGGAACAGTTAACTAGGCCTGTTTGGCTCCATCAGAGATAGCTGCGGAAAATGAGTAAGGAAAGGCAAGTGGAAGATAATATATTTATACCAAATGCAGACAGCAGATAATGTGTCTGCTTGATTGCAGATAGCAGTAAAAAACTAGGCTATGTCTGAGGAGGGAGGCATGGTTAATAAAGACACCAAAGAGAGCCTAAGTTAAAATATTCTGTAAAATCAAAGAAGAAAAGATATCAAAATAGAGAAACCCGTTTCTAATATTAATCTTTTAGATGTGAAATTAAGTGAAATCATTAGCTCCCATCAATAAAAATCAATTTGGTGGCAGTTTATTAAGGGAAATCATAGTGGAAAAAATGAGGAAACTCTAGAATCAACCAAAAGTATACTTCCAGGTAACAAAAAGACCCAATGCTTGTGGCCTTGTGGACAGGTTAGAAGGTACGAAAGGAGGAAAGAAGCCAACTTAAGTAAAATATTAAAAGAAATAAGATGGCATTAACAAACCAAGGATATCTATCTAAAATTATTATAAGTCTTCAAAAAGTCAAGGTATGAACACAAGGTATCAAAAGCCAGTAAGGCTTTTGAAATTCTTGATTTTGGATACTCCCTCCCTCTTAGGAACCCAGATGCCAAGATAAAAGAAGCTCCAGTAATGTGGAAAGGCCACATGCAGTCCCCCTTGGATTACAGCCCCAGCTGAGGCCCTGGTCAACAGCCAGCTCTCCCGCCTCCCATGTGACTGAGCTGCTTTTGATATTCAGCTGGCTCAAGCCCATAGGTAACTGAAGCCACAATCAAGGCCCAACTACAACCACATGAAAGATGCCATGTGAGAATCACCTAACTGAGCATAGCCAATCCACAGAACTATAAAGATAATAATAAATTGCTGTTTAAGCACTAAATTTTAGAGAGGTTTATTACAAGCCATAGATAACTAGGTCATCATCCAAACTTATCTTAGATATACTGGCTTCCCCTATATCAGTCAGTTACTCCTTGAAGTCTGTCCATTCTGAATGCCTAACTGGTCTCCCAACTTCTAATGCCCGCCCTCCCACAATCTAATCTTTCCCCCCCCTCCGGCCTGAGGCATTTTATTTGTATGTATTACATCCCTAGAAAAAGAATCCAAGGATTTTCCCTCCTGTATGTTTTCGTCTTGCTTCTTCATGGTCCATGATGCCAGCTGAGGTTGTCAGTACAATGAAACCAAACTGACGGGATGGGAGCAGGTTATTCTGCCATTTTTCTAGATCTTTGAGTTGTACATCAAATCTGGGGCTGATCACTCCACACTTATTTAGCCTGCCTGTAAGGTTCACAACAATTTTCCCAGCCCTGTGATCATCAATGATTTCAAATTCGCCAATGTAACCATGCTTCATCATCACTGTTAGAAACCTGACGATGACTTTGGAGCATGGCCTAATAAGGACCTGGCGTTTGCCTCTCTTCTCGGCATTGTTGATACTCTTGAGAGCATCAGCCAGGACATTCATGCGCACCGTTATGGTGGCACAGAAAGCCCAATCTAATCTTTATCTGCCACCAAATTGATTTTTATTGATGGGAAGCATATCACTTCCAGATACAACATTGCTCATACTGTATTCTTATAAAAAATGTATAACGTGAACCTAAAACAAAAGACAAACCCAAATTAAAGAGATGCATCTGGGTCAGGAGAGAATACATCGCTAATTATCAGGCCAATTTACAAAAATTTAATATGGATCATACATTAGATAATGGCATTGTATCATTTTATATTTCCTGAATTTGTCAACATTCATGATTATGTTGGTTTCCCTGGTGGTTAGACAGTAAAGATCTACCTGCAATGCAGGACACCCAGGTTCAATCCTTGGGTTGTGAAGATCCACTGGAGAAGGGAATGGCTACCCAGTCCAGTATTCTTGCCTGGAGAATATGACGGACAGAGTAATTATGTAAGAGCATTTTCCTGTTCTTGGGAAATTCTGGCTGAAATACTTGGGGTAAAGTGTCATGACGTTTTTAACTCTCAGATGTTTCAGGAATAAAATAACAATAAAACAACAATGACAATGAAGTATGTGTGTATAAATATAGAGAAATTTTGATAAGGCTGTTGTAACAAAATGTTACCAACTAAAAATCTAGGCAAAGGGGACATGAGAATTTTTATAACTCTTCTGTGGGTTTGAAATGATTACAAAAGAAAAGATAAGTAAAATAAACAAAATATATCATTAAATGTTTGAATGTTTCATTGGCTCCCACTGTCTTCAGAATAAATATTGAATTTGTCAACAAAAATATCACTAAAGATAATATGATAGGAATGTTAAATCATAAAAGGAAGGCTGACCGTGCCCTATCTTTTAAACTACCTCTAACTTTTAAAATAGATTCTGTACCAACAAAATTGTGACTACAAAGTAGTTAAATGAATGAAACTATTTTTGTGTAGAAGGGCTATGAAAATTACATACAGAGAAAGAAAGAACTATAAAAATTAGCCACCTTTCCTCCCACTTGCCAACCTGAATCCTAATCCCACAGATTTGCTCTCTGGAGCTGCCCTTGGAGATTCAGCCATTGGTGGGCATCAGGCTCATCAGCACATCTCTGCTTTGCTTGTTTACTGCCTGCTCCTAGCAGGGAATACTGAGTGAGACAGACAACAGCTGAGTTTTCAAAAATGCAGACACAGGAAGTCAAAGGACATGATTATGGACTTCATCAGGAAGAGTGGGTATTGCTGAAAGCTAGAGTTCACAGAGCAGAGAAGCCTTATGATAAATAATGATTTCAAAAGAAGTCCAGTCATTATTTACTCAGTATAGACACGGGAGAACTCATCCTGGAGAAGAACCTTTATTAGTCACTCATATGTTAAATGGCACAAGAGAAAACAAAGAAGAGGAAAATTATATGAAGACAAATGCTGTGAGGCAACTCTCTATAATCAACGACTCCTTAAACCACAGGAAAGAGTCCATACCAAAAAAAAAAATACTTAAAAAACCCTGTATGAATGCGATTTATGTGGGAAAGTCCTTCATCACTACTTGACTCAGGTAATTTACACTGGAGAAGGACCCTACAAATGTAGTAATTGTAATAAATGGCCAGTAAATGTAGACTTTAGCCAGAGCTCTACTTTAACTGACATCAGAGAACTCCTAGGAGGAAAGCTATTTTTGAAATCAATGTAGGAAACCCTTTAGCTGGAGCTCTGGCCTCAATGTACAGAAGACAATTCATATTGGGGAGTAATCCTATATACATAATGAATGGGAAGAAGTCTTTAACAGGAGACTCTTGATGAGTATCAGAGAATTCATAGAGCAGATACAAGTTCAATTAAATCAATGTGGGAAAGTCTTTATTCATTGAGCAACACTTGTAAAACGCAAGAATTCACTGGAGAACACCACCTTGAATAATATGAATAAAGGAAAGTCTTCAATAACTATCTATTAAAAACCTTATAATATTAAAGATCTCTCCTTGGAGAAATTCTATATATACAGCCATTATGCAGGTGTAACTCTCAGTTATTAAACTTGAAGAGAGTGCACAATGGCGGTTTTCAAACTTCTGAAAGGTTATCCTAGAGGAAAAAGGGAGTATCAATTGTACAAGGCTCCCAAAATATCAAATCCAAAGGCTCATATAGAAGTTAACCAGTAGCAGATCAAAACATCATTGGTTCAGTTCAGTTCAGTTCAGTCACTCAGTCGTGTCCGACTCTTTGTGACCCCATGAATCGCATCACGCCAGGCCTCCCTGTTCATCACCATCTCCCGGAGTTCACTCAGACTCACGTCCATCGAGTCGGTGATGCCATTCAGCCATCTCATCCTCTGTCGTCCCCTTCTCCTCCTGCCCCCAATCCCTCCCAGCATCAGCGTCTTTTCCAATGAGTCAACTCTTCGCATGAGGTGGCCAAAGTACTGGAGTTTCAGCTTTAGCATCATTCCTTTCAAAGAAATCCCAGGGAAAAGCTATAATTTGACAGGGTGGACAAGACTGTATCTTTAAGAAGAAAGAAACTCACACTTACTGTATTTCCCTCACACTATATACAAAAATAAACTCAAAATGATTTAAAGACCTAAAGCCATAAAACTTCTAAAGAAGAACATAGGAGAAACACTTTTTAGCATAACTTGTAGAAGTATTTTCTTGGATTAGTACAAGAAACAAAAGCAAAAATAAATGAATGCGAACTAATTAAATTTAAAAGCTTTTGCACAGCAAACAAAACCATCAACAAAATGAAAAGAAAAACTATGGAACATGAGAAAATATTTGAAAATGATTTCATCAATAAGGGGTTGACACCACAACATTGTATAGCAATTAACCTCCAATAAAAAAGGAGGGGGCGGTTAACATCCAAAATACACAAACACCTCATACAACTCAGTATCAAAAAAACAAACAACCCAATCAAAAAGTGGGCAAAAGACCTAAATAGACAGTTTTCCAAAGATGGCATACAGATGGCTAACATGAACATGAAAAGATGCTCAATACTGCTAACCATTAGAGAAACGCAAATCAAAAAACAATAAGATATTACCTCACCCTTGTCAGAATCACTATCATATCAAAAAGTCTTCAAGTATCCAAAGAAATACAAACAAAAAAAAAACCCAGAAGAATAACTAAGTGAAGTGGAGACAGACAATCTACTGAAAAAAGAATTCAGAGTAAAGATAGTAAAGATGACCCAAGACCTCAGAAAAAGAAGAGAGGCACAGAATAAGAAGACAGAGGAATTGTTTAACAGAGCTGGAAGATACAAAGGACAGAGTCGAACAACATAATAACTGAAATGAAAAATACACTAGAAGGAATCAATAGCAGAATAAATGAGGCAGAAGCACAGATAAGTGAGCTGGAAGACAGAGTAGTGGAAATCACTGCTGCAGAACAGAATAAAGATAAAATAATGAAGAGAAATGGAGACAGTTTAAGAGACCTCTAGGACATTACATGCACCAACATTCGCATAAAAGGGGTCCCAGAAGGAGAAGTGTCCCAGAAGAGAATAGGGCTTCCCTAGTGGTTCAGACGGCAAAGAATCCACCTGCAATACCGGAGACCTGGGTTCGATCCCTGGGTTGGGAAGATCCCCTGGAGGAGGGCATGGCAATCCACTCCAGTATTCTTGCCTGGAGAATCCCCAGGGACAGAGGAGCCTGGTGGGGTCACAAAGAGTCGGATATGACAGTGACTAAACACAGCACTTTGTGGGCTTTCTCTCCTGGTGGCTCAGACGGTAAAGCGTCTGCCTGCAACATGGGAGACCTGGGTTCGATCTCTGGGTCAGGAAGATCCTCTGGAGAAGGAAATGGCAACCCACTCCAGTACCCTTGCCTGGAAAATCCCATGGATGGAGGAGCCTGACATGCTACAGTCCATGGGGTCGCAAAGAGTCGGACACAACTGAGCAACTTCACTTTAAACACAGCACAGCACAGAAGAGAGAGAAAAGGTCTGAGAAAATACTTGAAGAAATTACAGAAATATGGGAAAGGAAATAACGACCCAAGTCCAGGAAACACAGAGTGCCATACAGGATAAACCCAAGGAAGAACACACTGAGATACATATTAATCAAAGTGACAAAAATTAAAGACAAAAAGAAAATATGAAAAGCAACAAATAACATTCAAGGGAATCTCAATATGGTTATCAGCTAATTTTTTCCAGTAGAAGCTTTGCAGGCTAGGATATATTGTACCTCTGCAGGCACAATGTATTAAAGTGATGAGAAGGAAAAATCTACAGCCAAGAAAACTCTACCTGCAAGGCTCTTATTCAGAGCTTTACAGAAAAGCAAAGGCTAAGAGAATTCAGCACCACCAAATCAGCTTTACAATAATTGCTGAAGGAACTTCTCTAGGCAGAAAAGAAAAGAACCAGAAACAGAAAAAACTTATGAATGGGAAAGTGAAAGTAAAAGTCACTCAGTCGTGTGCAACTCTTTGCGACTCCATGGACTATACAGTCCACGGATTCTCCAGGCTAGAATACTGGAGTGGGTAGCCGTTCCCATCTCCAAGAGATCTTCCCAACCCAGGGATCGAACCTGGGTCTCCCACATTGCAAGTGGATTCTTTACCAGCTGAGCCACCAGGGAAGTTATGAATGGGAAAGCTCACCAGTAAACATAAAGCAAAGGCAGGAAATCATCCACAAAATGTGAACCATAATAATACCTTCTCTGAGAATAAAGGACAACTATTTTGATAATCTCCAGTGGTTCTGTTTGAGTAATTTTTTCTTTTTTAATTCTGTGCTTCAGTATTTTGAAATTCGTATTTTTTAAGGCCGATTTGCCGGGGGCCAGCGTGAGGAACTTCGCCCATGGCAAAGGTCATGAGGAAGGAGGCTTCAGCATACGCAAAGGCGTGATCAAGCCTCAGGAGACCCCCTGTTCCCGAGCATCTACCCCAAAACCAGAGTCTGTTTTTTTGCTCTCACCTACACCTTTGACCTTCCGGGGAGCTCTCCCCCATAACCGTTTCTCTCGGAGAAGGAGTAAACGTGCAGCTCCAAGTTAATAAAAATTCCTGGGCGTGACAAGAGTGTTTCAGCGTATGACCTCTGAAGGTTATCTAGCCCACCTGTATAGGTTCGTCCGGCTGCATGTGATGGTTTACAGTCTCCTGACCGTGAGAGGCAGGAGATGTTTTAGACTTACTAAAGGCAAATTCTTGTGGGAAGTTAGAAATTATTAGTATAGTGGGTTGGTTGGGAATTATTACTGGTGAAGGGTTTTTTCACTTGTTGTGTCAATAATTGCTGCTAATCCCCTGCCCTGGGTGGGACAAGGGTGTCTCAGGTCAAACCTCTCTGCTGACAGACTAGCTTGTGTGACAACCTCTCAACCATAAACAGCACAGAGAGTTTG